>CM062805.1:1172774655-1173374655 GCA_031772625.1 Pinus tabuliformis | reverse complement strand
TATATGCAAAGACCATCCAAGAGCTATGTATAAAAAAAACCAAGGAGGAGAATAACAAATAACCCAACAGTCCAAGTAGTTGGCACCTTATCTGACCTATTATCAAGAAAAGAAACACCCATTAAATATGAAGACCTAGGATATCCAATAGTAACAGTACAAATCAATTAGAAAACTTTTGCAAATGCCTTAGTTGATTTAGGGGCTGCAATTAATATCCTAACAACCACCACTTGTCAAAAACTAGGCATTACATCTGTAGAACCAACCTCCACTTTAGTAGAATTGGCTGACCGATCTGTGGTTAGGCCAAAAGGCACACTACATGATGTCATGGTGTCTGTTTATTCCTAGGAGTATCCTGCCGAATTTCTGATAATAAACCCCAAAAACTAACTTGATGGACATCCATTGATTTTAGGTAGACCTTGGCTTGAAACCGCTGACGCTTATATTAGCTGCCAACAAGGCAGTATGACCATAACTAGAGGGGCTAATATCAAGAATCTAGCCTTGTATCCTCCAACCCAGCCAAGTGTCACAATAATGAAAACTAACAAACATCCTATATTATACCTCACCGAAAATATTAGATCCCCATTAACTATATAATATGCCATCGATTTCAAAGATCAAACAGAGGATGATGTCATTAATAACTTTCTTAGCCAAACTAAATCTAGATCCTGCATACAATGTCATATGATAGAAGCAGCATTTGATAATGAATTAGAAGAAGATCCTCTCAAAGACACTCATGATCAAACAATACCTACTACCTCCGTATCAAACAACAAAACTATAGAAATTGAGCCAGGAAAAACTTTAAACATTAATGGCAACCTAACTCCAGAACAAGAACACAAGCTAATCCGGCTATTGAGAAAATACAAAGAATCATTTGCATGGGATTATCCTGACATGAAAGGAATTGATCCCCAGTTGTGTACACACCACATTTACATAGAAAAGGATGCAAGACCTATTCGCCAACCACAAAGGAGACTTAACCCTCACCTAAAAGACATTGTAAAAGCTGAACTTCAAAAACTTTTAGATGTGAACTTTATTTACCGTATCTCCAATAGTAAATGGGTCTCTCCGCTTGTAGTGGTACCAAAGAAGAATGGAAAGTGGAGGATTTGTGTAGATTATAGAGAGCTAAATAAAGCAACACAAAAAGACCACTTCCCCCTTCCATTCATTGACCAGGTATTAGATACGTTAGTAGGAAAGAAATTCTTTTCTTTCTTGGATGGCTTCAGTGGATACAATCAAATTCAGATTTCCCCTGAAGACCAAGATAAAACTACTTTTACCTGTCCTTGGGGAACATTTGCCTATAGAGTTTTACCTTTTTGCCTATGCAATGCCCTTGCTACATTTCAAAGAGCTATCCTCAGCATATTTTCATATTTAAGAAATGAAGGGCTCGAAGTATATATGGATGATTTTACACCATATGGAGATGATTTCGACCCAGCATTGGACACACTAGAAAAAGTGCTACAACGATGCATTGCCACTAGGCTCTATCTAAGCCATGAAAAATGCTATATGATGATGACTGAAGGACTTATTCTAGGTCATTATATTTCAGCAGCTGAAATAAAGGTAGATCTGGCCAAAATTCAAATAATTTTGTTAATACCTACTCCTACCACTCAGACAGAGGTACGCAGTTTTCTTGGATTTTCTGGTTATTATAGAAGATTTATAGAACATTTTTCTCATATTGTTGCATTGTTATATGCACTAATAGGGAATGTTGACTTTGTTTGGATAGAAAAATGTGATCGTGCTTTTGAGAATCTGAAAAAGCTTGTGTTAACAGCCCCAGTACTCTGAGGACCAAATGGGGACCTGCCATTTCAAATTTCATCAAATGCTTCAGACACCGCTATTGGAGCATTCCTTGGGTAGGAGGAAGATAAAAAACCATATGCGATTTATTATGTTATCAAAAACTTTTCTCCTGCTGAATTGAACTATACTATGACTAAAAAGGAATTTTTAGTTGTAATACATGCTATCAATAAATTTAGGCATTATATCACTGGATATCCTGTTATTTAATATATAGATCACTCTGCCATAAAATATTTAGCAAATAAACCAATCACAAACGGTAGAGTAACCAAATGGCTGACTTTATTGCAGGAATTCGATATCATAATAAAGGACTGACTGGGAAAAGAAAATCCTGTAGCTGATTTTCTCTCATGAATGCTAAAACCAGTGGATGCAGCAGTGATCAAAGATAAATTTCTAGATGAACATTTGTTCACTGTTATTGTTAAAACACCTTGGTAAATTGATGTTGCAAATTATTTAACAGTAGGAAAATTACCGAAACATTTGACCCCCAATGAACGAAAACAGATTGTCCAGCGTAGTACTCGATTTTCTTGGATTGGGGGCTACCTGTTTCATATAGGGGTAGATATGCACATCAGGGGATGCGTCTGTGAAGATGAAATTTTTGACATCTTGAAAGCTTGTCATAATGGACCATGTGGTAGACACTTCACAGATTAGAGAACTAGTCACAAGGTGCTACAAACAAGGTATTATTGGCCCATGATCTTAAAAGATGCAAAGAAGTTCATTCAAGCTTGTGATAGCTGCCAAAGAGTAGGACGCCCTAGACAGGCTGATGAAATGCCCCTGAACCCATAGCTAGTTATTGAACCATTTGAATGATGGGTGCTTGATTTTTTTGGCCCAATTAACCCATCGTCAAATCAGAAAACATATATTCTGGTGGCAATAGAATATGTCACCAAATGGGTTGAAGCAGGGGCATTGCTGAGAGCTATAGAGGATTTGATCATACAATTCCTATTCCACATATTTGTGCAATATGGCCTCCCAAGAGATATAATTACGGATAGAGGACCTCAGTTTGTTGGTGATAAAATTGCCGCCACACTTAAAAACTATCATATTCAGCATAAAATTACTACTCCATACCACCCATCGGCAATGGTCAAGTAGAAAGCACGAACAAAATAATAGAAGCAATACTGACAAAAGCCATTGCGTCACAAAGATGTGATTGGGCTGCAAGACTGCCAAAAGCATTGCGGGCATACAGAACAACATGGAGAAGTACTACCGGTTATTCACCATACCAACTAGTATTTGGAAAGGAACCCATCTTTCCAATAGAATTTGAAATACAGACATTATGAATAGCACAAGAGGTCGATCTAGATTTAGATGAGGCCCAGATTAATAGATTACAACATATCAATGAGCTAGATGAAATAAAGCTCTCTACCCTTCAACATATTGTGTTAATCCAACAATAGCGAGCCAAATGGCACGACACCCTCATTAAAAAGAAAGTCTTACATGAAGGAGATTGGGCGCTCCTATACGACTCCAGGTTCCAGGATTTTCCCGAGAAACTTCAAACTCGCTGACTGGGACCATATGAAATCCAGAAGGTACATGATAAGCACCATTACTCTAACCACAATTGATGGATCCGAACATACCTATAAGGCAAACAGCCACCGAGTTCGATTATACTATAAACCACTTACTTGGGAATCCTTCTACCAGCAACTCCGTGAAGACTCTGACATGCAGATTCTACTTGAGGAAGATAAATCTTCCTCACCTTTGGTTCATTAAGTAATTCCACTACTCTTACACATTGTACATAATTCTTTTGTTTTGTATATATTTTTGCAGTTGTATAACATTTGCACTTTGTTGTTCCTTTTGAAAGGAACAACATTCTCACCAAAACTTCTACACTTTGTTGTTCCTTTCGAAAGGAACAACATTTTCACCATTCTGTTGTTCCTTTTTCAAGGAACAACGCTTTTGCACTATGTTGTTCCTTTCAAAAGGAATAGGATTTCCGCCATTTTGTTGTTCCTCTTCGGAAGGAACAGCACTTGCATTTTTTGTTGTTCCTTTTTCCAAAGAAACAACATTTCTCGCTTTCTGTTGTTCCTTTTTCTAAAGGAACATCATTTTCTGCTGTTCCTTTTTCCGAAGGAACAACATTTTTGTTTCTGCTGTTACTTTTTCCGAAGGAACAACGCATTTTCATTTTTTGTTGTTCCTTTCTCTGAAGGAACAACATTTTCATTTTCTTCTGTTATTTTTTCCAAAGGAAAAAAAAAATTGTTTTTGCTGTTCATTTTTCCAAAGGAATGACACATTTTCATTTTCTACTGTTCCTTTTTCGAAAAACACAACATTTTTGCATTATTTTTCTTGCGCTTGTTTTCTTTGCTGATATTCTTCTTAGTGCACAGCAGTTTCGATTTTTCCTTTCTTTTTGCTTGTGATTTTGTACATAGCATTTGTTTTATCTTTTTCTTTTTTGTGTGTTTTATCATTTGGATCACTTCTGAAACACAGCTATATACTTATGCAATGAATATGAGAACTATAAGACACTGAAATAAGCAAATTACATAAAAGTCGTTATATTTACAAGAATTTGCTCTGAATTGATAAGAGAAAAGAGGAAAGCACACAACTATTGATCATCTTGTTGTCACTGTTCTACTAATACCGATATGGTTGGTTATCTTTATCATGATGGTTCCTTGTAAAATCCCATAATCCTCTTTGATCATTATTAAGGAATAAGAACAAAGGGCATATTTTTCTATTGAGATGTTAAGACTTCTTCCACCATCCATACTCTTAAGGAGTGTTGAACCACCCTTTGTGTATAAATAAGGAAAAGTACTTTATTAAAAAAAAAAATAATAATAATAATAAAAAGAAAAATATTTATATAATTTGCTAACATGGTTTGTCAATGAAGGATAGGGGGTCTCATTGGGAGCTAGCATACCATGATCATAAGGAAGAAAGTGAAGTGGCATTCTCGTTATGGCCACCACACTAGGGATATGATCCAAGAGGCACATCAGAAAAAAAAAAAAAAAAAAAAAAAAAAAAAAAAGTCCTTGGAACAGGAGGTCTCATCACGAGCCGGTCTACCCACCTTTCACTCCTTCCTAGTGAATGGCATTATGATTTATCTGGTTACCAAGCCAACATAATGGCCTCCATTATGACATTCCACAGCACTTTCCTAAGCATACACAAAGGATCATGGTTCCATGGGTGAAATAAACAACTCTGTCAAGGTTATGGACACCTGCAGGCAACATAGCACTTTTGATGGTATTGAGGTCACATTCTTTATACACCAATAGCAGTTATGAATCCCTTCTTCTACCTTTGTAATGGGTCAAATAATATTATGAACATAATTCTTTCGAACCTCTAATACATGAAATCTATTACAATCAATCATGACGGAAAAAGTTGATCGTGACTGCACTGAAATTTTTGTGCACGTCAGCTATCCTATCCTCCAAATCTTGCATCATATCACGGCATTCTCTTATTTATTAAGCGATTCTATGATATACCTCGATTTTGGCAATCTGCTCATTCTTGTAAACATGGCATCTCGGTATACGCTGCTCCTTTCTGACTCTGTATCATGTCAATCTAGCACGCCACTCCCTCATTTGACGACCAAGGACGGCCTATCACATTGCAGGGGGGGAGCAGATGACCTCATAATTCACTGCCATGCGTGTCAGTTTATCATTTGGAGAAATTTTACTTAGGAATAGCAAGGCTTAATGGTATATTGTTTTCCAATTTGCATGGCTTGTTGTTTCAAAGTTATTTCTGTGTTATGCTCTGCAACAATTAACAATAATTTGAAACTTGAACAAGCTTGTTGTTCCGTCATTTTCTCTGTGGTTGCTAACAGCTTGAACAGCTTGTTATTCCATTGCCGTCTCAATGTTTTTACAATTTACTAAGCATGGGAGGAAGATCAATTCGTAGAGAACCATAAGTGTTGACAGTCTCTGATGCCGCACGAGAAATTATAACAAGGGTAGGATGGATAGTTTATCTCAATCGTCTGCAACAGTCCAACAAGACCGTGGCAATTGAATTTTTGCAGAACCTACAAGAATATCACTCCATGATAAGAGGGATACAAATAGCAGTCACCAATGACATAATTGTAGAAGTTTCGGGACTGCCAACCACTAGATCTGTGTGGACTCTAAAGATGGTAAGACTGTGAGACGCCATCAAAATCTTCAAAGATGAAGTTCAGAACCTAACTCGAAGTGGAAAGGGAGTTCTACCAGCAGCCTTGGGAGAACCGTGGGCAGAATTGGCAAAGATCATTCAGAATTACATTACTGTGAAGGCAAAAAAACATGGTAAGACCACGCCACCTTAAGCTTTTAGCTGTATTAAAACAAAAATGCGATGTGAATTTTCCTACATTTTTAAATTCTTTACTACATGATTTTGCTCGAAGCATGAAGAAATCTTGCCACGTAGGATCAGTAGTAAGTCATCACGGGTTTATACAAATGATAGTTAGCTACAGTCTTGCTCAGCAACAGAGCATCTGGGAAGAAATAATTTTTACAATAGACGAGGGACTGGCTTTGCCAGCCCCCAAACGAAAGCATACTACAAGTACATCAAATAGACCATTGAAATGGAGGAAATCCGTCAGATTGGCATGGATCAGAGGGAGGCTAGAAACTTCCCAAGGGAACACCAGTCAACTGCTGGAGATAGATGATTCAGAGGACGAGCAACCCATGCAATTGGAAGGAGGAGAGAACAAAAGAGAATTGAATGATGAGGGAGAAACAGAGGGAGAGACCGAACAATCTGGTCAGGCTAAAGAAGAAACAGAGCAACGTGAGGAAAGCCCGTTGCAAAATCCGCTACAAGAGTATGAATTGGCCCAAATTCTGGCCAACATGGGAGAGTATACTCAACCTCTCAGGCCACTAAACCTCCACACTGAAGAAGAGCCACAGGAGCACTTTGTTCATGATAAGAGTGCATCTGAAGAGTTATGCGACGAGGAAGAAGAAGAGAATCACTCCTGTCATGATGAAAGTGCATCTGGAGAGAAAAGTGATGAGGATGAAGAAGAGGAACAATTTGTTCTAAGTAAGAATACACCAAAAGAATTTTATGAAGAAGAAAGGGGGGAAGAAGAAGTTACCCAGGAAATTGCAAAATAGGCTAGGGTTTCTACCCTCGAACAACCCAATCAGCAGAATAATGAGGAAGCACCCCAAGAGAAAAATCAAGAATTTGGTCAAGGATAAAGTCGAGGCCCGAGTGCATGAACAGTTGTTCCTTCCAATAAAATGGAAGAAATCAAAATATTACGAAAGGAATAAGTGAATACTACTTAATGTAATTGCGCGACTTCGACAACAAATCAAGATTCTGAAGATGGGAAAGAGAGAAAAAAGGACCTCAGTGGTAAGGCATGCAACCACTCCAGCGAAACCCCTTAGGAAAAAGGTTAAGAGGACTCAGGTCTAGCCTACCATTCAAAATCAAAAGGAACAGCATTCGGCTGTTACCCATGTCGAAATTCAAATAGATGACATAACGGCCTATGACAAAGAAATTCAGACAGAGGCACGGTCCTCTGAAGAAATTTGAACCATAACTACGAAACGACGCAATAAGAAGATTCAAGAGAACCTTCCGCTTACAACTATTATGTGGGATAGTGGCCTGAGGATAGTGACCCTACGAGAGGGTTTGATTGAAGCCTAGCAAGTAGTAGAAAAACTTATAGAACAAACTGTCTCTCGAGAAAATTATGAAGAATTACAACAACAGCTAAGAGATGTCAATTTATCCGAAAGTTGGGCTTTTGAAGGATGGTGAAAGGAAGAAGAAAGAGTCACAAAGGTAACTCATAGGCTAGATGTAGTTATCAAACAAATGGATACCTTATTCTCTTTGTACACTAACGTCCTAGCATGTTGAGTGCCTACTAAGAATTATGCTTTTTTTTTAATGGAAAGGTATTTGCAAATGAAAATTAAGGTTGTCAAAGCAGGATCCCCTATAGAAATAAACACTATTGATGATTTCATAAATTGTTGTAAGAACTATGGGGTAAAGGTTCGGAGATTATTATGCGAGTTCTATTTGCACAACCTTGCGTTAGATCAAGAAACAGAGTAGAATCCCGGCCCTTTCATTGGGGATATCCAACTATAGGCATTTATTTCATTTGGAGTTAATCAAATAAAATGGCTTTAAGCCAATAATGCCTTCCAAAGACAAGAAAACGGATTAGACTTATGGGTAAGAGCTAAGTCTGGAGATCCATTGCAGTTATGGAATAAACATAGGAACCTCATGAGGACTCCGGGCGTGATTGAAGCATTAGGACCCATTCATACAACAATCAATCGGTAAGGGATAGAATACTTTTTTACCATCAAAGACCTTGCCATTGCAACTGCTAAATTTCAATATCAGACTTCTAATTCGAATATCCAACACAGGGAACCATTTAATTATGAAAACTTTAAGTTAGTTGTTGATCGCTTGGGCCTCTATGGTGATCTTATTTTGAGGGAAAGGCCATCTTGGTTAGGTTGTAGGTTCTGAAGTCTGGTCATTTGGCATCCCACACTAGGATACCAAGCCTTATACAAAATGTCTGAGGGCCAGACAGGACATCTTTTTTAGCACCTAGCTAGGCATCATGGCGTAGACCTGCTCATGAGATCCCATCTCCAACCTACTCCCTCACTGCCTTGCATGTCAACTACAATGTTTTCATGAGGCCATGAAAAAGGGTGAGAAGGGGGGTGTGTTGAGCACTGGAGAAGGTATGTTATTTTCATTTACTTTGTTATCCTTTCTTCAAAACTCACAACTTTTTCACATCATGAGCTAGGAATATGACAAAAGAATATGATAAAATCTAGAAGATTTATATGTAATGTGAAATAACTAATAATTACCCTTTTTTTATGTAGAAAGAGGAGAAAACGGAAGAATTTCATCCCAAAGGAAATAACGAGACCAAGTTAATTGTTGTCCCTTTTGCAAGGAACCGCGTTCAAACAAGGCAATCCAAATTGGAGCATAATAGCCAGAAAAAGGAAAAAGAGATCTCCAATTGGCACAAAAGAATAAGAGGATAACTGAAAAATAATAGTCTAGTGAATCCCTTAGGATCCTTTGATCCAGAGGGATCGCTATCTTAACAATCCTCTGCATTGTTGATATTGCCGCTCGGTTGTTATAAGAAGGGGTAGCACTATTAGCTTGGAAAAAGAGAGAGAGAGAACTATTGTTATTATATGAATTTTCCTTGGTACTTGAAATTTGATCATCGACTCTCTTTGAAGAGCGATTCATTGTAACTCTGTTTAATGTTTTAATATAAAAACCTAGTTGTTGTTCTATCATTAATTTTGGAGTAGCCTTAAGCACCGAGTCCCTGGAGGCTAAGGGCCCGGCCCTGGTGGATCACTTGCTCCTGTACCATATTCCTGATCCACGTGTGTTTTAATTTCTTTCATCTACTCTGTTCAGTAATCTAACATGCTTTATTGTTTTACACATCAACTCTATTATATACACTTGACTAAGTAATGTTATTATCTACTACAGGAATGCTATGTTATTCATTCTAACTCTGTAATGCATTTTTGTTTCTTTTGACAACTGATATAACATGACTGTTCCTTATAGATTGCCATTTGATTACAGATTAACTGCGATGTATGTTTCTAAATCAGTACTACTGTATGATTTATTCTTAAATTGTGATTGTTTTTCATTCGGGATTGTTGTTTCGTTACAATTGCTATTACTTTATAGTTGTGATTCATGTGTATGGTATCAAAGCTCAGATTATTTTTCCTTTTAATGTTAGGTGTGTCGCGTGTTTAACTTGGATTGTTGTACATTCAGATTTAAGTTGTTGTTCTATACTTTATTTTTAATAATCCTTTGTTCCATTTCTATTTGTTGTTCAATTCAAAGGCTATTGCTTGATTCCAGTAGATTATAATTATTGCTGCACTCGTTTCTGTAGGTTAAGGTTCTACTGTTCAATCCTATTTATAGAGATAGTTGTTGTTCCATTTCTTGTCATTTGAATATCATCATTTCTTTGGTGTGCAAAAGGTCTGAGACTGTAGTGAACATTGACATACGCTGTCTAGTTCCCAGTTTGATGATCCTTCCTTTGAGTGTCTTCTTGATTGCATCAGTGTATAGAGGGAAGAGTTACCGTTACTGTACCCTTGACTGATAAATTGGTGTAGCTTTCTAAATGCATGATTTGAGGCCTAGGATTCTTTTTGCAAGTAGATTTCATTCCAAGCATTCGTTTACTCTTGTATTCGGAGCACTATACTACTAGCATTACTCTGACAAATTACTGCCTCAAACTTAGTACACTCTTTGAGATAACAAATCATTCTTGGATTAACAATTAATGTAGGGTAAATAGAGGTTAAAAAGACCCTTTTTACTGCTCGACAGGTAGCATTTAATATTTCAAAGGAAACGAAAATAGAGGGTTTAATGTCAACATTGGCCAAACTATATGAAAAACCCTCAACCTCAAGTAAGGTATTTCTTATGAAGCATTTATTTAATATGAAAATGTTAGAAGGTGGATTTATTACTAATCACTTAAATGAATTTAATACAGTTACCAGTTAGTTAAGTTCTGAGGGGTAACTTTTGATGATGAAGTTAGGGATCTAATATTTATGTGCTCATTTCCAGAATGTTGGAATGGTTTAGCTATGGCCATTAGTAACTCTCTATCTGGATCTAGTACTTTAAAGTTTGATGATGTTGTCAGTGCAATCCTTAGCAAGGAAATGCCATGGAAGGTAATTCTTTGACTGCAGAGACTAGGGGAAGAAGAATGGAAAGTGGAAAAATTCCTGGATATCACAGTATGTCAAGAAAAGGTAGATCCAAGTCCAGATCCGGGATAGTGTGCTGGAAATGCGGGAAGAAAGGACACCTAAAGAGAGACTACAAGTCTTGGAAGGGAAAAGAATGAGACACATAGCAAGAAAATAATCATGAAGCGAATGTAACAGGTAATGTGTTGCAAGATGTTTTGATTCTTTCTTTAGAAAATATTATTAATTCCTGGCTGATAGATTTAGGGGCCTCATTCCATGCCACACCTGATAGGAAACATTTTCATGATTATGTTCAAGGAGATTTTGGAAAGGTTCAATTGGGTGATGATAAACACTGTAAAATCATTGGAATGGGTACATTTTTCATAAAACAGCAGAATGGAAATCAATGGCTATTGAGGGAGGTAAGGCATGTTCCAGATCTGAAAAAAAAATCTTATTTCACCAGGGTAGTTGGGAGGTGAAGGCTGTGTGACTACTTTTATAGATAAAACCTGGAAGGTCACTAGAGGATACCTGGAAATATCAAAAGGAGAAAAGGTTGGTACATTATATTTATGCAATGGTATTTCTAATTCTGTTAATACTTTAACCTCTATAGGAGAAGATACGACATTGTGGAATCATAGGCTCGGGCACATGAGTGAGAAGGGGATGCAGATTCTTCACTCAAGAAATTTGTTGCCAGGTTTGAAGCATGTTGGTTTAAAATTATGTGAGAATTATGTTTATGGAAAACAGAAGAGGTTCAGATTCCTTAGAGTTGGGAAAGAGAAAAAGAGTGAAAAATTAGAGTGTGTGCATACAGATGTATGGGGACTTGCTCAAGTATCATCTTTTGGTGGCTCTCTTTATTATGTTAACTTTATTGATGATGCAACCAGAAAAACCTGGATTTATTATATTTGAAATAAATCTGATGTATTTGATACTTTCAAGAAATGGAAAGCTTTGGTTGGAAATGAGATAGGAAAAAGGTTGAAGTGTCTCAGATCAGACAATGGAGGTGAATAATGCAACAAAGAGTTTGATAGGTATTGTTCAGAGAATGGAATTCACAGAGAGAAGACAATTCCAGGAACACCACAAGAAAATGGTGTGTCATAAAGGATGAATAGGACAATTATGGAGCATGCAAGGTGCATGAGATTGCATGCAGGATTTCCTTTACAATTTTGGGTAGATGCTGTTGATACTACTATTTATCTAATAAACAGAGGGTCTTCAAGTTCCTTGGATGGTTGTATTCCAGAGGAGGCATGGACAAGTAAAAAGGTAAACTACTCTTTTTTAAAGACATTTGGTTGTGAAGCTTTTGTCCACATTAATAAATAAAATAGAACAAAGCTTGAGGCAAAATCAAAGAAATGTACCTTTATTGGATATGGTGTTAATGATTTTGGTTATTGCTTTTATGATTATGAAAAACACAAAATAATTAGGAGAAAAGATGTCATATTCGATGAAAAGGTTTTGTATAAGGATCAACCATGAGGAAAGAAACAGGAAAAACAAAACAGAGAATACATAGTGCTTGACGAGATCATAGAAAAAGTGATGATGCCTGAAAATCATAATGATCAACATCCAGAACAACAGCCACAATAGCAACAAGCACCTTAAACACCTAGAAGTGGTGTTAGAATATCTACCAGGATATGTAGACCCCCTAAACGATACTCTCCTTCATTATATTATGTGTTGTTGACTGATTCTGTTGAACCAAAATGTTATGAAGAAGCAATACAGGTAAAAACTAGGAAGAAGTGGGAGCAAGCCATGAAAAAAGAGATGGACTCCTTAGCACAAAACCAGACTTGGGACTTAGTCAGGTTGCCTGCAGGTAAAACAACATTGTAGAACAAATGGTTTACAATTTGAAGGAAGAAGATGGAGGTAGAAAACGGTATAAAGCTAGACTTGTGGTGAAAGGGTTTGAACAGAAAAAGGGTATAGACTTTGATGAGATATTCTCTCTTGTTTTTTAAATGACTTCAATGAGAACTATTTTAAGTCTAGTAGTAGCTGAAGATTTTCATCTTGAGCAATTAGATGTAAAAACAACATTTCGCCATGGGGATTTGGAGGAATAGATATATATGCAGCAGCCACAAGGATATGAGGTAAAAGGGAAGGAGAAACTAGTGTAGATTGAAGAAGAGCTTGTATGGCTTAAAACAGGCTCCAAGGCAGTGGTATCTAAAATTTGATAGGTTTATGTCTAAACAAGGTTATACTGGATGTCACTTTGATCATTGTGTTTATCTCAAAAGGAAAAATGATGGCAGCTATATTATATTGTTATTGTATGTAGATGACATGCTTGTTGCAGGTTCTAACGTGCAGGAATAAATGTACTCAAAAGAAAATTGGCAAACTCATTTGTAATGAAGGATTTTGGTGCTGCAAAACAAATCCTTTGTATAACAATAACTAGAGACAAGAAGAATTGCATATTAACATTGTCTCAAAGTGAGTACATAGAAAAGGTGTTGAAAAGGTTTAATATGAAGAATGCAAAACTAGTTAGTATACCTTTGGCTAGCCATTTCAAATTAAGTAAGGAGGAGTGTCCCAAGACTCAGGAAGAAATGGCTCATATGTCTAAAGTTCCATATGCATCAACAATTGGAATCTTAATGTATGCAGTGGTCTACACAAGGCATGATATTGCACATGCAGTGGGAGCTGTAAGAACGTACATGAACAATCTAGGAAAATAACATTGGATGGTAGTGAAGTGGATTCTCAGGTATTTGATAGGTATCACAAATCAAGCATTATGCTTTGGTGGTTCAAACATTGCTCTACAGGGATATGTTGATGCAAATATGGTAGGTGATAGAGATAATAGGAGGATCACAATAGCGTATGTGTTTACTGTAGGTGGAACAGCTGTCATTTGGGTCTCAAAACTACAAAGTGTTGTTGCACTCTCAACAATAGAAGCAGAGTATGTTGCTGCTACAGAGTCTAGTAAAGAAATGATTTGGTTACAAAGGTTTATGTATGAATTGGGTAAGAAGCAGGAGTTGAGCAGGTTATACAGTGATAGCCAGAGTGCCATACATCTTGCAAAGAACTCTACATTTCATTCCAAGACTAAACATATATAGCTCAAGTACCATTTCATATGGTCGGCATTGGAAGATGGATAGTTGAAGCTGGAAAAGATACACACTAGCCAGAATCCTGCACATATGTTAACAAAAGTTGTAACCAGGGAGAAACTGAGAATCTGCTTAGTTTGAATTGGTCTTCAAGAATGATGAAGAAGATGAGAAGCAGTCAGGTCCAAAGTGGAGTCATTTTCCAGCAATTGAAGTAGCAATGGAGTTGTTATAATTAGTCTCCAAATGCGAGATTATTGGATGTGGAGCCTGATTATATTTTGTATTAAAAGGTATCGTCACATTGGACCCTAGTTCGTAATGGGGCGGCAACGCCGCTCGTAAAATATTTTCTACAGGGGGGGTCCAAGGGTGGCAGTTGCGACCTTTGGGAGCCCCCCTTGGCAGGGGAATCAGGGGCAACGCCCTCAAAGCTAAAAATAGATATCAAATTTCCTTGTAAAATGTTGTAATTTCGTAGTCAATCTAGGTCGTTCATTAGGCGGAGATCTGACGATAGAAGTTATGTTTAATTTAGGGTATTTTTCCCTAGAAGGCAACCCTTGCTATATATGAGGGAATTATATTACATCTATGTATATCTGTATCTAAGTGAGGAAGAGAGAGGAGATTGAGAGGGAAGAGGGAATTACAGTGGATCTATTGTAGGTTGTATCTCTTGAGTTTGCTGGATAATATAAAAGGAAGGATTGGATGTTTCTCTGTGGACGTAGCCCAAACTGGGTGAACCACATATATCTGTGTCTCTCTTGTTTTATGCATTTTTGAGTTTATATTTCTGCAATATTTTATGTGTTCCATTGCTTTGTAACATACAATTTTCTAACACTACAAAGTAGGGATAACATATACATGACTTCCAAAAGATTTTCAACTCAAATTTCCTAAGTAAAGTAAGTTTAATAAACTTAATTTAACTATTTCAAGTTGCTATGAGAATAGAATTTGAATTTAATTCACAGTTTAATTCAAGGAAAAATTAAACTGGAATTTCTTGTTGCCATTTCTCAACACTCCCTCTCAACAAGAGAGGGATTATCAACTACCCCGATCCTGTCTCTGTGAAACTCGAATTTACATATTGACAATGCCTTTCTCAAGATGTACACATCTTTCTACTCCTTGGGAATGTAATCTAACAACATGATCTACCTCAATACACAATCTCTGAGATGATGATACCGAATATCAATATGCTTGGACCGATCATGAAATATTGGATTTTCATAGAATTTGATACAACTCTAATTATCACAATAGATCATTGTTTTCTCCATCTACTAACCAAACAAACCAACCAAGATCTTCCTCATCTAGATAGCCTCACATGTTGCCTGACTTACAACCATGTACCTTGCCTCTGCCAAACTGAGTGCAACCGACCTATGTTTCCTGATATACCAAGAAACTATTGCTAACCCAATATTAAAGATCCCTCCTGATGTACTCTTCGTGTTGGATGGACTCCCTACAAAATTTTCATCAGTGAAGCCTTGAAGCTTCACTCTCTCTGTCTATTTGTACCATAACCCAAACTGAGTAGTGCCTCTGAGGTATCTCAATACATGCTTTGATGTCTTCTAATACAACTTGTTAGGCCTAACCATCGCTTGACTAAGTTTGTTAAATGGATAGTACATATCCGGTCGTGTGTTCGCCAAGTACATGATTGAACCCACATGCTACCTATAAACAGTAGCTTCCACTACTTCCCCTGAAGTAGAATCCTCCTTCCTCTAGTTACCAGCTAGAGGAGTCTCCATGGTTTTACTGCTCTCCATGCAAAATCTCTTGAGTATCTCATTGGCATACTTACCTTGAGATACAAACAACTCCCCATCTCCGTGCCATACCTCCATGCCAAGAAAGTAATGCATGAGCCCCATGTTCTTCATCTCAAACTCTCTTAGAAGGTAGTCCTTGCAAGATTTGATGAGCTTCTCATCACCTGTCAGTATGAGATCATCAACATAAAGTACAATGATCAACAACTTACCTTCCACCACTATGTGATACAGGTTCACATCTACTTCACTCTTTGTGAAGCTCAACCCAGTGAAGTAGCTATCTATCCTTGTGTACCAAGCATGAGGTGCTTGCTTTAGCCCCTACAATGCTCTCTTGAGTCGGCACACATGCAACTCACGGTCCAAGGTTTCAAAACCTTTGGGTTGCTCTAGGTACACCTCTTCCTCAATCATTTCATTGAGGAAGGCAATCTTCACATCCATATGATGAATCTTCCAACCCATTCATTCTCATAGTTCCAAAATAGATCTGATTGATGAGTACCTTGCAACAGGAGCAAAGGTCTCATCATAGTCAATCCCCTCTACCTATGAAAATCCATGGGCCATAAATCTAGCCTTATTCTTTTACACACTACCATCTGCAGCTTTCTTTACCTTGTAAAGCCAATGAGAGCTGACAACTGACTTGTCCTCCGATCTCGAGACCACATCCCAGAAACTGTTTTGAACTATGGATTCATACTCCTCCACCATCTCTTCAACCCAAACTGGTTGTTGCACTGCTTCCTGAAAGGAAGATGGCTCTATCACCACACATGCACCCATAAGTGCCATGTATCCAGTGTACCTCTCTTCTGACCTCCTCTGTCTATTCCGACAAGAGGGTGCTTCCACATTATCCTGTGCATCATCCAACAATCTATCAGCCTCTCTAGTGCACTTTGATCCCTCTCTGGAAGACTCTACTTGAGTGGATGTCTCCACTCTCTGAACCTCTGCATGTGTTTGCTCCACATCAATCTGAGGCCCCTCAACCTTAGGAGCTAAAATCTCCTCATCTACATGTAGCTCAAGCTCCCTCTCAAGGGATACTCCCATGGCCTTCTCCTCATCAAACCTGATATCCCTATGAACCACTGTCATTCAATTAGTCATGTACACCCAATAGTTGTGGGGTGTATCATTGTACCCCAAAAATATCCCAAACTCTGCTATTGCCTCAAATTTTTTCCATGCATCTTTGGTCACATGACAATAAAATGATGACCCAAAAATCCTGAAGTGACCAACATCTCACCTCTTACCAGAATAAGCCTCCTCTGGTGTCTTCATCTGTAGTATTTGAAGTGGGCTATAGTTCTGAACATAAAAAATTCTGTTGCATGCCTTAGCCCACAAGTGTAGTGGTAGGCCTTGATCATGCAACATCACCCTTGCTTCCCCTACTATGCTCATGTTCTCCCTCTCAGAAACTGTTGTAGGGAAAAGTATCTGACTCGGATGACCCTATCCCACTGTAAGGGTGATAGTACCTCAGCAACAACTGTAAAGAAAACTACTTAAGGTTTACTTCTTTATGAAAGCAAAAGAGAATGGATAAATGCACTAACCGTTGCCTTGCGCTTAATGTCGAATCCAAACTCTTCTCTATGGCTGCTTGCTCCCAACTCCTTGCTCTATTGCTGGCCCAGCTACAATGAGATCCTGCAAAATAGCAAAGAAGGAAACTACAAGCAACATGCAATCATAACTGATTCAAGGATTAGTGTAAACCAAATATACATTTATCACAAAACATCATTGGAACAAATGCATATAGAAGAACCTCAATAGCTTTTATTAATGAAGAAGTAAAGGTTCTGAGAGTGTTACAACCTTTGAAGGCCCCAATCCAGCAACACCTCCCAGCAGAAAGAATTTCTCCTCTTCACCTCCCTCAAGCAATCACCCAATAACTCTATAGTGAAACCAACAGCATATCATTACTTTGCACAAAATTCTAGCCTCCTGAGCTCATAGGAGAGAGCTCAATATATAGATGAATTGAGAAAGGATGAGTCAGCTTGCAACTGATGTGTAGCTGCCTTGTGTCCTCTCTCTCTTCAGTTGATCTTCAGTTCTTGAGTCCACTTGGAGAACCTTGCTTCCACTTGGAGAAACAGAGCCTCTGACTCATCACAAGGTGAAATCCCTGATCCAAGTGTCATTTTTGGAAGATTCCAGAGGAATGACTCAGTGTGCCACTTGTCCCATCTCGCTCAGCGCAGGTGGCCTTTGTTCCACTTGCTTTGCAACGCAGGTACACCATGGAGGATCTGAGTTTCAGCGCAGAAGCCTAGTGGAGCACCTGCTTTGATTTCAGGATTGCTTGTTTTTGAGTGTTTTCAGGTGGAGAACTGATCTGAGAGTTGTTGGTTTGCTGACCTTGTTCCTCTAGGGGTAGGAACATCATGTTTAGGGAACTTTGGATCCCCTGGATTATTGACAATTCATGCTTGTTGCTGTAAGGCACAAAATTGTCTATAACAGATGCCCCCTAAAGTATGAGGTCGTTTATCGGGTGAAATGCTTTATTGAGAGGATCCGAAGTTCATTCAATTTGCTGAGAAGTGTCCTGTAATAAGATACAATACAATACATTATTTTTCATACATTTTCATGATCTAGCTGAGGCGGGCATTCCCATGCTCAACTTTATAAATACATTTTGGTACATAGAACAGACAATCGTCTGATTGTAGACTGATAATTTTCTGCTGAAATTATCATCCTTTTGAGAAGGATGATCATCTGCTGTAATGATGTACATATCAAATGTCTTTATGTCCTAAATATATATCACAGCCCGGATGGATGAAACTAGATCCGGGGTCTTCAATCTCTTCCGATCTTCACTCGATGTACAAGTCGATCCATGTGAGAATTTCTTGAAGTCGAACATGGAAAGACATCGCTTGATTACCGGTCAATGATGTAAACCGTTAACAAGCGCGAGAGGAATCACCGATAAGGATGATGACCCTCAAGGTACGGCAGTACAATTCACATGGTGGGAATAAAGGACTTGGCGTCGACCACCATGCAAAATCTTCTGGTCGAAGGTCATTGATGTATACCTGTCGCCGGAAGTGAGAAACTTGCCATTGAGGCATGCAAGCTTCAAAGTACTGAAGGGGGTGTTCCTAGATCAACTCCTTGGATAATGAGCTGATGTCGACAAGGAGCGATCCGTCAAAGGAGGGCCTTAATGAATCCCACATCAGTGACACGGAATGGAGCTGGTGATTATGATGAGGTGAAAGAAAACTGTGATGTATGATTCAGGGTGGCGGCCATGAAGTGGATGAAGGATAATGTATGGCAGTGGATGGGACATGGTTGACTCTTTGCAGAACCACATCTCTTGAACATATAACGACACTGATGTGATGGATTGGTAGCATTACCCCAATTGTGGATGGTGTGGCGAGGACCATGGTTATGAGACCGCTGAATGAAACAACCCAACCCGATGTGATACGGAGGACAAAGTGTCATGTTCAAGAGCGACTTGCTACCATTAATGCTGTGAGGTTCTCCCAATTTTTCCCCAGTCATTGCTGACCAGTACCTCTTTATTTTTGTCAAGCTTGAGGAGGATAACATATGCTTGTTCTATAACCTGCCCTTCGGGCAAGCCCATCGCTATGTTTTAACGAGCCTAGCGATAGGGAAACTCGTTCTCGTCTAAAGACAAGTTTGTCGCTATTTAATCATTTTAACAAGTCTAACGACAAGGAAAACTCGGTCATTTTCATTTTTAGAGAGTCTGAAAAGGTACGGAAAGTTAACTCCAAAATTCCTTTTTCGTCATCTAATCCCTTAAGTCCGAAAAAGTATAAAACAATACAAAAGGGATGAATTTTCGATTTCTTTAACGAGCCGAACAAAACAAGCGCTCGATCTTTTTCTGCAATAATCCCTCAGGTCCAAAAAGATTAAAATCTAGAGGAGGGATAGCTCTTCTGGTCCTTTTAACGAGCTGGAAGGCCAAAACTCGGCAAACTTTTCATATTTTACGAGTCAGTGAAAAGAGCTCAAAGAAGACTCGTCTTTTGAGGAACGAGTGATAAACAGGGATAGCAGCAGATTCCAGGTACAGGTTGGAATTTTCCAATCACGGCAGTGTCACAAGGATGGCTAAGTGAAATCACTCTTCGCAGCTGTTCCTCAAAAAGGGTAAACAAACATATGGAGATGAACGATTGGCCAAATGAACGGATGGAGGTGACGGCATATAAACACGACCAAGGGCTTTAATATGGCTGTCAAAGGTTACATTTCTCAAGGTTATTTACCGGTTCATTTTTTCTGGGTGAGCTTGAATTGCTAGGGAAAGATTGCTCACAACTTATGTTTATTTTTTAACGAGCATGAACTCTATACAAAAACTTCTCGATTATGGATGCCCCCAGCATAATAATGCAGACGAGGCATATGCCCCCTAAACTTTAAGGGGCAGTTCATTTTTTAACGAGCTTGAATGCGTTCAAACCTTGCTCAATTATACCAGTCTTAATACAAGGAATGCCTCAGGTGAGGTAATCTTATTTAAGGAGCGATACCTCACTAATTACTCCAATTCGGCAGGTTTTAACTTTTGCCTCACATCCTTTCTTTATGCAAGCTGGAAACGGCTAATCCTACGAGTTTAACGGGTTAGACCTACAGGTTTAAAGGGAGGACCTAAAAATTTAAAAAAATAAATAGTCGTCCCGTGCTTGCACTCCAAAAGGTTCGCATGCCCCCAGGTATAAAGTATAATTTCGAGATTCTGTCCTCTTACTTATTATCCGAAAAATGGTTTTGTTTGCTGCCGCAAACTAAACTCTCTTTTCGGCAATGTCTATCATTAGGTTGCTAAGGATGGTGACTACTTGTTGCAGCAATTTCATCTCTTTCTTTGAAGACTGCCCCTACTTATCCTTCAAAACATATGTTTTAATGGGTGAGGCTTGACATTCAAAGATGGTGGCTACTTGCCGCCACAAATGGATCTCCTCCTTAGGAGAGCCTACTTTTTTAGACAAAGGGAGTCGATCTTTTCGCTCACATAACTTTGACAAAAGAATTTTATCCTAGAACAACCCTCTCTTCCTTTTTCGGATGGGGTACGGACTAGTCCATTCTTCTGCGGAAATTAACTTTATACCCAAGGTTTTCTCTGCCCAAGGCAGGCCAGGGTGCATGCCCCCTGGGTCCCAGTTCTTTCTTTCCGAATTACTCGCATTCATCAGGAAGTAGAACCGGGGGTGGAGGCATTCCTTGAGTGAATAAACCGTTAAGGGATGGTATTTGACTATTTGCAATGCGTGATCCTGGAAATGAAAGTTGGTCTACGAGCTTGACCATTCTTCCTTCGTGTGGAAAACACATGACTCTAAAGAGCGAGGACACTATTGCCTCCATGCAATATATATAGTCTCGTCCAAGGAGTAAGTTATAAACCAAGGGTCCCTGGACGACCATGATGTTCATATGAACTGTCTTCCCTTTCAATGTAATTGGAACATTGGGGAGAATCCCTAACGGGTGACTGGTTCCTTTATCAAAACCTGATAGATTTCTCATCTCAGGTAAAAGCGCCGGGCAACCCAGTGCTTTCCAAGCAATAGAGGAAAGGATACTCACAGATGCCCCTTCATCAATGATAGTTCCAGCCATCACCATTCTGTAGATTTGGACTATGATTCTGAATGGGATACTGGCTGGTAACCGGGGTCTGCCTAGTTGGTTCCAATCAAAGGATACAACTAGGTTTCTTGGTGGTGGGACCGAATATACGGCCGGATACGACCCTGACGATGTTCCTTCCCGCGATAAAGGAATGGGCGCATTGCCCTGATGCTCATCAGAGTCTGTGATGATGAAAAGAATATGGACGGTGTCATCCTTATCCTCTTCAGTGAGGGTGTCATTTGAAGATGGGTCTTCAATGACAGAGTCATTGGAGGATGAAACCTTTGAAGGAAGAATCGGGTCAACTGCCGTTTCGACCTTTAGACTTTCGTCTGGTCTAGATTCAGTAGGTTCATTCTCAATGACCGACACTTCAGCCGACCACTTGAGCGGGTCAGCTGGATTTTCAACTATCGAGGGATTAGGCGCGAGTTTTTGGTATCCAGGAGGAAGCCGTGACGGTGAAACCGGACGATCTTCCAAAACTCTCTTTGCCTCATCTAAGAATGGACATCGGTGGATGGCATGATCACCTTCACACAACATACAGGGTGATCTTGGTCTCCCTCTTCGTCCTTCACTCTCGCTAGTTGACGGACTGCAATCAACATGACTACCAGAGGTTGATGCTACCGGATTGTGCAACCTTGGGGACCAGTCCCTTAGTATCCGGGGAATACAAGGACAATCACGATGGAAGTGGGCCCCTTTGCAAATGACACATGGCGATTTAGGCCCGGTCGGTGCAGTGTGTGGATTTTTGTCAGCTGTCTTTTGCTTGCCCCCAGTCGCCTTCGCCATAGGCCCCTTCTGCTTCTTTTCTCTTTTCTTCTTTTCCTTCTTCTCCATGGGAGGCTGACTTTTGCTGGCTCTACCTTGTGAAGATGAAGGATCAGAGGGAGAATTATAAGAAGTGGAAGGCTGGTGGGTAGTTCTAGACTGGTCTGACTGTTGATTCGACTGCTCAGGATTAGTGGCGATCTGAACTACATTAGTTGAAAAGAGCCATACAGGTAGGCCAATTGTCAATCCTGGAAGTGACAATGTGGCCATATGAGGCGCACCAACATCTCCCCAAGAGGAGAAGGGATTTGGACTTCCACCAAGGTTACTTCCTTGGTTGGTGGGCTCCATACTTTTCAACTGAAAGATCAACGTGGGAATAACAGGTGATTATGTTCCGTTTAAAATAAATTTTATTAACGACGCTTTTAGACACAAACTTGCTTTTTCATGTTTTAAGAGTCGAGAAAAAGCTAAAGATGACTCTAGTCGCCTTCGATGTTTTAACGAGCCCGAAGTGACAAATGCTCGGATGGACTTTTTCAGTTATAGAGTTTGAAAAAGGCCAAAAGAAACTTCTCTGGAGTTCTAGGCAGAGGGTGTGCCAAACTTTTCGCGAAACCACAGAATACGTTTTACGGTACGGGTGGTCGATCTTCGTGAATGCTGTGTTCACTGCATCGCGATCAGTAGGGCGGCCGACACGGCTTCCTATGGATAAAGGATAATTGCCTATAGGGGTCTCCCAATATATACGCGACGGTACGTGGGAGCACAAGTCCGTATTAGTGCCACCGACTCTCAGGAGGAATCACCCACCTTCGTAGAGATCGACAGTCACTATGTTTAACGACGCCGGAACACGTCTCTACCTAGACCTCTATGTGTTTGCGTTATGTTACAAAGCGTTGTTATGTAAATTGGATTTATTTTAATGTTGATCTTGCTTAGCAGTTTGCCTTTAAGGATCACCACGAGATGTATGTAACAAATTCCTGAATGCAGTCTAAGATGAGAAGCAAACTTTTCAATCTTTCAACTTTGAAAACCTTAACTACTGAGGGAAAAGAAAGGCAAATCTTTTCATACAGATCATAGAGCACACACTAAATGCAAATTTTTCCTAAATCGTCAAGCAAACAGTCAAATGTAAAATGCACAATGCATGTATTTTCTTTTCCCTTTCTTAATGTAGATGGGTTACAAAAAGAAAGTTGTTATATAACTTTGATTTCGATTTAAAGTGAAAACAAACAAGCTTGTCCAAAATCAAAAGACACCTTAAGATTTACTTGCTTAATCACTGGAAATGCATGAAATCAAACCATAATGACGAAAGTAAAATGACTAATCAGCTATGGACAGCAAACAAGCTAACTCTTTAGACCAGCAAAATGCCTAACACAGGTTCAGATCTAAGAGGCCAAAAGCAAGACTAGTTTACTCTTCGTTATGGGAAATTGTAAATGAGTAAGAAATACAAAGAACAAGTACAATTTCGTTATATAACAGAGGCAGAATGATGGCAAGTAATGTTGGTTTCAGAACAGGTGCAAGACTGGTAACTGGCAGCCAAATCTATAGTGAAAACAGGCAAGAGAAAAGGAGGAAACCCCAACAGCACTAGGAAAAATTGGGCCAACGCAGGTGCTGCACAGCCAGTTTGGATCTCAGCGCAAGTAGCCCCTTCGGGACCTGCGTTGCAAAGCAGGTAGCCTGTGTACTACCTGCTTTGGAAAACGAAAGTTGCGTTTTCACAGTTTCCGGGTCATAATTTTCTCAAAAATGAACAGTTTTTGCTCAAATCAAAAGCAATCAGTCAAGCACACTCAAAGGGATGATAAGGAAGGTGAAAAGATATCACTAAGAGCTTACAAGGATCCTTGTAGATCAGCTCTTCAAATCATGAACTTGCTCAGAAATGAGCTAGAGTAGCTGCCCTCTACTTCGCTTTTGATATAGTCAAAAGCTTTTCGATTTGGTACTCTTTTGTTCAGGAAATGAATAGCAAAATACTACAAACACAATCAAATGGATACGATCCCCAGTGGAGTCGCCAGTTTGTTGTAGGGAAAAGTATCCGACTCGGATGACCCTATCCCACTCTAAGGGTGATAGTACCTCAGCAACAACTGTAAAGAAAACTACTTAAGGTTTACTTCTTTATGAAAGCAAAAGAGAATGGATAAATGCACTAACCGTTGCCTTGCGCTTAATGTCGAATCCAAACTCTTCTCTATGGCTGCTTGCTCCCAACTCCTTGCTCTATTGCTGGCCCAGCTACAATGAGATCCTGCAAAATAGCAAAGAAGGAAACTACAAGCAACATGCAATCATAACTGATTCAAGGATTAGTGTAAACCAAATATACATTTATCACAAAACATCATTGGAACAAATGCATATAGAAGAACCTCAATAGCTTTTATTAATGAAGAAGTAAAGGTTCTGAGAGTGTTACAACCTTTGAAGGCCCCAATCCAGCAACACCTCCCAGCAGAAAGAATTTCTCCTCTTCACCTCCCTCAAGCAATCACCCAATAACTCTATAGTGAAACCAACAGCATATCATTACTTTGCACAAAATTCTAGCCTCCTGAGCTCATAGGAGAGAGCTCAATATATAGATGAATTGAGAAAGGATGAGTCAGCTTGCAACTGATGTGTAGCTGCCTTGTGTCCTCTCTCTCTTCAGTTGATCTTCAGTTCTTGAGTCCACTTGGAGAACCTTGCTTCCACTTGGAGAAACAGAGCCTCTGACTCATCACAAGGCGAAATCCCTGATCCAAGTGTCATTTTTGGAAGATTCCAGAGGAATGACTCAGTGTGCCACTTGTCCCATCTCACTCAGCGCAGGTGGCCTTTGTTCCACTTGCTTTGCAACGCAGGTACACCATGGAGGATCTGAGTTTCAGCGCAGAAGCCTAGTGGAGCACCTGCTTTGATTTCAGGATTGCTTGTTTTTGAGTGTTTTCAGGTGGAGAACTGATCTGAGAGTTGTTGGTTTGCTGACCTTGTTCCTCTAGGGGTAGGAACATCATGTTTAGGGAACTTTGGATCCCCTGGATTATTGACAATTCATGCTTGTTGCTGTAAGGCACAAAATTGTCTATAACAGAAACCCCATTTTTTTTAGGGTTATGGAGTGCCATCAACTCTCTTTTAATCCCTTCCACTGCACATAATTTCTTAAAATCATTAGAGACATACTCACCATCGTTATCACTCCATAGAGATTTAACCTTCTTGTCAGAATCTTTCTCTACCAATGCTTTGAACTGACAAAAGTGGCCCAATCACCTGTTCCATAACTCACTGACGTCTTGGCTCAACAACTTTTTCACTTTTGAACTCAAAGCAGCACAATCATGTACCTCTATCATATAGATATTCTAAACATGAATCCTTATCTTCTTTACTTGATCCGTGGCTATGTGCCAAAGGAATTCCTTTCCTTTTGAAAAGATCACATCATAGCCTCTATCCTCAAGCATGGAAATGGATACCAAGTTCTTCGTCAATCCGGGTACATGCATAACATTGTTTGAGGTGAGGGGAGTTGCATGGTCTCTCTAAAAAGTAATAGTGCCCACACCAGTAACACTATACTTACCGTCATCATCCATCTTGATATGCATCTTGAGATCTTTCTCCTCCAGTTCACTAAATAACTCTTTGTCACCAGTCATGTGGAAAGAAGCTCCACTGTCTATGTACTAGACACTTCCTATCATTGAATACACCATGCAAGTAATGAGGGAAAAGTCCAATCCAAATTGGGATGCCAAAGCCTCACTCACCGCTCCTCCTAATGACTTTTCCTTGGACTTCTTCAATGGACAATTTGTATCAAACTAACCCATCTTGTGACAATGAAAGAGTTTAACTTTCGTCATGTCCTTTTTACGTCCATGATAAGAATCTGATTTGGAATGAGAAATTTCACATTTACCCATCCTCTCCTTAATCGCTACGACACATTTCTCTTCATCATCAATTTTTTATGAAGAGCCATCCCTGGTGTTCCTCCTAATCTCATCTTGCATCAAATCCGACCATAGTCGTTCCCAATCTGGTAACTTCTCCTAACCATTGATAGAGTGTTGATAACTATGCCAACTCTTTGGGAGTCCAAGAAGAGCAAGGCTCATCATATCCTCCTCAAAAACCATGATTCCAACACTTCCAAGTTCAACCTGACATTGAGTGAACTTGGTCAATTACTTTGAAATTGTCTCGCCTTTCTCCATCTTCATTTTACAAAGTCTATCCTTCAGTGCCAACTTCCTTTGATCATTATTATTCTGATACAAGTTCGTCAATGTTTTCCACATATCATGTGTGGTTTCCTTTCCATGGAGACTTGAGACAATATTATCTTGAAATCCCTCAATGATTATCTACCTTGCCTTCACCACAAACTTCTTCCACTCAGCCAAGTTCTGTGCATTATTAATTGTTGGCTTAGGAATTACTTGTTGAACAAATTCCTTCAAACCATTGTCCTCTAGCACAACCTCTATCCTGTCCCGCTGGGATATGAATTTTGAGCTACCTTCCAATGCATACTCAAGCCTCAACCCATGGAATTCCGTCTTCTGATCTTGAAGTATGTATTGCAAATTCGACTTTCACTTGTAACCCAGAAACTCAAAACTTTGAAATCTCCTCTAGATAGCTAATTTTAAATCAGTGATATATCCCTCATCCGAACTCCGATTCGGCAAATTTTTTTTTGAATTTGGGTATCTTTTCCCAAGGAATCCAAATTTGCAAATTATTTCTAAAAATTTTGCACAAAAATAATAAGATCTTCTCTGCAAACTCTCAACCCAAAAAACAATCTGGCTCTAATACCATGTAGAAAATAATGTAGATTCACAAGCTAATGCAATTTGGTAAAGCAAGAGACAAGAATCTACTTCTACTCTTTACAGCAGAAGCCCATAAACATCAATCAAACAATAATTGATAGAGGAAGAGAATCAAAGTCACATAACATAATAATTACCCTAGGAAAGCCACAACTCAAAACCCCACTATTTGTCTTGTATTAATCTAGAAAATCAAGATGAAATTACAATGCTTGCTCTCTCTAGAACAATCCCAGGACTCACCAAATTCAATCTCCAACTCATAAGCAAGCCCAAGGCCAAAGCTTAGCCTTTTCACAAGCTCTCCAAGTCTCTATTCCAATGTGTAATTCCTATGAAGGATAGCTTGTATTTAAAGGGAAATAAAGCCTCTAAAAATAGTGAAATCCCTCAAGGATGAGTTCTTGAATGCATGCACTATTAGTACAACTCAGAAAAATATAAAACAAATAGTGCATTATCCCTGCACTCTAGTCTCAACTAGGTCTTTCTAACAACTAACATGCATGAGTTTCTAGTGAGTAAATATTCAGCTAATTAGAGTAGCACTGGTGGAGTTCATTAGTGTCACCACTAACTATTAACTCACTATTAGTTCTCTTAATCAATTTGAGAACTAATTTAACTGAACTGACTCATGAAACTAAGTCTTCTATTTTACAACTCACAATTAACTCACACTGGACTCCTACAAAGTAGGGAGAACATATACATGACTTCCAAAAGACTTCCAACTCGAATTTCCTAAGTTAAGTAAGTTTAATAAACTTAATTTAACTATTTTAAGTTGCTTTGAGAATAGAATTTGAATTTAATTCACAATTTAATTCAAGCAAAAATTAAACTAGAATTTCTTGTTGCCATTTCTCAAGGTTTTCTACTTCCCCAACTCTTGTGAATCATGAGACACCTCCAATTTAGTAGGAGGAAGTTATTGCTCCTTTTGTTCCTTGTCCTCCTCCTTTCCAATTTTGATGAGAGTGCCTCCGTGTGATAATAGTAATCAAATTCCTAATCAATCTACTGATTCTTCTTCCACTTTTCATAGCTCATATTCAAAGGAGGAAATCCCAGAATCGCTCATGAAGCCCATGGTGAAGACTAACTCCTCCATTTCACAAGACGATGTTACTATTCATAGCTCTAATCTCGAATCATATCTGGATTTCCATTATCCTCTATCATCTACATGCCATCACTCTTTGTATCGTGACCCACTAGATCAATCTGCTCCACCAGCTAGTTTTTCACACTCTCTTGTTTTTCGAGTTGTTGGTTTAAATTGTGATCAGATACAAGGTAGTCACATTACATAGGTAGAGGAGAAGGAAGGTGAAGTTGATTTCAATCTTTCTTCTCTTTTTCAAAAATCCTCCATGTGAAGATGATGCACTTCCCTTCTTGGATGATTCTCAATCTGCTAATCTCGGGAGCGAATCAAATACAATCAATTATTTTAGTAGATTTGTATCCTTGGGAAATAATCATTCTGATGATGATGACTCTGTTGATGTATGTGATCACAAATTCCCAGGTGCATCACTTGATATTTTGGTTTCGCATGAAGATTTTACTTTAGATCTTGAATTTGATTTGGTCAAAGATGTCCTTATCAAAACTTTCCTCTTCATCTCACTATCCCTTGTGATCTACTATTTGTGAGGCATCTATTTGCGATGAAGATACTCCATGCTGCTCAAGTTATTCATCTGATGAGTTAACTTCTTAATTGACACAAGGTGGTGAGATTATCCATGATGAAAATGAAAAATATCAACGCATTGAGTACTCTTTCCATCCCTCATCATCTCTTCTCTTGGATGAATACAACTCTCCAAACCATATTTCTCATTTAATTTCTTTGATTCATACATCTTTAGAATTTTGATCAGATGAATCTTTCAACTTGAGTAATCTGGTTGTTGAAGTTGAAAAATATAGTCAAATTAGTGACAAAGGTGGTTTCCATTCAATGAGCAATGATCTTATTGAAACCAGTGGTAACAGCTATCCTCACACCATGCACGATATGGTTCAATCTTCAAGATGCGATTTTACAATCCTTGAAAGTTTCAGGACTTGTCAATAAATCGAGGCACTTCAACTTATGTTGATGGTTATGTCAGGACCTCGCAACTCTGGTAAGTGCCCTAAACTAAGTCAGTTCTATTTTCTTTTGTATGATCCTTCTCTTTGCATGGTTTCACTCAATTTATATCTCTTTCTGAAAGATATTTGGTATTTTAGATGTTATCTTTCAAACTTTTGAGATTTGGTTTCTGATTGGATTCAGGAACCTTCTTCAGTTGATCCATCTTCATGAAAATATCTCACATCAAACTCAGGTTTGGAATTTGTATCTCTTTATTGTAGCAGCTACAACCACCCTCCAAATTTTTCCTTAGCCTCATTTTGGAGCCTCCCTACCAACCTTTCACAACAACTTCCCTTGCTTCGTCAAGTTCACAAGTTTCAATGCTTTGCTTGCACAAAGGTAGCCTGTTGATCACAGCTCAATACATTCCCCTGATAGGATGATCACTCAGACTTGGTCCAGCTATACACTAAGCAGCTCCCCAAGAAATTTCACAATTCAAGAGGGAAACTAGCCTTCCCTCTAGAAATTTTGCAATCCTGACTGGTAGCCTACTAGACCCCAAAATTGCACAATTCTGGCAGTCAACACTCACATTGAAAATTGTACAATTTTCCCCAGCAGGGCTATTCAACCCAGAATTTGTGCAATCTGGGTAGTAGTTAGCTACTCTGCCCAAAAATTGCGCAAATCTCCTGGGTAGCTAGTCCAGCTCCCGGTCAGAAATGTGCATTTTCTCCTAGTAGTCGAACAACCTCTTGCATGTGTAGTTGAGTTGACTGGTTCCCTCTGGGACCAAGAAAAACAGACTTGCATGCATGGACTGCTTCTCCCAAGGAAAAATGCAAAGGCATCCCTCGATTAAGGGATCTACTTTTAGCAGTTGTAACTTACATGCAAGGATCAATTCAGAAACCTCCCACCAAGTGTCGCTTTCCCTAGATTTGTTGCATGTGCGTCAGAACTTCGATGTTATCAAAACTCATCAGTCAGATGCTATAGAGCTCATCCCTCACATCAACCTTGTAGCTTTTACATCCCACATCACATTTAGTAGTTGTCGGTACATTTAGCTCAGTTGTTTTGGGGTAAGCCCTCCTTCCATGACTTGTGTTGCATTTCTGTCACTTTTTGTGTTTTCACTTGTATGAGTATTGTTTGTTTGTTTTCTTTGAATGCTTGTTGTCATTTACATGTATATTACCTTGTCCTAGCACTGTCTCAGTTTTCATTGCTATCTCACTGCTATCACATTCTTGAAACTGTTTTTCACGAACGGTCACCGTTTTGGTGACTCGCTTCACCCACATGCATGTTGATCTGTTTACTGAATATTTCATTCATGTTTGCATGCACTACCAATCACTTCTACTTTCACTAAGTGTCACCATGCATCCACTGTCATATTTGCTTTAAGTTGCCTGTCAGTGAGCCAGACCAACCTTGGTCCTGAATTTTCCTTCACTGAGACAACATTGCACAATTTAGGGAAGGAAGGCTCTATATTCCTCTCCATAAATGCGCATTTCTCCCCAGGCACTATCCTCTAGGACTATTTTGTGAATTTCTAAGGGACAGTGACTGTTGGCCTAGAAAATTGCATAATGCAATCACTGAGCCTACAACCATGGCCAGCTGAGATTGTGCATTATGCAATTCCAACAGTCAACAACTAGAGTAGATTGTGCATTGCATAGTTCTAGTAGTCAGCCAATCTCCAAGCATCCCAGACTGTGCCTTTTGTAGTATTGGCAGTTAGTCTCTTGACTTCCCGACTGAAATTACGCAACCTTCATGATCAGTCACACAGGTATGTTGAAAGCTAGTTCTCAAGTTCATTTTGGTTTTCGACTGACAGATTGCTTGCCATGAGTGTTGCCATGTCTCCATGTATTGCAAGTGTTCATCTGCCTCTTAGCAGTGTAGGTACAATGGTTTCCAAGAGGGCAGAGTTGAGGACATCGTTCAAAGGACACCTGGAGATGCAGTTGATTAAATGTCTATGATCTTTCCTACTCATGAATATATCAAGTTGTTCGTAGACAAAAACATCAAGATATCACAGCGAGAAACATCATGAATAGTAGATGAATGCAGCGAACACAGCGAACGTAGCAAATGCCACGAATGTAGTGAATGTAGTGAACACAACGAATGCAGTGAATACAATGAACACTATGAATGCAGTGAATGCAAGAGGAAGGATGCTGACAACATAGAGGTGGAACAAAGTTGCAAGATCAAGCAGATCCACTGATGATGAAAGAAACTTTGGAGACTTGGGCTATGAGGTGATGGCGCGACATGATGATCACGTGAAGATAGAGAATGGAACAAAGAAGGAGTTGCATGTGCTAAAGCAGAAACTCAAGGAAGAACATGAAGTTGTACAGACAAACAAGTGAGTTGCAACAAGAATAGGAACAACAGTGGGAAAAACATGCACTCACTGATGAAACTGCGCCCGTACAAGTTAAAGATCCATCCCAACAGCTGGAATAGAGCAGACATGGTGAGCAGTTTTATTGATCGCATGCGAGGGATTCAGCAGCATGCATGTCATTATGCACACACATGCATTCCAACCCATTCAGCACACTCACCAAGGCAAAGACAAGAAGCAATTCCAACTAGAGCTAAACATGTACTTCGACAAGTTGATGCACATGACCACCAGAACAAACTTGAAGATCAACACGAAGATTATGCATCAGTGTGTTATCATTTCAGCCGCACCCAAGAATACCATGCATATGTTAGCAGACGAGTTGGATGAAGGAGTCAAAGCAATGCACCAATTGCAATGGAGGCAAGAGTTCACTTCACTAAGATGTCACCATGAGGTGCATGCACACCATCACGGACGACCAAGCTTGGCATCAGCTCACCAACTTCACCATCACAAGCATGCCAAAGAGTTGGTCTTATCATAATGGACCAAGTGTCAGTGATGCCTTGCATGTCTTGCTCAAGCCATGTTGTCTCACATGAGTACATGTGAATTGTAATGTAAGTAACATAATGTCAAGTGTAAGTCAAGTGTCAATAGTTGGATGTAACAATCATATAGTATATGAAGAGTCATGAGGGTAGATGAGTTGTCACAAAGGGGAATGTCAAGGGTCACCCCACCCTTTGCTATAAATAGTCCCTCATAACTCACTGTAAGGGCTTTTGGTCAGCCAAGCTTCTAATAAGACTATCTTGGAGAGAGCTTGGACAGTATTGTAATGCGCCTTGGTTTCTCCACTGCACGGAGCTAGTACATCTGTTTGGAGGAGCAGGCGGATGTGGCTGTAACGTTCCACTGTTGGGGCTAGCATGTTTACATGGATGTATTGTATGACTGGAACTTAGACTTCTTTATATAATAAGAGCCAGCATGTTTTCATGCATATGTTGTTATTGTAGTTGGACTGTTTCGGTTGTTGTAGCAATGTATGTTGTTTAACTTACGTAGTTGTGTATGAACTATTTTGTATGCAATTATATGAATCTTGTTGCAGATGTGCTTTTGGTTTAACCATCACTTTGGATTTTCGATTGACTTTCTTTCCATCTTCTAATGCATTTTCGTTCATGTGTTCCCTTCCCATCCGAGTACTATTACAGGTTTCCAAGGGGAGCACTCATCTCAACCCACATGTGTTAGAACCTCTCATGTACCTTCCTTGACTCACCACAGTGGTCACACCCTTGCTACTAACAAATTTATCTTAATTTCCTTTGTTTGAAACCATGGTCAAGGCATTACCATACGACCCACTGCTCGGACTCCTACACCAAACGGTCTGAGCTCTAATTGGGGCTTCTTACCAGGGAGATCCCCTTGACATGTTGGCAGGTCCAGCGTTGTCAACATTTCTGGCACTAGAAGGATGGCCTGATGACAAGCTATGTCCTCTCATCCAGTTTTGAACCTTTGCATATCTTTCATGGATTCTTTCACTCTTCTCCCTCCGCAATGTTTTTCGAATCGTGAAGATGTGCCCATCACAGGGGACCTTTTCGATCTCTTTTCCACTTGCCTGTATGATGGTGAAGGTGAAGTGGCCTAGCCTGAGTACTTACATGCCTTTCTTTCCATGCTTCATGAGGAATATGGGTGTTTTGACGAATAGGCCAGCTTGCTTCTTGCACACACACTTCTAGAATCTCCATGTCGATGGTTGCTCAGCCTACTAGCTGACAGCATGTATTCATTTGAGCACTTCTATGATCTTATTGAAGACACTTTATGTCATTTTGATCTAGACTATCTTGACCAAAAACAGTTACAGCAACGGAAGGCTCTACATGAATCAGTTATTGATTTTTGGCAGCACTTCCGTGACTTGCAGTTTTAAGCTCCGAGGAGCCAGATGAAATTTCCCTATATTTGGGACCAGTTTGAGTATTGCCTTAAGAAGTCTACCTGTCCCAAGAAGAATCTTGAAATCAAGCCTCGCTCAACATTCTTCAGTGAGGGAGCCGTGCAATCTCATGTGGATGCAGTCATTGCCTCGACTGATTGTCCTCCTTCCCCTCATTCAATAGCTCCACCACTGCTGAGTGATGTTGAGGATCATGCTCACACACTTGTTTAGCATTCACATCCTCCCAACATCACTTCACTCAATTTTCACGTAGATTTGGTTGTGAGTCCTTCGAGTTCTCATATGCATTTTGTTCTACAACCTCCGCCTTTGCACTCAGATGTTCCTCCAGATGATACTGACTTGTGTTCATCCATTCCATACTCTTCACTTATTGTGAGCGAGGAAAAACCCATCGATGGAGTTGGTGTTGCACAACCAACATGCGTTTTCATTCATGAAGAGTATGAGTGGGAGCTTGAGCATCAACACTCGGTGAAGGAGGACTCCCTTCTATCCAAGCCCCCTCCATTCTTTCCTAACATCTTTGGTGAACCTGCCATCCATGATTTTGCATGTGTGTCTTCATCCATGGATGCACCCATTGTTGATCACTCACAAGACTCACTAGATTTTGGTCCATCATTCGGAAATGGAGAGGATAATATGTTCATTGAAAATCCACTTGATCTTTCATCTATGTTTTCCATAAAAACAGAGGATGATTTATTCACTTTTCATCTACCCCTCTGTTTGATTCATCTGATCATGAGGATGCCGATGAAATCATTGATTTTTCTAATTGTGGCAGTCGTGATCCATTTGTTTCCGTATTTGATCATGATCATGACTCTATCACAGTTGATCTTTTGAAGCCACCGGTTTATGATGATCTATCTGATGATGAAGTTGAAACACCCAAGACTTTCGAGGCACTTCAGCCCAAGTTGATGGTTATGTCAGGCCCTCACTCTCTTGGGATTAGTCTCACTTCTGATCATGAAAATGTTCAATCACCCAAGGTTCCTCATCACTCATATGTATGCATTGAAGATCCATCTCACACATAGATCACACCTCCTCCACTCGAACTTCACAATCCCATTGCTCATGCATTGGAGGAATCTTACGTTGCAAGCACTCATTTGCAACGCAAGTTATCTTTGTTTATTTCGTTTGTTTACATGTCACAGTCAAGAGTGTGATTATGCTTCAAAGTTGCACGCAGTGTCACACAACACCATGATAATTCCATGGACTGCTCATCATGAACTTGCACTCACTTATGTCTCGTGGGCACTTTGAAACACAAAGTGTGGTTGTCTTCATTGTTATATCTTTCTTGCTTGCTTGTTTGCACAACTGGGTTGCTCGCTGACCAATCCTTCACCAAAATGGGTCAACCAATGCGTCAATGGCTACATTGGAAATATCACTTCATGTGATCAAGCCCATGCATCATTAGTGTGGGAGTAGGAGTAGTGTTTTCTTTCAATCAGTTTGCTTACATGCTTGTTTTCTTACTCGCTTTGTTTGTTTGCTTGCTTGCTTTCTTGTTTGTTTAATTGCTTTGATGTCACTTTCGCTCCTTCTTTTTCTTTACCTCATTGTTTGTTAGTTTGCTCATTTCATTCATAGGTTAGTTTCATATGAAACCATGTATGACTTTTGAAATGAGTTGGGTGAAGTATAAGAGGGCCTGTACAGTTATCACTACTTGGTTGTCTGTCATCTTGCCTCTGCATGAAGAGCTTGTTACTTTTATTCCATGATACGTCGAAGGAAAATATGTACTATTCGAAGTGAACCTTGGTGAAAACACAATGCTTGCACCCTAACTAGTGTCACCTTCTCTAGTCGATTGTTTTTGGGTTAACCCTTGTCAGCTCATTCAAGTAAAGTAAGGTGAAATGGAAAACCTTAACAGGCACGTCATAGATATAATAAACTATTTTTGTGCCGGAACAACCTCTTCTTCTCTCAATATGTTAAGATCCCTCTTTCACCTCTGAAATGAATAAGTGATATGCACAGTTAAAAAAAAATGATGACAAATGAAAATATCAAAAATCAAAAAATGAAAAATGAGAAATGGATAAGGTGAAAGAAGAGAAAGGCTTCCTATGTAGGGAGGTGATGCAATTAACTCTACTAGGGTACTGAGTAGGCTCACTGGCAACGGAGCCATGCTTTTGTTCCTATGTGACTCTGTCGAGGTATTGTCTAGGCCTGCTGGCAGTGGAGCAACAACAGAGATGAAACTAAGACTCTAACAACTATACTTCTTATGCACCAATATACCCCTCAACCCCAATCGAAACAACTTTGTTACCTTGGCTTGGAAAGTGTTTCAATCTACCAAGAGTTTGGAAGATGCTACATCTTACAATTAAGCTAGTGCGAAGCCAAGATGACCTGATAACTGAATAATACTTCCAAAGGTGTTAGGCTTGCTTTTCACAAACAAGGTCCATTCAGAGAGCTGAAGTTCTACTAGTTTGTCACCAAGTGTTGTAGCGGCTACAACCACCTTCCAAAATTTTGCCTTAGCCTCATTTTGGAGCCTCCCTACCAACTTTTCACAATAGCTTGCCTTGCTTCGTCAAGTTCACAAGCTTCAGTATTTTGCTTGCACAAAGGCAGTCTATCGATCATAGCTCAATGCATTCCCCTCACAGGCTGATCACCCAGAATTGGTCTAGCTGTAGGGTGAGAATCTCCCCAAGAAATTGCGCAATTCTGGAGGGCAACTAGCCTTCCCTCTAGAAATTGCGCAATCCTAACTGGAAGCCTGTTGGGCTCCAGAATTCCGCATTTCTGGTAGTCAACACTCATAGTGAAAATTACGCAATTTTTGCTAGCATAGTTGCTCAGCCCAGAATTTGCACAAATATAGGCAGCAGTCAGCTGCTCTGCCCGAAAATTACACAAATATCCTAGGAAACCAGCCCAACTCCTAGTCAAAAATGCGCATTTTCTCTCGGCAATCGACAACCTCTTACATGTGTAGTTGAGTTGATTGGTTCCCTCTAGGACCGAGCAAAAAAGACTTGCATGCATGGGCTGCTTCTCCCAAGGTAGCATGCAAAGGCGTCCCCTGATTCAAGGATCTACTTTTAGAAGTTGGAGGTTACATGCAAGGATCACTTCAGAAACCTCCCACCGTGTCGATTTCCCTATATTTGTGGCATGCCCGTCAGAACTTCTATGTTATCAAAACTCATTAGCCAGACGCTGCAGAGCTCATCCCTCACATCAACCTTGTAGCTTTTATATCCCACATCATATCTAGGAGTTGTCGGCACATTCAACTCAGTTGTTTTGGGGTAAGCCCGCTTTCCATGACTTGTGTTACATTTCTGTCGTTTTTTGTGTTTTCACTTGTATGAGTATTGTTTGCCTTTTTTCTTCGAACACTTGTTGTCATTTACATGTATATTAGCTTTTCCTAGCAATGTCTCAGTTTTCTTTGCTATCTCACTGCTATCGCATGCATGAAACTATTTTTCACGAACGGTCATCGATTCGGCGACTCGCTTCACCCACATGCATGTTGATCTATTTACTGAATATTTCATTCATGTTTGCATGCACTGTTAATCACTTCTACTTTCACTAAGTGTCGCCATACATCCATTGTCATATTTTCTTTCAGTTTCCCGTCCACGAGTTAGACCAACCTTGGTCTGGACTAGCCTTCACTAAGATAGCATTACGCAATCTAGGGAAGGAAGGCTCTATCTTCCTCTCCAGAAATGCACATTTCTACCCAGGCACTGTCCTCCAAGACTTTTTTGCACATTTCTGAGGGACAGTGACTGCTGGCCCAGAAAATTACACAATAAAATCACTAATCCTGTAGCCATTTCCAGCTGAGATTGTGCATTTTGCAATTCCAACAGTTTACAGCCAGACTGGATTGTGCATTGCACAGTTCCAATAGTGAGCCAGTATCTTAGTAGCCTAGACTGTGCCTTTTGCAGTCTTGGCATTCAGTCTGCTGATGTCTCGGCCGAAATTGCACAGCCTTCTTGATCAGTGACACAGGTATGTTGAAAGTCAGTTCTCAAGTTCATTTTGGTTTTCGACTAACAGCTTGCTTGCCATGAGTGTTGCCATGTCTCCATGTATTGCAGGTGTTCATCTTCCTCTCAAAAGTGCAAGTGCAATGGTTTCAAAGCGGGCAAAGTCGATGACATCGTTCAGAGCACACCTAGAGATGCAATTGATCAAATTTCTATGAGCTTGCCTACTCACGAAGATATCAAGTTGTTCATAGACAAGAATATCAAGATATCACAGTGAGCAACATCATGAACAATAGTTGAAGGCAACATACCAAACGAAACGAATGCAGTGAATGCAACGAATGTAGCAAACATGGTGAATGCAGCGAATGAAGCGAACAAAACGAATGTAGTGAATACAGTGAACGTAGTGAATGCAGCGAACGCAATGAATGTAGTGAATGAAATGAATGCAAGAGGAAGGTTGTTGACAATGGAGAGGTGGAAGAAAGTTGCAATATCAAGCAGATCCACTGATGATGAAAGAAACTTTGGAGACTTGGGCTATAAGATGACAGTGTGACATGAAGATCACGCGAAGATAGAGAATGGAACAAAGAAGGAGTTGCATGTGTTGAAGCAGCAACTCAAGGAAGAACATGAAGTTTCATAGACATATGAACGAGTTGCAGCAGGAATAGGAATAGCAGTGGGCACAACATGCACTCACGGATGAAACTGCGCCCGCACAAGTTAAAGATCCATCCTAGTAGATAGTACAGAGTAGACATGGTGAGCAGTTTTGTTGATCGCATGTAATGGATTCAGCAGCATGCATGTCATTGTGCACATGCATGCAATCCAACCCATTCAAAACACTCACCAAGCCGAAGACAAGACGCAAGTCCAACTGGAGCTGAACACGTACTTCGACAAGTTGATGTGCATGACCACTAACACACACTTGAATATCAGCACAAACACTATGCATTAGTGTGTTGTCAGTTGAGCCACACCCAAGAAGACCATGTGCATGTTAAAAGACGAGTTGGATGAAGGAGTCGAACCAATGCATTGGTTGCAACGGAGGCAAGAATTCACTTCAGTAAGATGTCACCATGAGGTGCATGCACACCATCATGGATGACCAAGCTTGGCATCAGTTCACCACCTTCACCATCACAAGCATGCCAAAGAGTTGGTCTCATCACAATGGACCAAGTGGGAGTGATGTCTTGCATGGCTTGCTCAAGCCATGTTGTCTCACATGAGTAAATGTGCATTGTAATGTAACGTCATGTCAAGTGTAAGTCAAGTGTCAATAGTTGGATGTAACAGTCATAGAGTAAATGAAGAGTCATGAGAGTAGATGAACTGTCACATAGGGGAATGTCCACGGTCACCCCACGCTTTGCTATAAATAGTCCCTCATAACTCATTGTAAGGTATTTTGGTTAGCCAAGCTTCCGATAAGACTATATTAGAGAGAGCTTTGACAATATTGTAATGCACCTTGGCTTCTCCACTGCATGGAGCTAGTACATCTCTTTGGAGGAGCAGGCGAATGTGGCTGTAAGGTTCCACTCTTAGGGCTAGCGAGTTTACATGGATGTATTGTATGACTGGAGCTTACACTTCTTTATATAATAAGAGCTAGCATGTTTTCATGCATATGTTGTTATTGTAGTTAGACTGTTCCAGTTGTTGTAGCAATGTAAGTTGTTTAACTTACATAGTTGTGTATGAACTGTTTTGTATGCAATTATATCAATCTTCTTGCAGATGTGCTATTGGTTTAACCATCACTTTGGATTATCAGTTGACTTGATTTCCAGCTTGTGATGCATCTTCGCTTGTGTGTTCCCTTCCCATTTGAGTACTGTTATTGGTTGCCAAGGGGTGCACTCATCTCAACCCACATGTGTTAGAACCTCTCATGGACCTTCCATGACTCACGGCAACAGTCACACCCTTGCTACTAACAGAGTTATCTTACTTGCCTCTATGCAAAATCATGGTCAAGGAATTACCATACGATCCACTGCTGGGACTCCTACACCAAATGGTCTGAGGTCTAATTGGGCCTTCTTACTGGGGAGATCCCCTTGACATGTTGGTGGGTCTAGCACTATTAACACTCGCATAAAGTCATGGAATTATGAATTTGATCATTTTAAAGAGTATATTTGGCTAGATTCATCTCTTAATAGTCAACTCTTGATATTTCTTGCAAATGTTATATTGCAAATCTTTCCCTTCATTGCACCTAAAATCCTCTTGAGTGATAATGAATGCACAAGTTATTGCGTGAATCAAATTATTCTCCATTCACTATTTCATGATTGGTCTCATGTGTTTGTCATGCTAGTATCTCTTTTAAAGTCTTTTGATGATTACGATGCTTGTACAGTTTGTCACTAGTTACAAGAAAATGGTTTGTCACATTTGGCCTGCGAGGAAGTTGGTTCGATTGTTCAGAGCATTCACAAAGTTGCTCAAATTGATTTATCTTTGTTAATTATAAACTTGGAATTTGATGCTTTAATCAATCCATCTAATCATTATTTTGTCTCTAATTATTTACATTCAACTTATCATTTTCCCACCAACACATCGAATAACAGTTTTTATACATCCTTTGATCTTTACAATTCAACATTTCACTATTCGGACACTTGTCGAGTTGTTGAAGAAATTTAGCCTTCATTGATGGTTATGTTAGGTACTCATTGTCTTGGTATGCCTATTGAATATGATCAGATCTATTTTCCCTCACAATATTCTCATCGTAATCCCATGCCTCTAATTGAAAATTCATATTTTCAAAGATTTCAAGGTTTTCAAGAGGATTATCATAAATTTTACAATCCAATCGTTGAATGGTTGGAACAATCTTACCTGGAAAGCTTTGTCACAAATAAAAAGTTTCGATCTTTCCTGGCACTTACGAAGGAGCTTGGTGTAGATGGAGACACATCCGCGAGAAGCTTCCGAGGTTTGTTGAATGATGGTTCTCATTGAAAGGGTAAGAATGTGAATTAGTTAAAGGTAGTAATTGTGACATATCTTTCTGCTGAAAGGAAAGACCTTCAGTTTTGTGTGCAAATTATACAAGCTCTTATCTTTTCCATTTCACATTGTTTTATAATTTTTATAATCGATTCCATCTTTGGGATTGTAGGTCGGTAATAATTACAGTGGATACATTGGAAATTAAACTATACGTGACCCCGATATTGTAGCTGGTTAGGTTAGGAGTAGATCTAGTTGCATTTTAGTTTACCTGCACATTCATCCTGCATTCGTTTCCTGTAGTTTATCTTGTGTTTTTTTGTTTTGGTTTCACATCATGTTTTTCTTTAGCCATGTTCTGTCTTGTCTTCTGGTTTTATTTCCTTGTTGTGTGTTGTATTTCCTTTTGTTTTTTGAGACCTTGCATGGAAATGCCCTGTTGGCTCAAAAGTGGATGTGGAAAAATATAAAAGGACTTTGTAACACTGCAACATTTGGCTAACTCTCTGTCCTTCTTCCATTTCTTGGTTACATCTTTTGGTCGATGAAGTTCCAACGGAAAATATGATCCTTGCGTTAAGAAATCCTTATGTTGAACAATGAGCTCCATGTCTATTCTAGAAACCTCATGCCTACACTATGGTTTTTATGTTTCAGTGTTTTCAAGCTGATCAAATGAAGTAGAGAAGGGAAAGGGGAAATATAAACAAGAAAACCAATGTCAAATGTCTTATATATTCTACAATGAAGGGATAACCTCTCCATCTCTCAGTAAGTCAAGATCCCTCTTTCGCCCATGAAATAAATAAGTGTTGATGCATAGTTCTGTTAATGTCAGTGTCTTCACACTTCCATCAGTGATCAAATTGCTCTTTTGCATTTATGTTAGGTGTCTCATTCAATCAACTACATTCCATTGGGTCATGGATCAACTGATGGTAGTGGTTTCATTTCAGTTTCCCTCATGTCATATACTTGCTGACTTGTTCAAACATCTTTTCAGTTGTTCATAATCAATTTCATTTCATTTTTAACCAGTCCTAGGGTTTAGTTTCATTAGGTCTTAGGGTTTGTCATCATGGTCATTCAGAATAAATAAAGTGGTTAGCAGACACATGAGGAGGTTAATAACGATTAGAAAAGTCAAAAATTGTTAATTTGTAAGCTTAATGAAGTTCTAACCTCAAAACTTGTTTTGAGGTAAAACAAAGCATTGGTATTTTTCATGTAATTTGATGTAATTTTATGGTTTCTATGTGTAATAAATGATCACATGCTGGTCATGGTGACCTGGTGACAAATTCAACTCCTTCCATTGCAAAAAGTCAATGTAATAAGTCCACCTACAAAAAGGAAAAAGTCAGATGTGTGTAAAATAGAGCATTTTGAAAAAGCTAACAAAACATTAGAAAAGTGGGTTTTGGTTAATGAAAAATTTAAGGAGAAGGGATATAAAATCCAATTCATGTGCTTTATGTCTTCATTGTTGAATTGAAAGAGCCAAAGGGAGAAAATCGTGATTTTGAGTAAAGAAGACAAAATAGGGGAAAAAATCGAGACATCTTCCTGGCACTGCGAACCTGTGCCTTGGTGCTACGCATTAAATTGGCGTTGCGCACCTACTGCAGGTTTACAGTTAAATTTTGGTCCGGCGTTGTGCATTAAAAGTGCGTTGCGTACCTGTTCCTTGGCGCTACACACCTGTTAGAGAAGCCAGAATCGCTTCAAATCACTTCCAAACTTCCTAGAAAAACAACTGATGCCTATTCCAAGTAAATACAGCACTCCTCCTTTCTAAGAAAAATTATTCTTGGTTGCTTGAATGTGTTTGGCTACCTTTAGAGCAAATCCTAGCTAAATGCTAAACACGAACCCTCATCTCTTATAAGTTATCAAAGGTCATTTGCTCTTCTTTCTTACTCCATTCATAATGAGTTTTCTAAATCCCATTACCTCTCCCTCAGTCATCAAAACCCACTCCCAAAAACCTCACTCTCCTTACCAAACCCTAGCCCTATACCCTATTCCCAAACCCTAACTCCCACATCCTACATTTTCACTACGTTCACTTCACTATCAAACCCCTATTCCATAACATCATTCACTGCTCTCATTTCCCAAAATAAACCCAAATTCCTATTCCCCCAAGCATTCACTTCCTCATACACACTACTCACTTCCTATTTCAAAATCTCTTCATACTCATCTTTTTATCACTACAAACCTTCATTTCACATCACCTATCATATCACCAAAAAACCCATGGAGAGAGACATAGACTATGAGAGGGAGGAGGAAACTTTCAGTGGCACTTCCAAAGAAGCACATGTGCCAAGAAATCCACACAAAAGGGGAATATCATCTAGGAGGAACCTATCAGTCTCACAGAGTTGCTTGCTTGTCCTCTTGGAACAAGATTTGTAATGCAAGGATAAAGAGGCTAAAAGCCAAGCTAAAAAGAGCTTTGAGGAGCAAAAAAGAGAAATATAAACTCAAGATCTTGGTTGAAGCATCATTATTCCATCAAAGCACTTAACAAGGATCATTCATGCCAAATTTCAAGAAATTTGGAGAAATTTTTGACATTTTTTAATTTTTGAAATTAAAAAACTGGCTTTTCCAATAGGTGCACAGTGCCACCGGCGCTGTGCTTTTGTTGGGGACATATTCTTGAAAATTGGTTTACATTTTTGGAATCAGCATGGAAAAATATGAAAGCTTAGAAATAGTGAGGAAATTTGGATAGGTTCTAGGTCTCCAAAAGGGCAAAAAGCACCCAAAAAGTGCCCTCTCTGCCACTTTTTTGCCACACAGGAAGCAGTCTTGGGAGAATCAATTTTTGGAGGGTCAAATGAACTCCAAATTCAGAAATTCAAGTTGTTCCAGAAAGTAGACTCAACAAGATTTCCAACGAGCTATCCTGCACCTGATTTGGACTCTTATAAGGCTTCCAAAATTGGCCTAGAAAAAGCATTGCACATTAAAATCTTGGCGCTGCGCATTAAACTGATTTTGCCAATTTTGCCTGATTTTCCAGATTTTCCCTAGTTTTCTTGGGAGATCACTTTTTCCTCATTTTTTGGTAAATGTAAGCATGTTAAATGATGAATTCAATGTAAATATGGATGAAAATCACTTCATAGGGTAGATACATCAAGTTCCAAGTGGTTTTGAGCTGTAATGAAATGGTTTCCTTAGTTTTAGAGGCAAGCTGTTCCACTGCCTATATTCTTGTTCTTAGTTTAGATATGGTTGAAACCACCCCTCTTCTCATGGATTCGAACCTGACAGCTAGCATGAGTGGTTTCCTTGCCTATATTATGTAATTTCTTAGTCATTTGTAGAGGTTGGACTTTGGCAAAAGTGTTGGACTATTTGAACATTTTGCATCAACAGTTTGGCAAGGAATAAAACCAGGTTTTACAGCTATTTTTGTGGTATTCTTGTGGTAGTGAGCTTATGTATTATTTCTTCTTTATAATGATTTTTTCTAATGTTTTATATGTATCCACATCTCTCTCTCTCTCTCTTCTAAACTAAATGAATCAAGGTGAATAGAAAAAATACACTAAGTTACAGTGCTTTGTCTTGGGATTGCATTAATTTTCAATGTTTTCAATTGTTTGAAGAGGATTCATAGTTTCTTTATGCCCTCCTCAACTGCTCAGCTATATTAATCTGCCATCTTAATCCATTGCTAGTACATAAACCCTTGTCTACCTTTCCCCACAGGACATGACTGTATCCTTGAGTTTATTTCCCGGACCCAATCTTCCTTCTCCAATTGATCCAGCAACCAAAACCTAAAATCAAACCAGAAACCCTAATCTACTATACCTAGCCTAAAATCAACATTCATTTCAGTCATCTCAAGCCCTAGTTTCCAATATCCTAATTGAGATTGACAAGGAGAGAGCCCTCTCCCGACCTAGTAGGGCTAGCTACCAGGTTAAGTGTGATTTGATGTTACCCTAGACCTGCCTTCCTTCAGCCTGAGGTAGATCAAGGCACTAACATAGTCAAAACCATATTGGGGAACGTAGTTTTGTGTTCCTCAGCAAAATGTAATCAAGTTTAGATCTGATTGTTGATGGTGAACAACGATTAGACATGGCAAGACTAAAATCATTCACCTAGCGACTCCAAATCAATTTCGAGATCAAATCCAAAGACTCCACTGGAGGATGAACCCGACCAAAAGAAACATGAAAGAAAAATATGGAAAGATCAGGTATTCAAGTTCGAAATTCATCCAAGACATTTTGTTCTTTGTTATAAATTATTTCTGCTCTTCTCCTGAGAATGTCAAGAAGGATTTGCAAAGTATAATGTATTTGAGAAAAGATCCAAGACCTGCATTTGATTCCTTCCCTTTAAAGATTGTGAATACAAAATGTTTGCATGCCTTTGATCCTGATCAAGACCTTTCTTCTAAATTTTGTGATGACCATCTTGAAACTGATGAGCCTAAAGAGACCAAGACTGGTTCTATAGCTTCTATACATACCCCACTACCTTGTAAAATTCCAAATAGATACAAGCCTTTGATTGTACCTCCTATATCCCATGCTTTCCCTAAAAATCATGACCTATATCTGCCAAGATTTGATGGTAACTGTGACAACATCACTGCTGAGAGACATACTGAATTTTGAATCATTTCTTGACCATTTTGAAGTTGATGAAGAGGATGTCAGTATTAGGCTTTTTGCTCCTTCTTTGCAAGGCAAAGTCAAGAGTTGGTTCAAAACCCTGCCTGATGCAAGCATCTCAAATTACCAGCAGTTTGTTAAAGTTTTCCTTGACAAGCGGATGGTCATACAGAACCCTTTCTTTCTTCTAGAAGAGTATAACTAGTTGAAAAGATAGCCAGGGGAGACAGTACAATAGTTTTCTGCTAGATTTAACAAAGTTTATTGTTCAATGCCTGTGAATATAAGACCTCCTTCTAGATTCGATCTCTTGCACTACCTGGAATCCTTTGATCTGGAAATGGAGTTGCAGCTGAGGGAAAGGAACCTTGCAACACTTGAAGAGATGCAAAACAATGCAATAGATGTAGAGGCTAATTTGATGATTAGAAGGGCAAAGTTGAAGGAAGAAGAGATGAAAAACATAGATCGAGAGGAATCGACATCTTTAGAAGTAAAGCTCGACATTTTGGTAAGTGAAATAGAAGAAATGATGCAAAAGATCACTACAAGGAATGAGTATGATGTTCAAGATCATGGCTCGCTGATTGAAGAAGAACAAGTTGTTGATCCAAACCATCTTCTTTGTTATCCCAGTTGTCATAGATCTAATAATGATTGTTTTATAGATCATCTTGGAGAAGAGAGATCTATTGATATGACATGTATGCTTGATGATGTGTTTTATACTGATGAATTCCCTAAGTTTGATCAGTATGATGATGATTATGTTCTCCAAACAGAAGCTAGTCTTGCAGACAAATCAACAACTAGTTTGTGGAAGGAGGAAGTTCACGTTTAGCAGTTCGAGTACAGTGATTGGCCAATGTATATCAGCTATGGAAATGAGGAGGAAAGTGCAGAAAATTTTGAAGTGAAGGATCTTTGCCTTTTTGTTTTGCTTCGTTTCAGTTCATTAGAGACAACTTTCATGCAATCAGAAATCAACTGTCGACAAGTCTTGATCTGGACCATCTTGAGGGAAATGAAAACCTTGTTCAAGACTTTTCATATCCAGAGTTGCAGCCTCCGAATGCCATTGATTGTCAAGTTGCAGATGAAGACTTGGAAGCTGGATTATATGATTGAATGATGCCAAATGATTCTGTACCATTCTGTTTTGAATCATTTCAGTTTTTGAGGGAAATTTGCATAGTACATCTTCAATAAAGGATGAGCAGCCTGTAGAAAATCATGCAATTGCATTAGAACCAACAAAAAATGGGTTGCAATAGTCTTTTCAAGTTTTTCATGATCCAATATCTGATGTGTTGGATGATGTCTGTAGTCAAAGCCCCTCTCCATTAGCTACCTGTGAGCTTGAAACAAGTATTGATACAAACTTGATCCGGCAGCTAGTTTCTTTGTCATTTTTAGCAGGAGTCTCATCACAAAGCTTAGATGAAAGTTTTCATTCGTGGTACGAGGAGAATAAAAGTAATACATTGGATGAGCTAAGTCCCAGTGTGCATGAATTTCAAGATCATTATGCAGTGTTTTTGGAGGCGGATAGAGAATCCATATTATTCAACAGATCTGTTTACAAGTTTTCATGGGAATTGCTTTTCAGTAGTTCTCTCTTATGGTTTATAAAAAAGCACTTGTGGAGAATGCAAACAACAGCCAGAATGCTTACTTTATTACATTGGTTGTTTCATTTCACTTGATCAGGTGATGAATGGAATAGTTAGAGTAGGTTTTATTGAATAATCTCTATTTTGAGCATATTTTCCAATTTGTCAGTTGTGTTTTAGTCTTGAGTCATTTTTTGTTTCAGTCAGTTTCAAGATAGTTTCGGTTGAGTGTCTAGTTTCAGCTTTTGAGAGTCTTGTTTCAGTTTTGAGTTAGTCAGTTCTTAGACATTTCAGTTATGAGTTTTGAGTCTTGAGCCTTGTGTTTTTTGCCAAGATATTGATTCCATATTGCCCAATGGATAAGGCACTAGTCTGCTCACCCAAAGATATGCAGTTCTTGGCACCTCCCAGGAGCTACCATCCCCATTGGAGCCAATGTTAGTGTTAGTGTCTTCACACTTTCATCAGTGATCAAATTGCTCTTTTGCGTTAATGTTAGGTGTCTCATTCGATTAGCTTCATTCCATTAGGTCATGGATCAACTGATGGTAGTGGTTTCATTTCAGTTTCCCTCATGTCATATACCTGTTGACTTGTTCAAACATGTTTTCAGTTGTTCATAATCAGTTTCATTTCATTTTTAACCAGTCCTAGGTTTTAGTTTCATTAGGTCTTAAGGTTTGTCATCATGGTCATTCAGAATAAATAAAGTGTTCAGCAGACACATGAGGACGTTAATAACGACCAGAAAAGTCAAAAATTGTTAATTTGTAAGCTTAATGAAGTTCTAAACTCAAAACTTGTTTTGAGGTAAAACAGATCATTGGTATTTTTCATGTAATTTGATGTAATTTTATGGTTTCTATATGTAATAAATGATCACATGCTGCTCCTGGTGACCTGGTGACAAAGTCAACTCCTGCCACTGCAAAAAGTCAATGTAATAAGTCCACCTGCAAAAAGGCAAAAGTCAGATGTAAGTAAAACAGAGCATTTTGAAAAAGCTGACAAAACATTAGAAAAGTGGGTTTTGGTTAATGAAAAATTAAAGGAGAAGGGATATAAAAGCCAATTCATGTGTTTTATGTCTTCATTGTTGAATTGAAAGAGCCAAAGGGAGAAAATCGTGATTTTGAGTAAAGAAGACAAAACATGGGAAAAAATTGAGACATCTTCCTAGCGCTATGCACCTGTGCCTTGGCGCTACGCATTAAATCGGTGTTACGCACCTATTACAGGTTTACAGCTAAATTTTGGTCTAGCGCTGCACATTAAAAGTGCGTTGCGCACCTGTTAGAGAAGCCAGAATCGCTTCAAATCACTTCCAAACTTCCTAGAAAAACAATTGATGCCTGTTCCAAGTAAGTACATCACTCCTCCTTGCTAAGAAAATTTATTCTTGGTTGCTTGAGTGTGTTTGGCTTCCTTTAGAGCAAACCCTAGCTAAATGGTAAACACAAACCCTAACTAATTGCTAAATCATCTCTTACAAGTTATCAAAGGTCATTTGCTCTTCTTTCTTACTCCATTCATATTGAGTTTTCTAAATCCCATTCCCTCTCCCTCAGTCATCAAAACCCACTCCCCAAAACCCCACTCTCCTTACCAAACCCTAGCCCTATACCCTATTCCCAAACCCTAACTCCCACATCCTACATTTTCACTACATTCACTTCACTATCAAACCCTTATTCCATAACATCATTCACTCCTCTCATTTCCCAAAAGAAACCCAAATTCCTATTCCCCCAAGAATTGACTTCCTCATACACACTACTCACTTCCTATTTCAAAATCTCTTCATACTCATCATGTTATCACTACAAACCTTCATTTCACATCACCTATCATATCACCAAAAAACCCATGGAGAGAGACATAGACTATGAGAGGGAGGAGGAAACTTTCATTGACACTTCCAGAGAAGAACATGTGCCAAGAAAGCCACAAAAAAGGGGAAACATCATCTGGGAGGAACCTATCAGTCTCACAGAGTTGCTTTCTTGTCCTCTTAGAACAAGAATTGTAATGCAAGGATGAAGAGGATAAATGCCAAGTTAAGAAGAGCTTTGAGGAGCAAAAAAGAGCAAGATAAACTCAAGATCTTGGCTGAAGAATCATTGGCCCATCAAAGCACTTAACAAGGATCATTCATGCCAAATTTCAAGAAATTTGGAGACATTTTTTACATTTTTGAATTTTTGAAATTAGAAAACAGGCTTTTCCAATAGGTGTGCAACGCCACTAGCACTGCACTTTTGCTGGGGACATCTTCTTGCAAAATGGTTTACATTTTTGGAATCAAAATGGAAAAATATGAAAGCTCAGAAATAGTGAGGAATTTTGGACAGGTTCTAGGTCTCCAAAAAGGCAAAAAACACCCAAAAAGTGCCCTCTCTGCCACTTTTTTGCCACATAGGAAGCAATCTTGGGAGAATCAATTTTTGAAGGGGTAAATGAACTCCAAATTCAGAAATTAAAGTTGTTCTAGAAAGTATACTCAACAAGCTTTCCAACGAGATATCTTGCACCTGTTTTGAACTCTAGGAAGGCTTCCAAAATTGGCCTAGAAAAAGCACTGCGCATTAAAATCTTGGCGCTATGCATTAAACTGATTTTGCCAATTTTGCCTAATTTTCCAGATTTTTCCTAGTTTTCTTGGGAGATCACTTTTTCCTCATTTCTTGGTAAATTTAAGCATGGTAAATGATGAATTCAATTTAAATTTGGATGAAATCACTTCATAGGGTAGATACATCAAGTTCCAAATGGTTTTGAGCTATAATGAATTGGTTTCCTTGGTTTTAGAGGCAAGCTGTTCCACTGCCTATATTCTTGTTCTTAGTTTAGATATGGTTGAAACCACCCCTCTTCATATGGATTCGACCCTGATAGCTAGCATGAGTGGTTTCCTTGCCAATATTATGTAATTTCTTAGTCATTTGTAGAGGTTGGACTTTGGCAGAAGTGTTGGACTATTTGAACATTTTGTATCAACAGTTTGGCAAGGAATAAAACCAAGTTTTACAGCTATTTTTGTGGAATTCTTATGACAGTGAGTTTATGTATTGTTTCTTCTTTGTAATGAGTTTTTCTAATGTTTTATATGTATCCACATCTCTCTCTCTCTTCTAAACTAAATGAATCAAGGTGAATAGACAAAATACACTAAGTCACAGTTCTTTGTCTTGGGATTTCATTTAGTGTTCAATGTTTTTAAATGTTTGAAGAGGATTCATAGTTTCTTTATGCCCTCCTCAACTCCTCAGTTGTCTTAATCTACCATCTCAATCCATTGCTAGTACATAAACCCTTGTCTACCTTGCCCCACAGGAAATGACTGTATCTCTGAGTTGATTCCCCGGACCTAATCTGCCTTCTCCAATTGATCCAGCAACCAAAACCTAAGATCAAACCAGAAACACTAATCTACTATACCTAGCCTAAAATTAGCATTCATTTTAGTCATCTCAAGCACTAGCTGCAAATATCCTAATTGAGATTGACAAGGAGAGAGCCCTCTCCCAATCTGGTAGGGTTAGCTACTAGGTTAAGCGTGGTTTGATGTTACCCTAGACCTGCCTTCCTTCAGCCTGAGGTAAATCAAGGCACTAACAAGTTCTATATAAAATAAATAAATAAAGGTGAAAGAAGAGAAAGGCTTCCTGTGTAGAGAGGTGAAGCAAGCAACTCCATCGAGGTACTATCAAGGCCTTCTCACAACAGAACAATGTTTGTGTCCCTGAAGTGACTCCGCTGGGGTACTTTCTGGGCCTATTGGAAGTGGAGAAAAACTAGAGATGAAAAACTATACTATGAAAATATAAAGCTCGCAAGCTTCATTACCTTATCATGGTTCAAAAAATTGTGTGATCATTGATCTTATGTTTTTGTTTAACTGAGTAAAGGAATGAAAGGGACTATGTTTATGCATGGGGTAAGTGGGGAACCCATGGTAATCTCAAAGATGAATCAATACTTTCTAAAGAACTAGAGCCTGCACAAAAGAATTGACCAAGGCAGAGAAGCTGGATTTCTACCAATGTTCTGCCACGTGTTGTCTCTATAACAAACACCCTCTAAAATTTTGCGTACACTCGAATTTTGGAGCCTAATATGGATCTTTTGATCAGTCATTATGTAGTCACTTCTTGGTCATTTTATTCTTTTTGAGATCCCTTCTTGGATCATAAGTGTCGAAGTCACTTTCTCACACATGCTCAGGCTGCAACAAGTTCTTGAGCACATTATTTTACGCAAGATTGAATAAGCATAGCATGGTCCATAAGGATTGTTCCTGTGCAATGTTCAAACCATATTGATAATCGGTGCACACTGACTTCAACAATCCTTCACTTTTTTTGCGGTCATATCTCTAATTTCGTGAGTTTCTGCAACTATCGCTTTTATGCACTTTTACCCTCACAAGTGTTGTTTTTATGTTTAATATTGTCACTTTCACTTGATTTCCCTTAAATTAGTGTCATTTTCATGTTATCCTTTCCCTGGCATGTGTGGTTTTCATTATCATTCACATATCACAAGTGTTGTTCACACTTTTGTTGGAAATAATACTGAGAGGGGGGGGTCAATCAGTATTATCACATTAATAAAACTTTTTCATTTCCATAATCAGATTCATATATGCTACTTCCACAACTTCTTATGATTAAGTTAATTGATCTTCAATGAGTGCATTAGAACATTATCAACCATATTATCAGATAACAGATGCAGTAATAGAGAATAGATCATCACACATAAGGCACACACATGAACACCATGATATAAGGTGGAAACCCAATGCGGGAGAAAAACCACCTGCTGCAAGTCATCTCAATCTTCTTCTTAATAAGAAAATCCTTTTACAATATTTGTACTGGTGCAGTCTTATAACAATACGGGAGCTACAACCCCCTTTTCTCTTTTACTAGCCAATCCATTTACTAGTACGCAGGCTGCTACCTGCTACAATGCTCCAAAGATCTCCCTTAGCTTTTGTACTAGCTTAGATACTAGTACATAGGCGCTGGCCTACAATCTTCTCTCCTCCAGGTACCACGTTTCATCAATTTTCATACTAGACCCAACAACAACATTGAAGCTCATAATCAAACAACCTTCTGAATCACCCAATCACCAGATCCATACATATACAATGATATTATGAGAGTTATCAACCAAATCTAGTACATAAAGATAAGTCATTAATCATGATGTTATCTGAACTCAATACTGGTAACCAAACATCAGTTATGCACCCAAAACCCTGCAGAATAGTTAAAGGCAGTTAAAACAAATTTTAAGTAGGGATCGCAACTTCACTGGTATAGATCTACGGATATCTGTACTACCTCCGCACCTGCGCCTTCTGTGGCGCCGCGACCACCGCACCTGCGCCTTCTGTGGCGCCTCCGCACTGCGCCTTCTGTGGCGCCTCTGTAGCGTCTCCGCACTGTGCCTTCTGTGGCGCCTCCGCACTACGCCTTCTGTGGCGCCTCCGCATTGCGCCTTCTGTGGCACCTCTATGGTGTCTCCGAACTGCGCCTTCTGTGGCGCCTCTGCACTGCGCCTTCTGTGGCACCTCCGCACTGCGCCTTCTGTGGCGCCTCCGCACTGCACCTTCTGTGGCGCCTCCGCACTGCGCCTTCTGTGGCGCCTCTATGGCGTCTCCGCACTGCGCCTTCTGTGGCGCCTCTGTGGCATCTCCGCACTACGCCTACTGTGGCGCCTCCGCACTGCGCCTTCTATGGCGCCTCCGCACTGCGCCTTCTGTAGCGCCTCTGTGGTGTCTCTGCACTGCGCCTTCTGTGGCGCCTCTGCACTGCGCCTTCTGTGGCGCCTCTGTGGCGTCTCCGCACTGTGCCTTCTGTGGCACCTCCGCACTGCTCCTTCTGTGGCGTCTCCGCACTGTGCCTTCTGTGGCACCTCCGCACTGTGCCTTCTGTGGCGCCTATGTGGCGTCTCCGCACTGTACCTTCTGTGGCGCCTCCGCACTGCGCCTTCTGTGGCGCCTCCGAACTTCCGCAGCTGCAGCGCTCAAGAGATCACCCTTCACAGATTCTCTTTCAACTTCACTTTCATAGATCAAACTTTCAAAACAATAACCTAATATTTCAGATCTTAAGATATTCAATTGCAAGGATGAATTAGCCAAGTGATCTCCTTTGCTTTATATAGGCAAGCTTCTTCCTAAAATCATGGATCAATATCATAGATAACCAATACAAGGGGCCCAAAAACATGGGGCTCAATAATACCAAGGACTAACCACCATGGACCAAAGGTAAGTTCTCCAACATATACGTGCTTTTCCTCATAGGTTCAAATACCAAGGACTAACTACCATGGACCAAAGGTAAGTTCTCCATCATATACGCACTTTTCCTTGCATGAAAGTGCGTGAACATTTTCTCTACATGAAATAAACTTTTCTCTGCATAAAAGTGCGTGAACTTTTCTCTACATGAAATAATTTATTATCTGAGATGAGTGGGTTGCCATCAAGTACAACATATGTATCATAATGCCAACAATCTCCCCCTTTGGACTTGATGGCAACAACAACCAATCACTCTCCCCCTTTGACATCAAGGGCAAAGGGTTATGCTCCCCCTGACTATAAACCAGATCTGCAAAGAAGAACCATAATCCATGACCATGAAAGAGATAGATTGCAGCAATAATCAGACCAGCATCCAAGATCTCCTTCTATACGTCCTCCATAATGCCAACAATGCATTATAAGCTCCACCTGAGTACCTGTTGAAATCTCTGAATGAGCTCCCCCTTTGTATATGTCATGGTGCACCAATCTGATCATGCTCTTTCTTAGAACAAGCTGAAATGTCTGCTCTGCTATATAGTGCTGTTCATGCTCACGCTCCCCCTGAGTGTAAGCAAGGTCTGCAAAAGGATGTTCTACATCACAAATGACCTTCCTAAAAGATTCAATACATACATCCATCACCCAACCAAGTGGGGATATATCAGAAAAATGAAAACCAAATACATTACATCTTCATCCCAGGCATAGTGGGGAAACCAACATAGGTCGTTACATGACCTGAAGAGATGACACTATTACATCATGAGTCTTGATATGACATCACCTAAATAAGATGAACATCAGCAACAACACTATATGATCTGCTCCATATTATCTGTCAACAGCAACTAGAACAGCAACTTGTATTAGTGCATGAATCATCAAGGTATGTCCGCATCAACAGAATTTCACATTCTATGTGAGAAACATCATAGCCATCCATATCTACATGAATCAAGTATCATCAATTGGGAATATCTGCATTAATCAACATATGTATGAAACAATCCTATCATCATATAGATAAGAGCTCATTATCATCATGTCTCCAACAATGCAACTTTGAATAATAATCCCTGTATCCAGCCAACAATCCTCATCCATTTGTGCCAAGAATGAAAGGAATCATAATTGTAATATATGATCTTTATGCATATGACGACAGCAGCATATGAGTGACTCAACATCAAGAAGATGTGAATTCAAGCTAAGTGCTTCCCATGCAAGCATCATTAGAGAATCAACCATAAATCTGATCCAAGAACCATGTGAACAACTCATGACCATAGCAAGATGAATCATTTATCCATATAAGTATCATCACCAAGGACTATTAACCATAATGCCAATAATGCATTAAGTCCATATGCTCCCTCTAAACCTATGCCATCTGTCTGATCATGCATATCAATAAGAAGTATCAAGACATCATCAATATCAAGTTAGAACCAAAACACTTCTAAACATCATATCCACACATCATTATTATTAACTAGAGCAAAACTGATCCTTCTCTTGAATCTGTCCCTACTGCCTTTCTTCAAACAATCATATACGCGACTGTGCAGTAACTAACTCGCGTATATATGCAACTTTCCTTTATGGAGTTTGCATATGAGATTCAGGACACTGAAGTTTTGTACTTTCAGCTCCCTCTAATTCTGGTATGTCTGTACGTTGTGCAGTGCCGCCTTTTTCTGACTGTACTTCCTTTTTCCTCCATATCTTCAAGCGTGATGATGACATTTTCTCCTTTTGATATGGTGCCCACACTTTGTTCCTGCATTCCTTAGCTATATGTCCAAGCTTGTTACATGCATAACATCTTACATGTTTCATATTCCTCCTGTAACAATCAGCAGTTTTGTGACCAAACATATTGCAAGCAAAGCAATATCCATAAAAGTACCTTGAATGTGATGATCTTTCTGCATAATGGTCTTGAACCCTTCTTCTTCTACATCTAGCTGCAACATGTCCAAGATTATGACATACATAACATTCAACATTATTCATAGGAGGAGTAAAGGATTTTCTTTGAGGAATCTCTTTTCTTGGTTGATGATGAGATTGATCTTTCATTTCTTCGTTGATCACTTTAGATTTCTCTTTAGAGTTCCTTGCCTCCCCTTGTGAACTAGATTCACCTTCAACAGATTCATGGAAACCAAGACCAGTCTTTATAGCAGGAGACCTTTGACTACTAAGAATATCATCCAAGACTTTAGAACTATCTTGAAATCGTAAAAGCTTATCCTTTTCTTCTAGTTTACCTTTCAAGATATTTACCTCAACCTGAAGTTGTTCTTCCTTTTCAAGGGATTGCTTTTTCAAATCTTCTTCAGCTTTCCTTCCTACTTCCATTTGTTCCCTTAGTTTGAGAATCTCCTTTTCTTGTTCTTCATTCAGATCCTGCTGCATTTGACGAACTCGGAAGGCACATTCTAGTTGAGATTTTAAGCTGGTGACTTCGTTTTCTTGTTTTGCAATAGCTTGGAGTAGATCTGTATTCTGCTTCTTTGATTCTTCAAGATCTCCTTTTAGTGAGAGGATTGTAGCTTCAAGATTTTCATAGTAGCTGGATCTATCTTTGAGTTTCTTGATGGTTGTGCTTCTTTCGTTGACTTCTTTTCTTAATGATGTCACTTCATGCTGCAATTTTTGACATTGGTCTTCCTTGTCCTTGAGTAGCTTTCTTACCTTGTTTCCTTCTTCTAGTTGGGCCTTTAGTTTGGTAGCTTCTTCTTTGAAATCACAATCCCTTTTGTTCAATAGATCTTGTTGATCTCTAATTTTGTCTGTCAGCCTTTTAAATTCTGCCTCTATTTGATATCTTTCTTGTTCACCCATAAGAGCAAATTCAGTAGTTTCGCTATCACTTTCATCTCTTCCAAAAGGAAAGATAGCTGGAACATCAGAGGATAATATATTCATACCTGATAATGATTCTAAATCTGATTCTGAATCTGAAGAGCTTCTTATACCTAATCCCCAATCGATTCTCCCACTGTCATAGTTCTTCTGAGATGACTTCTTTTTCTTAGGTGCTTTCTTCTTAAGCTTCTTTCCCATTGCTCCACGGATCTCCTTCAAGCAATCAAGCTTCTATCAAAGGACCTGCTCTGATACCAATTGTTGGAAATAATACTTAGAGGGGGGGTGAATCAGTATTATCACATTCATAAAACTTTTTCATTTCCATAATCAGATTCATATATGCTACTTCCACAACTTCTTATGATTAAGTTAATTGATCTTCAATGAGTGCATTAGAACATTATCAACCATATTATCAGATAACAGATGCATTAATAGAGAATAGATCATCACACATAAGGCACACACATGAACACCATGATATAAGGTGGAAACCCAATGCGGCAGAAAAAACACCTGTTGCAAGTCATCTCAATCTTCTTCTTAATAAGAAAATCCTTTTACAATATTTGTACTGGTGCAGTCTTATACCAGTACGGGAGCTACAACCCCCTTTGCTCTTGTACTAGCCGATCCATTTACTAGTATGCAGGCTGCTACCTACTACAATGCTCCAAAGATCTCCCTTAGCTTTTGTACTAGCTTAGATACTAGTACATAGGCGCTGGCCTACAATCTTCTATTCTCCAAGTACCACATTTCATCAATTTTCAGACTGGATACACTGAAGCACAACACATAATCTGAAAAGCCACTTTTCATCCAATTTTCATACTGGACCCAACAACAACATTGAAGCTCATAATCAAACAACCTTCTGAATCACCCAATCACCAGATCCATACATATACAATGATATTATGAGAGTTATCAACCAGATCTAGTACATAAAGATAAGTCATTAATCATGTTGTTATCTGAACTCAATACCGGTAACCAAACATCAGTTATGCACCCAAAACCCTGCAGAATAGTCAAAGGCAGTTAAAACAAATTTTAAGCAAGGATCGCAACTTCACTGGTATAGATTTGCGGATATCTATACTACCTCCACACCTGCGCCTTCTGTGGCGCTGCGACCACCGCACCTGCGCCTTCTGTGGCGCCTCTGCACTGCGCCTTCTGTGGCGCCTCTGTGGCGTCTCCGCACTGCGCCTTCTGTGGCGTCTTCGCACTGCGCCTTCTGTGGCGCCTCCGCACTGCGCCTTCTGTGGCGCCTCCGCACTACGCCTTCTGTGGTGTCTCTACACTGCGCCTTCTGTGGCGCCTCTGCACTGCGCCTTCTGTGGCGCCTCCGCACTGCGCCTTCTGTGGCACCTCCGCACTGCGCCTCTGTGGCGCCTCCGCACTGCGCCTTCTATGGCGCCTCCGCACTGCGCCTTCTGTGGCGCCTCCGCACTGCGCCTTCTGTGGCGCATATGTGGCGTCTCCGCACTGCGCCTTCTGTGGCGCCTCCGCACTGCACCTTCTATGGCGCCTCCGCACTACGCCTTCTGTGGCGTCTCCGCACTGCACCTTCTGTGGCGCCTCCACACTGCGCCTTCTGTGGCGCCTCCGCACTGTGCCTTCTGTGGCGCCTCCGCACTGCGCCTTCTGTGGCGTCTCCGCACTGTGCCTTCTGTGGCGCCTCCGCACTGCGCCTTCTGTGGCGTCTCCGCACTGCGCCTTCTGTGGCGCCTCTGCACTGCGCCTTCTGTGGTGCCTCCGCAATTCCGCAGCTGCAGCGCTCGAGAGATCACCCTTCACAGATTCGCTTTCAACTTCACTTTCATAGATCAAACTTTCAAAACAATAACCCAATATTTCAGATCTTAATATATTCAATTGCAAGGATGAATTAGCTAAGTGATCTCCTTTGCTTTATATAGGCAAGCTTCTTCCTAAAATCATGGATCAATACCATAGATAACCAATACAAGGGGCCCAAAAACATGGGGCTCAATAATACCAAGGACTAACCACCATGGACCAAAGGTAAGTTCTCCAACATATACGTGCTTTTCCTCATAGGTTCAAATACCAAGGACTAACTACCATGGACCAAAGGTAAGTTCTCCAACATATACGCGCTTTTCCTTGCATGAAAGTGCGTGAACTTTTTCTCTACATGAAATAAACTTTTCTCTGCATAAAAGTGCGTGAATTTTTCTCTACATGAAATAATTTATTATCTGAGATGAGTGGGTTGCCATCAAGTACAACATATGTATCATAATGCCAACAATCTCCCCCTTTGTACTTGATGGAAACAACAACCAATCACTCTCCCCCTTTGACGTCAAGGGCAAAGGGTTATGCTCCCCCTAAGAACATGCTCCCCCTGACTATAAACCAGATCTGCAAAGAAGAACCATAATCCATGACCATGAAAGAGATGGATTGCAACAATAATCAGACCAGCATCCAAGATCTCCTTCTGTACGTCCTCCATAATGCCAACAATGCATTATAAGCTCCCCCTAAGTACCTGTTGAAATATCTGAATGAGCTCCCCCTTTGTATATGTCATGGTGCACCAATCTGATCATGCTCTTTCTTAGAACAAGTTGAAATGTCTGCTCTGCTATATAGTGTTGTTCATGCTCAGGCTCCCCCTGAGTGTAAGCAAGGTCTGCAAAAGGATGTTCTACATCACAAATGACCTTCCTAAAAGATTCAATACATACATCCATCACCCAACCAAGTGGGGATATATCAGAAAAATGAAAACCAAATACATTACATCTTCATCCCACGCATAGTGGGGAAACCAACATAGGTCGTTACATGACCTGAAGAGATGACACTATTACATCATGAGTCTTGATATGACATCACCTAAATAAGATGAACATCAGCAACAACACTATATGATCTGCTCCATAGTATCTGTCAACAGCAACTAGACCAGCAACTTGTATTAGTGCATGAATCATCAAGGTATGTCCGCATCAACAGAATTTCACATTCTATGTGAGAAACATCATAGCCATCTAGATCTACATGAATCAAGTATCATCAATTGGGAATATCTGCATTAATCAACATATGTATGAAACAATCCTATCATCATATAGATAAGAGCTCATTATCATCATGTCTCCAACAATGCAACTTCGAATAATCATCCCTGTATCCAGCCAACAATCCTCATCCATTTGTGCCAAGAATGAAAGGAATCATAACTGTAATATATGATCTTTATGCATATGATGACAGTAGCATATGAGTGACTCAACATCAAGAAGATGTGAATTCAAGCTAAGTGCTTCCCATGCAAGCATCATTAGAGAATCAACCATAAATCTGATCCAAGAACCATGTGAACAACTCATAACCATAGCAAGATGAATCATTTATCCATATAAGTATCATCACCAAGGACTATTAACCATAATGCCAATAATGCATTAAGTCCATATGCTCCCTCTAAACCTGTGCCATCTGTCTGATCATGCATATCAATAAGAAGTATCAAGACATCATCAATATCAAGTTAGAACCAAAACACTTCTAAACATCATATCCACACATCATTATTATTAACTAGAGCAAAACTAATCCTTCTCTTGAATCTGTCCCTACTGCCTTTCTTCAAACAATCATATATGCGACTGTGCAGTAACTAACTCGTGTATATATGCAACTTTCCTTTATGGAGTTTGCATATGAGATTCAGGACACTGAAGTTTTGTACTTTCAGCTCCCTCTGATTCTGGTATGTCTGTACGTTGTGCAGTGCCGCCTTTTTCTGACTGTACTTCCTTTTTCCTCCATATCTTCAAGCGTGATGATGACATTTTCTCCTTTTGATATGGTGCCCACACTTTGTTCCTGCATTCCTTAGCTATATGTCCAAGCTTGTTACATGCATAACATCTTACATGTTTCATATTCCTCCTGTAACAATCAGCAGCTTTGTGACCAAACATATTGCAAGCAAAGCAATATCCATAAAAGTACCTTGAATGTGATGATCTTTCTGCATAATGGTCTTGAACCCTTCTTCTTCTACATCTAGCTGCAACATGTCCAAGATTATGACATACATAACATTCAACATTATTCATAGGAGGAGTAAAGGATTTTCTTTGAGGAATCTCTTTTCTTGGTTGATGATGAGATTGATCTTTCATTTCTTCGTTGATCACTTTAGATTTCTCTTTAGAGTTCCTTGCCTCGCCTTGTGAACTAGATTCACCTTCAACAGATTCATGGAAACCAAGACCAGTCTTTATAGCAGGAGACCTTTGACTACTAAGAATATCATCCAAGACTTTAGAACTATCTTGAAATCGTAAAAGCTTATCCTTTTCTTCTAGTTTACCTTTCAAGATATTTACCTCAACCTGAAGCTGTTCTTCCTTTTCAAGAGATTGTTTTTTCAAATCTTCTTCTGCTTTCCTTCCTTCTTCCATTTGTTCCCTTAGTTTGAGAATCTCCTTTTCTTGTTCTTCATTCAGATCCTGCTGCATTTGACGAACTCGGAAGGCACATTCTAGTTGAGATTTTAAGCTGGTGACTTCATTTTCTTGTTTTGCAATAGCTTGGAGTAGATTTGTATTCTACTTCTTTGATTCTTCAAGATCTCCTTTTAGTGAGAGGATTGTAGCTTCAAGATTTTCATAGTAGCTGGATCTATCTCTGAGTTTCTTGATGGTTGTGCTTCTTTCGTTGACTTCTTTTCTTAATGATGTCACTTCATGCTGCAATTTTTGACATTGGTCTTCCTTGTCCTTGAGTAGCTTTCTTACCTTGTTTCCTTCTTCTAGTTAGGCCTTTAGTTTGGTAGCTTCTTCTTTGAAATCACATTCCCTTTTGTTCAATAGATCTTGTTGATCTCTAATTTTGTCTGTCAGCCTTTTAAATTCTGCCTCTATTTGATATCTTTCTTGTTCACCCATAAGAGCAAATTCAGTAGTTTCGCTATCACTTTCATCTCTTCCAAAAGGAAAGATAGCTGGAACATCAAAGGATAATATATTCATACCTGATAATGATTCTAAATCTAATTCTGAATTTGAAGAGCGTACACTCGAATTTTGGAGCCTAATATGGATCTTTTGATCAGTCATTATGCAGTCACTTCTTGGTCATTTTATTCTTTTTGAGATCCCTTCTTGGATCATAAGTGTCGAAGTCACTTTCTCACACATGCTCAGGCTGCAACAAGTTCTTGAGCACATTATTTTATGCAAGATTGAATAAGCATAGCATGGTCCATAAGGATTGTTCCTGTGCAATGTTCAAACCATATTGATAATCGGTGCACACTGACTTCAACAATCCTTCACTTTTTTTGCGGTCATATCTCTAATTTCGTGAGTTTCTGCAACTATCGCTTTTATGCACTTTTACCCTCACAAATGTTGTTTTTATGTTTAATATTGTCACTTTCACTTGATTTCCCTTAAATTAGTGTCATTTTCATGTTATCATTTCCCTGGCATGTGTGGTTTTCATTATCATTCACATATCACAAGTGTTGTTCACACTTTTGTTGGAAATAATACTGAGAGGGGGGGGTCAATCAGTATTATCACATTAATAAAACTTTTTCATTTCCATAATCAGATTCATATATGCTACTTCCACAACTTCTTATGATTAAGTTAATTGATCTTCAATGAGTGCATTAGAACATTATCAACCATATTATCAGATAACAGATGCAGTAATAGAGAATAGATCATCACACATAAGGCACACACATGAACACCATGATATAAGGTGGAAACCCAATGCGGGAGAAAAACCACCTGCTGCAAGTCATCTCAATCTTCTTCTTAATAAGAAAATCCTTTTACAATATTTGTACTGGTGCAGTCTTATACCAGTATGGGAGCTACAACCCCCTTTGCTCTTGTACTAGCCGATCCATTTACTAGTATGCAGGCTGCTACCTGCTACAATGCTCCAATGATCTCCCTTAGCTTTTGTACTAGCTTAGATACTAGTACATAGGGGCTGGCCTACAGTCTTCTCTCCTCCAGGTACCACGTTTCATCAATTTTCAGACTGGATACACTAAAGCACAACACATAATTTGAAAAGCCACTTTTCATCTAATTTTCATACTGGACCCAACAACAACATTGAAGCTCATAATCAAACAACCTTCTGAATCACCCAATCACCAGATCCATACATATACAATGATATTATGAGAGTTATCAACCAGATCTAGTACATAAAGATAAGTCATTAATCATGCTGTTATCTGAACTCAATACTGGTAACCAAACATCAGTTATGCACCCAAAACCCTACAGAATAGTCAAAGGCAGTTAAAACAAATTTTAAGCAGGGATCGCAACTTCACTGGTATAGATCTGTGGATATCTGTACTACCTCCACACCTGCGCCTTCTGTGGCGCCGCGACCACCGCACCTACGCCTTCTGTGGCGCCTCCGCACTGCGCCTTCTGTGGCGCCTCTGTGGCGTCTCCGCACTGCGCCTTCTGTGGCGTCTCCGCACTGCGCCTTCTGTGGCGCCTCTGCACTGCGCCTTTTGTGGTGTCTCTGCACTGCGCCTTCTATGGCGCCTCTGCACTGCGCCTTCTGTGGCGCCTCCGCACTGCGCCTTCTGTGGCGCCTCCGCACTGTGCCTTCTGTGGCGCCTCTGTGGCATCTCCGCACTGCGCCTTCTGTGGCGGCTCCGCACTGCGCCTCCGCACTGCGCCTTCTGTGGCGTCTCTGCACTGCGCCTTCTGTGGCGCCTCCGCACTGCGCCTTCTGTGGCGCCTCCGCACTGCGCCTTCTGTGGCGCCTCTGTGGCATCTCCGCACTGCGCCTTTTGTGGCACCTCTGTGACGTCTCTGCACTATGCCTTCTGTGTCGCCTCCGCACTGCGCCTTCTGTGGCGCCTCTGTGGCGTCTCCGCACTGTGCCTTCTGTGGTGCCTCCGCACTGCGCCTTCTGTGGCGCCTCTGTGGCGTCTCCGCACTGCGCCTCCGCACTGCGCCTTCTGTGGCGCCTCCGCACTTCTGCAGCTGCAGCGCTCGAGAGATCACCCTTCACAGATTCGCTTTCAACTTCACTTTCATAGATCAAACTTTCAAAACAATAACCCAATATTTCAGATCTTAAGATATTCAATTGCAAGGATGAATTAGCCAAGTGATCTCCTTTGCTTTATATAGGCAAGCTTCTTCCTAAAATCATGGATCAATACCATAGATAACCAATACAAGGGGCCCAAAAACATGGGGTTCAATAATACCAAGGACTAACCACCATGGATCAAAGGTAAGTTCTCCAACATATACGCGCTTTTCCTCATAGGTTCAAATACCAAGGACTAACTACCATGGACCAAAGGTAAGTTCTCCAACATATACGCATTTTTCCTTGCATGAAAGTGCGTGAACTTTTTCTCTACATGAAATAAACTTTTCTCTGCATAAAAGTGCGTGAACTTTTCTCTACATGAAATAATTTATTATCTGAGATGAGTGGGTTGCCATCAAGTACAACATATGTATCATAATGCCAACAACTTTTGTTTTCATATAGCAAGTGTCGTCTTTTGGTGTGGGAATTTCCGCTCATCATGTAAAGTGGAGTTTTGGTTTGTTTAATGGGGAAATATTTGTGATAATGATTTGTTCTTATCATGTAGGTATGTTTCGCACTCATTCCTAAAGTTTCACATAATATTGCATCAGTGTCATCATTTGTCGTCACCAAGTGTACCCTTAGTGTTGCACTTGTTGTAAGTTTTCGCATAGGTTGTGTTGGCTTGAGGGGGCCTGAGCCATGTTCAATGTTAACTAGCCAAACAAATACCTACACTACTGGCCCTTTCGGCATCAGCCCACGGAGTGTGGACCGAAGTCTCACTCGAAGCAGTATGGAGGGATGTTGGAACCAAGTCTCCACACCCTTGAGATGGTTGTGATATCGTTTTATCTCTTCTATTCCTACCTTCGCACAGGTGATCTCACTTTAGGGCTTGTAAGACAAACCCTCTATTCTGGCTTTCAATACCTTCGCGAAAATATACGGTCGAACTTCACGTAGCCCTAACCTGCAGCTCGGGTACTTTCACGTTGCTATGGCAGCGTGTTGTGCTGATTCCTTAATTATCCTAAGTTATTAGCTTATATTGTCAAATACTTAAAGTTATCACCGCATAAGCAGATATTCGTGATTATGTTCAATTATTCAATGTAACTACAGTCATTCGCACATCATATAAGAATAATAAAGGAAATTCATACACAAGACATCCAAACCCATTAACATAATAAATACATAGAGATTGCAAAATAACTCCTTTTATTGATATCTTCTGAGTGTTACAAACTCTTTTCACCCTACGCACATAGTTGCAAGGGTCTGCACACTCAACTACGGACTTCTATCATATTTTCATGAACAGTGACTTTAACAGTCACTTTCCAGCCGACCTACATGATTTCTCCCTAGGCAGCGCAGCTCCTTTCACGCTGTCGTGGACCCAGTGACACGTTCTTTCCTTGCACTATCTTCCAATCGTGCAGCTCCCCAGCTTGGGTAGTGTAGTTTATAGTCCCGTGCCTCCTTTCAGCTACCTAGAGTGCTAAGACTATGCTACTTTTATTTAGTCACATGGTTGGACTGCCGGTGTATGGCTTCAAGCGACTGTTATTCACCTTTCCTGGGAAGGCTTCTCCATTTAACTTGACTAGCTGTATCGCTCCTTTGTCGGTAATATCCTTAATAACATAAGGCCCTAAACAGTGCATCCTAAATTTTTTGGGGAATTTATCAAACTTACTATCATACGACAGAACCAGATCAATTACCTTCAATGTGTGCAACTTGATGTGTCAATGATGCCATGCCTTTTCTCGCTGTTTTTGGACCTGCTGGTGAAATCTAGCCAAAAATATTTCTTCTTCGAGCTCATCTAGCTACGCGAGCCTCTCTTCCACGGCTCCATGATCAGTCATACCTATGAGTGCTGCTATGCGTAGACTAGGCATGATGTATCCCATAGGCATTACGACTTCCACACCATAGACGAGCCTAAAAGAGGTTTGTCCCATCAACTTCTTGCATGTCGTTAAATAAGCCCACAATAATGCAAGTATGTGTAGGTCCCAATCACTTCGCTGAGCATTGTAAACCTTGGTTAGCACGTTTTCAGGAACTTTGTTGAATGCCTGTAATGTCCGGTTAGATTGTGGGTGATAAGGTGTGCTCTTCTTGTGATATACCTGAAATTCCTCTGTTAGTGCATTGATTGTCTCATTCGGGAAGTGCGTACCATGATCACTCATCAAGATCCTTGGACATCCAAATCACGTCAGTACATGCTCAAATGAGAACTTCGCAGCCATCACACCCATGCAATCCTTCATCGATTGCGCTTCTGCCCAACAAGTCAAATACTTCATCACAGTGATAATGTACCTTGCTCCTATCTTCCCTTGTGGCTGAATGGGTCCTACAAAATCTATTGCCCACTTCTCAAAGGGTTGCAACTTCATTTGTGTATTCAAAGGAATTTCATCCCTCCACGATGGCCTGCCTATTTTTGACACACATCACACGCCTTGCAATATGCTTTTGAATCCTAATGAACAGTTGACCACCACAACCCGACGCATAGAATCTTCTGTGCAGTTTCTCTCCCTACATAATGTCCTCCAGCGACACCCCCATGAGCATCTGCGAGGATTCTACTTTGTTAAAACTCAGGTACATACCATTGCAATATCTCATCAATCCCCATCTTGTATAGATGCCTAGCAATGACAAAGAAATCTGCCACGCGCACCACTAATTCCTTCTTTTTTTGGACAAAGTATCCTTCTGGTGCAGTTCCTGTTGTTAGGAAGTGTATTATATCCTCAAAATGACCATCCACAACATTCACTGCAAATAGCTATGAACCAGGCAATCCTTCTCCCAAGTTAGTAGGTTCCTCCCCTGTTTTGATGCGCGACAGATGGTATGGTCCCACATTCAATCGTCCAGGCTTTACAACAACTTCAAAATCATACTCTTGGAACAATAAGAGCCATCTACATATTCACCCCCCAACACAGGCGTATTGACCAAGTACTTCAGCACGGAGTGATTTGTAGACATCTTAAAATGGCCTCCTAGGAAGTAGTGTTGGTACTTTTGGAGTGCATACACCATAGCTAGCCCCTCGCATTCAGTGGTAGAATAGTTCTTATCTTCTTTGGATAATCTGCACTTGCAAACTTGATCAAATGGTCCAAGCCTTCTCTGCCATCCTGTGTTAGCACTGCCCCCAGCGCTATACATGACACGTCGTCATGTACATGAAACTCTTTCTTCCAGTCCAAGAAGACTAGAATCGGCGCAGTAACCATCTTTTCTTTCAATATATCCAATATTTTCTTACAATCATTGTTCCAACAGAACATGACAACCTTCTTCAACAATTTTTCCATCACAGCGGTGATCTGGGCATAGCTTTTGATAAAAAATTTATAATATCATGTATGTCCTAGAGTAGCACGCAACTATTTCACACTTGTTGGCGCTTCCAAGTTCGGTATCACTGCAATATTTGCGAGGTCTACCATTAGCCCCTGTCTACAAACCACATGCCCCAACATGTTCCCAAAAGGAACGTGAAACAGACACTTCTTAAGATTGAGCGTGATCTGGTATCTTTGGCAGGTATCATTCTATCCATCATACTTATCTGTTAGTTGCATCTTAGGATTCCCAAATCATGCTCTCATCATCCTCCTACATTCACACCAATCATCAAAGCTTCCCTTGTGCGTACCCCACCATCTTGCAGGCATAGCGCGCAGTGCCCAGTCTAAGGCCTGGAAGCACTGCTTTTCTGGTATCTATCTTTCAAATGCATCCAAAAAGATATCTACCTCATTTATACCATCATAAATAAGGAATTATGTGTTCATGTATTCTGGATGATCTATATTGTGTTGTTAAGTTTTTTAAGTGTTTCATCATAGTCAAGTCCTATCGTTGTTCACATCAATTTCATTAATCCCACAGCCAAATTTCAGAAAAATCCCAGCAACTTAGCCTCATCCGGCCTTCAGGAACTGTGTATCGTGCAGTCCTAGCCCTGAATCTGCAACCTTGCCTCTTGACAATGCGCAATGTGCAGTTCCTACCTCCCAGGACTGTGCACTACGCAGTTTCAGTGCTCAAGCCTAAGCCTTGGCCTCCAAAATTGTACAATTCAACCCTCCAACCTGACCCCAATTGTGTACCACACATTCTCTAAACACAAGCTTGAACCTTGAGCTCTTTAATTGTGAAACTGCATAATTACCAGTCCTAATTTTCCTCCCATAATTGCGCATTTGGCTAAAATAGTGCAAAACACCTCAGCCTAGCTCACTGAATCCCAAACCTACGCAATTTCACTCTCCTACCCAGCTAGAACTTGCATTGCCCAGTCTCAAGGCTCAAGCCTCAACCTTGAGCTCTTGAGCTGTGAAATTACATAATCACCCAGTCTCCTCTTTCTTCTAGAATTGTGCAGTTGGATGAATCAGTGCCCAACCCCTTAGGCTACCTCACTAAGCTCCCAAACTGTGTAATATTCTTCCTTAGTTCAGCCCGAACTGCACATTGTGAAGTCTCAAGGCTCGAGACTAACCGTTGACTTCCAAAGATGTGAAAATTCATAGTCACTAAGCCTCTGCCTCGTCCTATCACTCGGTTCTAGCTCAGTCATTTGATCATCATGCAACATCTTAGATTAGGGGTTTATCACACTGATGTCACCTTGTCATGAGTGGATTCCATATGTAGGAACTCTATCGTGTTATGAAAGATGATGAAGAAGGATGTGGAGAAGAAGGACATGTTAGAAGACACCTAAGGAGTTGAGATAAGATGATCATCAGACAAGAATAAGAAGGAACACTGGATTACAATATAAGACCAAAGATCGGGACTGCATGAAGACTCCATCTGATTCACAACCCTTTGGAGGGTAGATATGAAGAATATATCATACCTCTCATGAAGATGAAGAATTGGGCACATCTATTATTGAAGATATATACTGAGGAGTAGCAAGGAATATTTCCATGTCATCAAGCAGTCTATGTCAGTAATGTCATGTCATTAGTTGTCATATGCCACATCATTATTGTGGATCATGTAAATTCTTACTCAAAATGTATTGTAAAGTGGAATTCCAAACGACACATATAGAATATGAAGAGTCATGTAAAGTCAAAAAGTAATGGAAAGTCAAACAATCATGAAGGTAATCAAAGAGTCACAAGGGAGGTGAAGCATCATCCTAATGGTTATATATACACCTTATTGTATGAGCAAAGGAATTTTCACCTTGGCTCCTCTCGCAAGGCATTAGAGAGACATAATAGTTATTTTGAGGGGAAAGGAGTGGCTCCAATGCTCCACTATTAGAGCTAGTGATGTTCATTGTATACACGTGTCCGTGAAATTTTACTTAATATAATAAGCCTGATGGCTAGCACATTCTTCATGCATGGGTTATGAATGTCTATCAGACTATTCTATGAATGTTTGTAAGTCATGTTTGCTTTCACTTGTACTAAAGTAGTTGAACTATTTTGGTTATTTTAGTGCCTATCATATTAAGAATGTGTTGTAATGGTTATTGTGCCTGTCACACCCTCATGGACTATTCCTTTGGATGTTAGATAAATCTTTCTTGTTTGTGTTGGTTGTAATGACTGTCACATCTTTATGAACTATTTTGTTGGATGTTAGACAGATCCTTCCTGTTGCGTGTGTTTCTACTAGAGTGGTATTATTCCCTCTCTTTTATAGGCTCACTCTTCTTTCTCTCTGCGATGGAAGAACCTCAACACACCTACAATTGAAAACTCACTTGCTTTTCGAAGGTACATGTGTATCTGTCTCTCTTGCTGACAGCTAAAGCCAAGGAAAATCTATAAGAACATATGGCAACCGGGTTGATACTCCCAATGGGGCTCCTATCCCAAACAGTGTGAGGTCTAATTAGAACTTCACATCAGGGAGACCCCTTGATTGACATATTTTCAGCACCATTAACAAGTACCTATCCATATGAATCTTCTTTCGATAAATTTGATGAATAAAAAAGCCACAAGAAAAACGAGAAACAAAAACATTATCCATAAAATATCTTAATTAAATTAAATTAAATTGATACAAATTGCATTAAAAATATAAGTGATTATCTTGATAATGAAATATTATGTTATATAAAATTTTAAATTCAAAGCTCCGCATAAATTAACTAACAAACGAAATATTTTATATTTAAAATTTTTTATATTTTTAATATCATTATTGTTTTTCCTACTTGCGCCTACTCTATAATAATCCATTTAAATAGTAAAAAATAAAATAGGAACCCATGCTTCGGATATGCACATACTCATATTCCATTGACTTGATTTGTTAAATAAAATTCTCAAAGTGGTTTCAACTTTGAAACCTATGCTCCCTTGATAGCAAAGTATTTATGATTGATATTGTCATTAATGCGGAGTTTGGAATGTTTTTTAATATGGTCTTAGAAAAATAATATAAATGTCGAGAATTTGGAATTTTCACGTTACATTATTAAAATTATTTTTATTAATAAAAATGATAAAAGTCATAAAAAGATAATATATTTATTAAAAAATCATTACTAAAACGATATAAGTAATTGATTCGTTAAAATTTTAATATATTAATTGTGAGAATGGAAGTGATCGGGTCGAAAAATATAACTATCATTTTTCATTTAAACTAAAATAAATAAATATATACCTATATAAATAAAGTTAATAATTTTCATTGATATTTTAAGAAATTTTACAATTTGTTATAGTTATAATGATTAGTTGATTTTGGTATGTCATAAGGGAATCTAAAATAGAAAAATAGAAAGGAAAAAAAAAAATTATAGTATGGAAAATTGTTTTTAAGAGTAAAGTCCAGAATTTGTTAAAACTAGTCATCTATGTTTCACCACGAGAGAGGAAATGAACGATTAAAAGGTTCAAGATATGACCATATTTGTTGGATTTTTCAACCATGAGATACTCACGAGAAATGAAAAGTAAATGAACATTCCCTTTAGGAGAGAAGTGAACCCTGAAAGTGAGCATAGAAGAATAAAGATCAAACTAGAGAAGCTTTAAAATAGAAATAGGAAGTCTATACCTCATCAGGACAAGGAGGTGTCTAAATTGATAGGTTGATCAACTCTTTTGTTGCATGATGGTCGAGGAGATCCTGGGGATAGAACTATCTCTAAACAATCTAGACAACACTCGATATCTAATAAAAGCTCCTTGAGCTTATCAAGTTTATGCCAAAGGTGATCACATGCTTCCCTTACGTCCAAGAGAATCTTTCCCAATATAATTTTTACATGCCAATACAGATCAATCATAAGGAGATAGTGGTTATATTGGCCTCTGGCATTTCTATTATTTAGAATCCATGTAACCAACCCCTTCCATAATCTTTTAATCCAACATTGCTTGTCACTCCTGGCACACCTCGGCTTCAAAATTATTGATTTCTTACTATATTATAGGTGGGGTTTGAGCCTAGTAATGATGATCTGAGGTCTCGACTCTAAAAGGAGCACGAGAGCCTCCAATAGCACCTCGAAAACTACTCCTTTTTTGGCTTTGGGCATGTTCTCGCTACCTAGTCATAGTTGCAGAGGGGAGGAGTAAAGTGGTGAAATTGAAGAATCACAACATAGAGAGTCGAAAAGAGCAGAGACTTACATAATAAGAAAAGATTGTCACCTTTTGGAATGTTCGAGACATTAAGATAAAGATCAGAGTCCCCATTATTAGTGGTAACCTACAAAGAAAGAAGCATTACCGGTGGAGGCAATCTGAGAAAAGGTGGCCGAGATGGAAGGCTTTCAAAGAAAACAACTCGTGAGAAAGAAGGAAAAACAAACTAGTACCCAATGCGTGCACTAGAGGAAGGAAAAGGCCCAACATTGTCTATAAAAGCATGCATGTGGATGATAAATGCCCTGCCTCAAATAATTTGGGTGGCACTGCAATCACATATTAAGTTGATGTGATACCGATGATCAAAATGGGAGGGAGGTAACACCACAATGTATTATGGTCCATGTATCAACCATTATGCAGTTTTGATATCAAACCCATTGAAAATTTAAAAGTATATATTAAAAATAATGAAAAATCAAAATTTATTCATAATCAATTATATAAAAATAATAAAATTGATTAAATAATATTATTTTTATGATATATTTTTTTATTTTTTTATTAAAAGAATCCCTATTATATATATAACTAACACCATAATGTTTGGCCCTCAAGTATGCTCTAATGCTACTTTTGTTTGGCTAAGAGTTCTTCTTCCTCAAATTTAAGGAAACATGTTAATAGCCCAAGACCCATAGGCATCTAGCAAGAGTGAAAGCTTAACCCCTTATGGATCACAGAAAGGTAATTCCAAGTGATATGGTTTTTCTTAAATAATAATGATGAATCAACCTACATTTATAATAACAACCCAATAATGATTATTCTCACTATTAATTTAACCACTAAATTATAATAATTTTTTCCACTATATAAAATAAAAATAAAAAATTACACCATATTGTCAAACTTTTCCAAAAACAATAAATAAACTCATCTACAAAATTCATTTTCAAAATAATTAACAACAAAAACACAAAAAAATAACCAACCTGCTGCAAATGAGCTCATAGAACTATAGAAAGTGATTCTTAAATGGGTGATTCTCTTTTTTAAAAGGTTGGTGTGTTTAGATTTCAAACAACCTTGGAAGACTTTGTTATGATCTTTTACTAGTTTGAAATAGAAATAATGTTACGGGTTGACATTTTGTTTCAGCATTTCATACCATTTATATTTCATACCATTTATGTTCTTTTATTTTGTCAAAACATTTTATATCACTAAAAAAAAATTAGTTTCCGCACCCTTGAGATGGTTATGATGTCATTTTATCTCTTCTATTCCTACCTTCGCACAGGTGATCTCGCTTTAGGGCTTTTAAGACAAACCCTCTATTCCGGCTTTTAATACCTTCGCGAAAATATACAGTCGAACTTCGTGTAGCCCTAACCTGCGGCTTGGGTACTTTCACATTGCTATGGCATCGTGCTGTGCTGATTCCTTAATTATCCTAAGTTATTAGCTTATCTTGTCAAATGCTTAAAGTTATCACCATGTAAGAAGATATTTGTGATTACGTTCAGTTATTCAATGTAACTACAGCCATTCGCGCATCATATAAGCATAATAAAGGAAATTCATACACAAGACATCCAAACCCATCAACATAATAAATACACAGAGATTGCAGAATAACTCCTTTTATTGATATCTTCCAAGTGTTACAAACTCTTTTCACCCTGTGCACACAGCTGCAAGGGTCCACGCACTTAGCTATGGACTTCTACCTTAGGCCTCTGCGCACACAGCTACAGAGCCTCTACCTACGCTACAACCCAAGACTTAGACTTCTTGCTCTAAAGCTATGACTCTCTTACTCATCTTATGCTACTAACTACTTAGAGCTTAGCTCTTTTTATACAAACCCATGGTTTACGAACCATGGGTAGATCTCTCACAACTGAATTTACTTTACAAAACTAAGGGTTGACTACCCTTTGTGGTACCTAATATCTTCGCGCTTCATGGCCACAAAATGGGGAGCCTTTACAATAATATTACAAAAACTTGACTTAAACATGGGCTTTTAGCCCCAAAAACTCCCTTGGGGGATCCTGCTCTCAACAGGCCCCCAACACAAACATCATGACTCACCCTTGAGTCACTTGGCAGGCGTGGAGATATTTTTCCCGAAGCTCATCCAGCTTGACCCTGATGACCGCAACTTTGATTGTGCACTGAGCTGCTACTGCTTCACATCTTCAATTGTCTTCTCAGTTACTGCCCCTGCGCTATCAGCTTGAAGCTGTTGTTGCATCGCTTGCAAAGTTGCAAGCTTGCCTTCAATGTTTCCTGTCACTGCATAAGCTTCCTCTATCCAGGGCTTTAGTTGCGCCTTCAGCACTGCTTCCTTATTCAGTGCTGCATCCACCTATTCCTTTAGCTGCTTGGCTTCCTGCAACTTGGATAACCTCTATGTCAGTGCGACGGTTCACGTTGTTCCCTTAACTTCATCATAGCACTGTTGGAGTTCACGCACTTCCGTCTCGAGCCTCTGGATGTTTGGGTCCTCCTGCAAGCCAGTCGAGACCTCAAATGACTATTCAAACAATTGGGTGCAATCTGCTACTGGACTCTCTACTTCCTCGACTACTTTTGTGATAGCGGCCACCCAATTTTCCTTTACCTCTGGTGGCGTTGAAGTCTGAGCCCTCAACTGGAGCTCTATAATCTGCAAGTTCAACTCCAACTGAACCCACGCCATCTCTGTCCGGGTGTCGTGCACCCTTGTGGCCATTTTACGGATGCAGACCTCGGCTGGCTCCTCCTCCAGAATGGCCAATTCTAGGACCATTCTGTAGGCCTCCTCCATGACCTGTATAATATTCTTTCTATAGCTGGTCGCCTCGGCCTCGGTAGCGATGGCAGCATCCCTTTGTAAGGCCATATGCTCAATTTTATTTCTCTACTCACTAATCACTTAGAGGATGCAGTGCTCGCGAGCCATCAGCTCTGCAATTACTCCATCCTGCAAGGAGTGGAGTGCTTCACACGGGAGCACTGCCAGGTTCAATACCACTTCCTTAAAGGCGCTAATAGTGGTCTTGTCAGCCTCATTTTCGGTTGTGAGTGCTCCATCCGGCAGCACTAGCACACTAGAAGCCTTCGTGTGCAGCATATCGGCAGCCTCTGATGTGCCGATAGCCAAGCTGGTAGACGTCGTACCAACTTGCGACCCGCTGGCCTACAGCTCCTGCAATCCAGTCTAGATGGCCCCTAAGATGATCTACTATTTCTTTTCAAATTGTTGTAAGGCCTCCACAATGACATCTCTGACTATGTCACCAATGTTGTATAAGTCTCCCTCTTTTAGTGTGATAGGGTCCAGCGAGGTCTTGGTCACCTTGGACTTCTTTCTGGACCCTCCATTTTTCGGCTCTCTCAGGCACTTAATATGGTCATATGTCTCCTAAGGGTCCGCATCGTGCTGCTCTATGTCCTCTTCTTCAGTTGCAGGTGAAGGCGACCACGCACCTTTGTCAGAGCCCTTCTCTGTACCTCTTGTTTTTTTTTGCTATCTGCTCTGCCTTGGCCTTCTCAGTGGCCTCCTTCTTCCTCTTCTCGACCAGTTGCACCATCTTCAACTTGGCCTCGTCCTTCTTCTTTTGTGTGGCGGACTTGCTTCCACCCACCTCCAAGTCCGTGGAGGTACGCCACTCCGCCGACCATTTATCCAACACCGCATCAATGGCATCATCTGTGGCAAGGTACGGCAAGTTGTACCACTTCTGCATAGGGTCCTTCCATGCCCTGATTGAGATCCGATGGAAGTTGGCTTTGAATTCGGCATAGCTTTGTAGGTTAGCATATATCATGGGAAACAATCAAGGCTTGTGATTGATAGCCATCTTGATGTTCATTTTCATCAAGATCCAAAAGATCTTGTTGTCCCACACGTGGTCTGCGTCCTTGGTCGCCCAAAGAGAAGCGTACTTTGCTACTTCAGGAAGGTCCAGCGTGATCGAGGGGAATTGGCTCTCTTCCGGTAGCTCCCACATTACGAGCACAATCGATAGCAAGAGCCACACATAGTGGAACGTCTTTCTTTGCTCTTGAGTCTCACGGAATTTTTCCAGGAACTTGTCGGGAAGGTAGTCCGACCAATTAAACTGGAATCCTTCCACACAATGTTGTGCAAGCGCGACGACAGGCGTCGGCACCTCATCAGCACAGCACTTCCACATCACCTTCCCTGCAAGGATCTATGTTGCCACCTTAATAGTGGGATCACAGATGCTAGAGATTGTGTACCTGCACGACTTCTTCACCAACTTGAACTTTTTCTTTCGTGGATTCTGTGAGCACCAGCTCACCACCCTTGCCACCAAAAATCATTGCTGGATTTTCTCCTCTATACGGAAAGCATGTGATGTGGTGAATCAACAAATCAGTGATGGGTATCGGCGCCTCCAGCCACAGACACCCATCATGCACCAAGCACAGTAGCTGCTTGATGACTGAAACCGTCATGGGGATGCAGTTATAGTGCGGCACCCAAAGCAGGTTGAGTAGTCCTACCTTCTCTACTCCTCTGAGCCACTTCCACAGCTCTAGTGCAGTCATCCCCTTTGTTGTGTCTATGATGTGGCGCATCAACTATTTGGTTGCCAGGTGCAGGAACTTCTCATGGTCGGCCAAGTCCCAGTCTTCGAGCTTCAATGTGGGACCAGAGCCAAACACAGACCATCAAAAGGGATTTCATCTGGTAGCAAAGGGTTTGCAGGGGAGTCTTACTTTCATGAATGTCCTTTGGGACCTTGGACTTAGGCTTGCACAGAGGGACATACTCCGAAAACCGTGTAATAGGGTCTGTACCCTGGGCTTCAACCTCCTCTATTTCCACTCCCACTTCCTCATCGTCCATGGGGATGTCTTTGATATCCTCCTCTTCTATGTCTAGGTTTATAGCCTTGCCCTTCTCTTGGGAAGTGGGCTTTTTTGGGTTTTGTCTCGGCGATGCACACACCGGGATGGTGAGTTGCTTACCCTTCTTATCTTTCACAGTTTCCTTGGTTGGGGTTGGCTTTGGGCTCGGTGTTCTCAGAGATTTAGCGACCTCCGCCAATACTTCGTCTACTTCTGGGGCAGCTTCTTCGGCCTGTTTCTCCATCTCTTGTGCCGACTCTTCTACCACTTACTGTGTATTGATAAATTCTAGGGCTAAGGACATAACACTCTATATCATTACTCATGACGTCTCAGGCAAGTTCGCAAATGCAGGAGTCTGTTTGAGAGCCTCGAAAAACTCTGGGTCCATAGGCATCTGAGACCTCAACAGCTGAATACTAAAAATTCCAAGTGTTTCTTACTGGATAGCCACTTGTAATTTATAGGGCAATTTGAATTCGAATCCGACCGTTCCCCCAAAAATTGATTCATTAATGTCGGATTGGCGGCAGTTTTTCAAGGATCTAAGCCATAAATTTCGTCTTAAATGCCCACTTCCTGCTCCATTTGGCCTCACTTCTACCTTATTTTCGTGAACAGTGACTTTAATGGTCACTTTCCAGCCGACCTATGTGATTTCTCCCTAGGCAGCGCAGCTCCCTTCGCGCTGTCACAGACCCAGTGACACGTCCTTGTTTTGCACCATCTTCCAATCGCGCAGCTCCCCAGCTTGGGCAGTGTACTTTATAGTCCCATGATTCCTTTCAGCTGCCTGGAGTGCTAAGACTATGCTACTTTTATTTAGTCACATGGATGGACTACCGGTGTATGGCTTCAAGCAATTGCACACCTTTCCTGGGAAGGGTTCTCCATTTAACTTGACTAGTTGTACCTCTCCTCCGTCGGTAATCTCCTTAATAACATAAGGCCCTAAACAGTGTATCCTGAATTTTCTCGGAAATTTATCAAACTTACTATCATACAACAGAACCAAATCATTTACCTTAAATGTGTGCAACTTGATGTGTTGATCATACCATGCCTTTTCTCGCTGCTTTTGGACCTGCTGGTGAAATCTAGCAAACAATATTTATTCTTCGAGCTCAACTAGCTACGTGAGCCTCTCTTCCATGGCTCCACGATCAGTCATACCTATGAGCGCTGCTATGCGCAGACTAGGCACAATGTCTTCCATAGGCATTACGGCTTCCACACCATAGACGAGCCTAAAAGAGGTTTGTCCTGTCAATTTCTTGCATGTCGTTCGATAAGCCCATAATATTGCAGGTATGCGTAGGTCCGAATCACTTCGTTGAGCATTGTAAACCTTGGTTAGCACGTTTTCAGGCACTTTGTTGAACGCCTTCACTGTCCCGTTAGCCTGTGGGTGATAAGGTGTGCTCTTCTAGTGATATACCTGAAATTCCTCTGTTAGTGCGTTGATCGTCTCATTCAGGAAGTGCGTACCATGATCACTCATTAAGATCCTTGGACATCCAAATCACGTCAGTACATGCTCAAATAAGAACTTCGCGGCCATCACACCCATGCAATCCTTCACCGATTGCGCTTTTGCCCAACGAGTCAAATAATTTGTCGCAGTGATAATGTACCTTGCTCCTATCTTCCCTTGTGGTTGAATGGGTCCTACAAAATCTATTGCCCACTTCTCGAAGGGTTGCAATGTCATTTGTGGATTCAAAGGAATTTCATCCCTCCACGATGGCCTGCCTATTCTTTGACATACATCACATGCCTTGCAATATGCTTTTGAATCCTGATGAAGGGTTGACCACCATAACCCGACGCATAGAATATTCTGTGCAGTTTCTCTCCCTGCATAATGTCCTCCAGGGACACCCCATGAGCATCTGCGAGGATTTTTCTTCGTTCAAACTCAGGTACATACTGTCGCAATATCTCATCAGTCCCCATCTTGTATAGATGCCTAGCAATGACAGAGAAATATGCCACGCGCACCACTAATTCCTTCTTTTTTGGAAAAAGTATCCTTCTGGTGCAGTTCTTGTTGTTAGGAAGTGTATTATATCCTCAAAATGACCATCCGCAACATGCACTGCAAATAGTTGTGCATCAGGCAATCCTTCTTCCAAGTTAGTAGGTTCCTCCCCTGTTTCGATGCGCGATAGATGGTCTGGTCCCACATTCAATCGTCCAGGATTCACAACAACTTCAAAATCATACTCTTAGAACAATAAGAGCCATCTGCAGATTCCCCCCCCCAACACAGGCTTATTGACCAGGTACTTTAGCGCAGAGTGATTCGTAGACATCTTAAAATGGCCTCCTAAGAAGTAGTGCCAGTACTTCTGGAGTGCATACACCATAGCTAGCCCCTCACATTTAATGGTAGAATAGTTCTTCTCTTCTTTGGATAATCTGCACTTGCGAACTCAATCGGATGGTCCAAGCCTTCTCTGCCATCCTGTGTTAGCACTGCCCCTAGCGCTATACATGACGCGTCGTCATGTACATGAAACTCTTTCTTCCAATTCGAGAAGACTAGAATCGGCGCAGTAACCATCTTTTCTTTTAATATATCCAATCTTTTCTTACGATCATCGTTCCAACAGAACATGACAACCTTCTTCAAAAATGTTTCCATCACAACAGTGATCTGGGCATAGCTTTTGATAAACTTTCTGTAATATCTTGTATGTCCCAGAGTAGCACACAACTGTTTCACACTCATTGGTGCTTCCAAGTTCAGTATCACCGCAATCTTCGCGAGGTCTACCATCAGCCCCTGTCTACAAACCACATGCCCCAACATGTTCCCAAAAGGAACGTGAAATAGACACTTCTTGAGATTGACTATGATCTGGTATCTTCGACAGGTATCCAGCATTAGGTGAAAGATTGCTACATGGCACTTAACCAGCCCAAATACAATCCAGTCATCAAAATATACCTCCATGAACTTATGAATAAATTCCTTGAATGCCGCAACAACCACGCGCGAAAATATTGCAGTGCATTCTTCAATCCAAACGGCATTACATTGTATTGAAAATAACCCCACTCAATTGCGAAGGTTGTCTTTCTCCTATCCTCTAACGCGATTTTGAATTGGTGGTACCCATAGAACCCATCATTGAAGGAATATGCTTCCTGACCACCTACATTGTCCAACACTTCATCCGTGAACAGAGTCAGAAAAGGATCATGCACATAAGCATCATTCAGTTTCCTAAGATCCACGCATATCCTTATCTCATCCTTCTGCTTCTTCTCTTTCACCACCATTGGGCTTACCTAATCAGATTCTTCCACAAGCTCAATGATGCCTGCCATTAGCATCTTGTCTTGTTTTAAGCGAACCTTTTCCTTGTATTTCGGATTAAGGTGGTAAGGCCTCTGCTTAACTGGCTTCACGTCAGGCTTTAATGTGATCTTCATCACTCCTAGATCTCCAATTATTCTTTTCAAATCCGTAAACTTTGTAGGGCATAAGTCTTGGTATTTGCAGAGCAATTCAGTGACCTTATCCACCATCATGTCATCCCAGTAGTCTCCAACCTTCGGAAATTTAGGTTTTCCCTCTGTACCAATGTTCACTTGTTTAGTCTTCACCGACGCAGTTATATCAGGGTTCTCAATATGTGGTCCTTGAACCTCACGGTGGCCTTCTGTTTCTAGAATGTTAATCTTTTGCGGATCCTCATCCTCATCTTCAGCAGTTACATTATAACATTCGAGCATGTGACTCAGCTGAGTAGCCCATTCAAGCTGAATTAGGTCTAAAGGATCCTGCGGTATCCTAAATATGGTTGCTTTCACCTCTTGTAGCGCTTCATCAATACTGTCAAACCCATCCTCAAAACTGAATGTCATCATGAATCCTTCGCACAGGATATCCCATTCGTCTGTCCCATGGTGGAGCTCTATTTCTATATACCAATTCATTGGGATGCCAGGGTATGACAGAACAGGTGCACCCACTCAGGTTTGGGATTTTCTCCACAAGCCTACGTCCGTTTGGTGAGATGTGCGCACGGATCATTTTGTCCATTGTACTAGTCTATCAGTTGCATCTTAGGATTCCCAAATCATGCTCGCAGCATCCTCCTACATTCACGCCAATCATCAAAGCTTCCCTTGTGCATACCCCACCATCTTGCGGGTGTAGAGCGCAGTGCCAGTCCAAGGCCTGGAAGCACTGCTTTTCTAGTATCTCTCTTTCAAATGCATCCAAAAAGGTATCTACCTCATTTAGACAATCATAAATAAGGAAGTATGTGTTTATGTATTCCAGATGATCTATATTGTGTCGTTAAGTTTTTTAAGTGTTTCATCATAGTCAAGTCCTATCATTGTTCACATTAGTTTCACTAATCCCACAGCCAAATTTCAAAAAAATCCCAGCAACTTAGCCTCATCTGGCCTTCAGGAACTGTGTATTATGCAGTCCTAACCCTAAAGTTGCAACCTTGCCTCTTGACAACGTGCAATGTGCAGTTCCTACCTCCTAGGACTGTGCACTACGTAGTTTTAGTGCTCAAGCCTGAGCCTTGGCCTCCAAAATTGCACAATTCAACCCTCCAACCTGACCCCAATTGTGTACTACACATTATCTAAACTCAAGCTTGAACATTGAGCTCTTTAATTGTGAAACTGCATAATCACCAGGCCTAATTTTCCTCCCATAATTACGCATTTGACTAAAACAGTGCAAAACACCTCAACCTGGCTCACTGAATCCCAAAACTACGCAATTTCTCTCTCCTACCCAGCCAGAACTATGCATTGCCTAGTCTCAAGGCTCAGGCCTCAACCTTGAGCTCTTGAGTTGTGCAATTACATAATCACCCAGTCTCCTCTTTCTTCTAGAATTGCGCAGTTGGATGAATCAGTTCCCAAACCCTTAGGTTGCCTCACTAAGCTCCCAAACTGTGTAATATTCTTCCTCAGTTCAGCCTAAACTGCATTGTGAAGTCTCAAGCCTCGAGACTAACCGTTGACTTCCTGAGATGTGAAAATTCAAAGTCACTAAGCCTCTCCCTCGGCCTACCACCCGGTTCCAGCTCAGTCATTGGATTGTCATGCAACATCTTAGACTAGGGGTTTATCACACTGATGTTACCTTGTCATGAGTGGATTCCATATGTAGGAACTCTATCATGTTATGAAAGATGATGAAGAAGGATGTGGAGAAGGAGGACATGTTAGAAGACACCTAAGGAGCTGAGGAGATAAGATGATCATCAGACAAGAATAAGAAGGAACACTGGATTACAATATAAGACCAAAGATCGGGACTGCATGAAGACTCCATCTGATTCACAACCCTTTGGAGGGTAGATATGAAGAATATATCATACCTCTCATGAAGATGAAGAATTGGGCACATCTATTATTGAAGATACATATTGAGGAGTAGCAAGGAGTATTTCCATGTCATCAAGCAGTCTATGTCAGTAATGTCATTTTATGTCATGTCATTAGTTGTCATATGCCACATCATTATTGTGGATCATGTAAATTCTTACTCAAAATGTATTGTAAAGTGGAATTCCAAACGACACATATAGAATATGAAGAGTCATGTAAAGTCAAAAAGTAATGGGAAGTCAAACAATCATGAAGGTAATCAAAGAGTCACAAGGGAGGTGAAGCATCACCCTAATGGTTATGTATACACCTCATTGTATGAGAAAAGGAATTTTCACCTTGGCTCCTCCCGCAAGGCATTAGAGAGACATAATAGTTATTTTGAGGGGAAAGGAGTGGCTCCAATGCTCCACTATTAGAGCTAGTGGTGTTCATTGTATACATGTGTCCACAAAATTTCACTTAATATAAAAAGCCTGATGGCTAGCACATTCTTCATGCATGGGTTATGAATGTTTGTAAGACTATTCTATGAATGTTTGTAATTCATGTTTGCTTTCACATGTACTAAAGTAGTTGAGCTATTTCGGTTATTTTAGTGCTTATCATATTAAGAATGTGTTGTAATGGTTATTTGCCTGTCACATCCTTGTGGACTATTCCTTTGGATGTTAGATAAATCTTCCTTGTTTGTGTTGGTTGTAATGACTATCACATCTTTATGAACTATTCTGTTGGATGTTAGACAAATCTTTCCTGTTGCATGTGTTTCTACTAGAGTGGTAATATTCCCTCTCTTGTATAGGCTCACTCTTCTTTCTCTTTGCGATGGAAGAACCTCGACACACCTACAATTGAAAACTCATCTGCTTTTCGAAGGTACATGTGTATCTATCTCTCTTGCTGACAGCTAAATCCAAGGAAAATCTATAAGAACATATGGCAACTGGGTTGATACTCCTGATGGGGCTCCCATCCCAAACGGTGTGAGGTCTAATTAGAGCTTCACATCAAAAAGACCCCTTGATTGGCATATTTCTAGCACCATCAACAAGAACCTATCGGTATGAGTCTTCTTTCGATAAATTTAGTGAATAAAAAAACCACGAAAAAATAAGAAACAAAAACATTATCCATAAGATATCTTAATTAAATTAATATAAATTGCAATTAAAAAATATAAGTGATTATCTTGATAATGAAATATTATGTGATATAAAATTTTAAATTCAAAGATCCGCATAAATTAACTAACAAAACGAAATATTTTATATTAAAAAATTAAAAGAAAAATATATTTTTAACATCATTATTGTTTTTCCTACTTGCGCCTACTCTATAATAATCAATTTAAATAGTCAAAAATAAAATAGGAACCCATGCTTCGAATATGCTAATACTCATATTCCATTGACTTGATTTGTTAAATAAAATTCTCAAAGTGGTTTCAACTTTGAAACCTATGCTCCCTCGATAGCAAAGTATTTATGATTGATATTGTCATTAATGCGGAGTTTGGAATGTTTTTTAATATGGTCTTAGAAAAATAATGTAAATGTGGAGAAGTTGGAATTTTCATGTTAGATTATTAAAATTACTTTTATTAATAAAAATGTTAAAAGTCATAAAAAGATAATATATTTATTAAAAAATCATTACTAAAATGATATAAGTAATTGATTCGTTAAAATTTTAATATATTAATTGTGAGAATGGAAGTGATCGGGTCGAAAAATATAACTATCATTTTTCATTTAAACTAAAATAACTAAATATATACCTATATATATATACCTATAAATATATACCTATATATATATACCTATATAAATAAAGTTAATAATTTTCATTGATATTTTAAGAAATTTTACAATTGGTTATAGTTATAATGATAAGTTGATTTTGGTATGTCATAAGGGAATCTCAAATAGAAAAATAGAAACAAAAAAATAAGTATTTTATAGTATGGAAAATTGTTTTTAAGAGTAAAGTTTAGAATTTGTTAAAACTAGTCATCTTCTGTTGTTTCACCAGAAGAGGGGGAAATGAACAATTAAAAGGTTCAAGATATGAACATATTTGTTGGATTTTTCAACCATGAGATACTCACAAGAAATGAAAAGTAAATGAACATTCCCTCTAGGAGAGAAGTGAACCTTGAAAGTGAGCATAAAAGAATAAAGATCAAACTAGAGAAGCTTTAAAATAGAAATAGGAAGTCTACACCTCATCAGGACAAGGAGGTGTCTAAATTGATAGGTTGATCAACTCCTTTGTTGCATGATGGTTGAGGAGATCCTAGAGGTAGAACTATCTCTAAACAATCTAGACAACACTCGATATCTAATAAAAGCTCCTTGAGCTTATCAAGTTTATGCCAAAGGTGATCACGTGCTTCCCTTACATCCAAGAGAATCTTTCCCAATATAATTTTTACATGCCAATACAGATCAATCATAAGGAGATAGTGGTTATATTGGCCTCTGGCATTGCTATTATTTAGAATCCATGTAACCATCCCCTTCCATAATCTTTGAATCCAACATTGCTTATCACTCCTGGCACACCTCGGCTTCAAAATTATTGATTTCTTACTATATTATAGGTGGGGTTTGAGCCTGGTAGTGATGACCCGAGGTCTCGACTCTAAAATGAGCACGAGAGCCTCCAATAGCACCTCGACCACTCCTCCTTTTTTGTCTTTGGGCATGTTCTCGCTACCTAGTCATAGTTGCAGAGGGGAGGAGTAAAGTGGTGAATTGAAGAATCGCAACATAGAGAGTTGAAAAGAGCAGAGACTCACATAATAAGAAAAGATTGTCACCTTGTGGAATGTTCGAGACATTGAGATAAAGATCAGAGTCCCCAATCAGTGGTAACCTACAAAGAAAGAAGCATTACCGGTGGAGGCAAGCTGAGAAAAGGTCGCCAAGATGGAAGGCTTTTAGAGGAAACAACTCGTGAGAAAGAAGGAAAAACAAACTAGTACCCAATGCATGCACTAGAGGAGGGAAAAGGCCCAACATTGTCCAAAAAAGCATGCATGTGGGTGATAAATGCCCTGCCTCAAACAATGTGGGTGGCACTGCAATCACATATTAAGTTGATGTGATACCCATGAACAAAATGGGAGGGAGGTAACACCACAATGTATTATGGGCCATGTACCAACCATTATGCAGTTTTGATATCAAACCCATTGAAAATTTAAAAGTATATATTAAAAATAATGAAAAATAAAAAATTATTCATAATCAATTATATAAAATATAATAAATTTGATTAAATAATATTATTTTTATGATATATTTTTCATTTTTTTATTAAAAGAATCCCTATTATAAATATAACTAACACCATAATTGTTAGGATATTCCGACACATAGGAAATAGTTAAGTATAACTTGGTCTAGTATAGAGTTAGGTAAAGTGTGTTTCTTTACTATGTACATTTTGTAACTTACAATCCGACGGTCACGATATGTAGTGATCTGACGGTTCATTCTCTCCTCGGTATTACCAACACTTGATCCGTGGCTTAACACCCGATTGGTCCATGATCTCTATTTAAAGAGCATGGAGGGTCATTTGTAGGTTAACCGTTCATGAGAGAAGCTTATGTAAATTTTCATTCTTTTATTAATAAATTGCCTGAAGTGGTCGCGTTGGCTCAGGCCGTGCATTGTTTCCCTCTTTGATGGTTTTAGCCACGTCAAAAGTACTGGTGTATTGATCTGCGATCTGTTTGTGAGCGGTGTCCTTTGGTGTTCTGTCTGAGGAACTTACCCTGTAAATTCCTACATGGTATCAGAGCTATTTGAGGGTCGCGTCTGTTGGTGATCCAAATTTGAAGCCGGTAGAACTACATCCGACTACCGTTTCCTAGATCTACTGTTTCTGACTGCTTTCGGGCCGAGAGGACTGCTCTGTTGTGTTGGGAGCATCTGTTCCAGTGAGGAACCCCTTTCGTTTCACGCGAAAAGGTTTCCGGTAGCCCTAGCTGCGTCATTTTTAAGATCTGGAGGTATACAGTGTCCGTGTTGGGTTTTGTGTTTTTTGTTTTGTAGGGAAAAAAAGCTTTCTCAAAGCAAGCACGCAACCCAAAGCTTCAACCCCTCTCTCTCTCTCTCTCTCTCTCTCTCTCTCTCTCACAAACTTTTTGTATAGCTCACTTGGTCCAAAGCTAATTTATGAGAGTAGAGGTCTTGAGGTCAAGTCTCCTTTTTGTGAGGGCGGATTTTTCATTTCCGCACATTCCCGCACTTCGTCGGCATCTTCATCAAATTTTCTTCAAAAAGCCATAACTTCTTCATTTGGAAGTCGTTTTTAGAACCGTTTTTTTTTAAACAGCCTAATTTTTTGAGATCTTTCCATTGGAACACTTAGTTTCAGCATCTATAGCTTCAGTTTCTGTTAAAATGGAAATTCCATGCCAAGTTATTCTTGACAGCACCAACTACTTCCAATGGTGGTCCTACATTGTGGATTTACTTAGAAGTAAAGGTCTCTACAGAATAGCCACAGGCCAAGAAACCAAACCGAAAGATGAAGATAAGGCAGCTAAATGGGAAAATAGGCAAGATCAAGCACGTGGGTTGATAGGGATGTCTATTTCTCCAGATCTTAGATTCCATATTGCAGAACTTGATACTCCTGATGAAGCATTGAAACAGATTACTAAAGTTTTTGGAATAAAAAATGAACTTAGAGCCCATCAACTTGAAAATGAGTTACTTACATTGGACCCCAATAATTTTTCTTGCATTGAAGATTTTTTGTCCAAGTTCAAGACCCTTAGACTTCTCTTGGAAGGTGTTAAGGTTAAGAAAGAAGAAAGTAACCTTATCTATTCCATTCTTACTAAGTTGGGACCGGCCTACTCTGTGTTTGTTTCCACCTTCCATTCTATAAGAGAAGCCTTCATTTCTCAAGGACAAGACTACAAGTCCCCTTCCCTTGATTCTTTTTGTGATTCTTTAATAAGAGAACAAGAAAAACTCTTACACCTTGGTCTTCTTAATCTTGGAAACTCTTCTAAGAAAGCGTTAGCCGCCCAACAGAAACCAAATCCAAAGAATCCTAAGAAGTTGTATCCTAAAAGGAATGGTCCTAAACCAAACAAGGGTCCTAAGCAATCTCAGCCTCAAAATGAAAAATCATTTCAACAAAATGATAAGACAAATAAAAACAAAGGGAAGAAGACTGATAGACATTGAAACTTTTGTAATCGAGATGGCCACTTAGAATCCAAATGCTTTAAGAAGATGGAAGCCTTGGAAGCAACAATGAAGAAGCATAACATCCATTTGGAGCACTCTTCAACTTCAACTTCATCTTCAGGAATGGCACTTTCTGCATGTGGTTGTCAAGCATCTCGGTCTGGCTATGCACTAAATGTATCTTCTTCTTCTCATTCTCATGAGTGACTCATTGATTCTGGAGCTTCTTATCACATGGCCAAAAACAAAGCCATGTTTTCTTCTTTAAATGATTGTAACACCAAAAATATATATGTTGGTGATGATAGATCTCTTAGTGTTGTAGGAACTGGAACTGTTCATCTAGACAATGGTCAGTTTAATGATGTATTATCTGTTCCAGCCTTATCCTGCAACCTTCTATCTATATATCAGATAACTCATTTAGGTGAAGGTAAAATCATTGAATTTTCACCTCACGATGTTGTAATTAAGGACCTAAGAGATCCTAGACAGATTTTAGCTACTGGCATTGTTGATGATGCTACAAGGTTGCATAAGTTTCACAACTTTGGGTCATCAAATCTTCCCTAAGTATTTGTTGCTCATAATGATGAAGTGAGCAAACTTTGGCATGAGCGATTTGGTCACTTAAACTATCGCTCTCTTCCGAATCTATGTAAAGAAAATATGGTGATAGGTCTTCCAATGGTATCTTGCAGAGATGATGTTTTTTCTGGATGTGTACTTGGAAAACATCATCAGGACAGTTTTGAAAAACGTGCCTCTTGGCATGCCTCAGCCCCTTTACAGCTCGTGCATAGTGATTTATATGGTCCACTTCCAGTTGTTTCATTCTCTGGCTACAAGTATTTCTTAACTTTCATTGATGATTTCTCCAGACGCACTTGGGTATACTTCTTAAAACTCAAGAATGAAGTATTTAACATGTTCTTGGCCTTTAAGTCCTTTGTTGAAAAACAAACTGGACATCAAATTCTTAAGCTAAGATGTGATAATGGCGGAGAATATGTTAACAACAAATTCATCAACTTTTGCACTGAGAATGGAATTCAAATGCAACATACTGTTCCATACACTCCACAACAAAATGGTGTAGCTGAAAGGAAGAATCACACCTTAAAGGAAATGGCTAATTGTATGCTTCAATCTAAAGGACTTAGTCTTAATTATTGGGCAGAAGCAATTAACTGTGCAAATTACATAATAAATCGCACTCCTACTAAGGTTTTAAAGAATATCACTCCAGAAGAAGCATGGAGCTCAATCAAACCAGATGTAAGTCACTTTCGTGTTTTTGGAAGTGAAGCACGGGCCCATATTCCAGATGAGAAACATAAAGCTTTAGAACCTAAGAGTGAAAAATGTATTTTTGTTGGATATTCTGAAGATGTCAAAGGATATAGACTTATTCCACTTAAGTCCAAAAATGTTATCATTAGAAGAGATGTAAAGTTTGCTGAAAATATATCGACCTACGAGCCTAGTTCGGCGGATGTGCCACCTCTCCCTATCTCTTCTACTTTTGAAAATATTTCTTCTTCAAATGATGAAAGTGAGGATGAAAATCCTCCCCCACCTTCTCAGGATCCTCCTTCAGCTCCTCAGCTTCCAAAATGGGTCCGTGCTACTCGAGATGCAGCAGGTGATCTTGCCGGTGATCCTACAGATCAGCGACGTACACGTTCTCAGTTTGATAGAGCCTCTTCTTTACTGGCCCAAGCTTCAGTAAATTATGATCCTGACACCTTTGCAGAAGCTTCAGGCCATCCAGATTGGGAAGCAGCTATGAATGAAGAATATCATTCATTATTGGCAAATGATACATGGGATCTTGTTCCCCTACCAAAGGGACGAAAACTTGTTAGATGAAAATGGGTTTACAGAACCAAGTATGGACCAGATGGGAAAGTTGATAAACATAAAGCTCGTCTTGTTGCAAAGGGTGTTTCACAAGTTGAAGGCATTGACTACACTGAAACCTTCTCCCCTGTTGCCAAAATGAACTCTATCCGCCTTGTTCTTTCCCTTGCTGCCTCTTTTAAATGGGAAGTCCAGCAGATGGATGTTAAATCCGCCTTCTTGCATGGGGACTTGCATGAAGAAATCTATATGGAACAACCTATTGGCTTTATACAAACAGACTCCAACCTTGTATGTCGGCTTAAGAAATCCCTTTATGGTCTCAAGCAAGCTCCTCGAGCTTGGTATGCCAAAATGGATAACTTTCTTTTAGAAAATGGCTTTTCTAGGTGTCATTCTGACAATACTGTCTACACCAAGAAAGTGGGCAAGTCTCTTATCATTCTTGTTCTTTATGTTGATGATCTTATCCTGACTGGTAGTGATCCCAACCTTATAAACCATGTGAAGACTAGCCTTAAAATGAAGTTTGAAATGACAGACTTAGGACACTTACATTATTTTCTTGGTCTTCAAGTCTTGCAATCCAAGGAAGGTATTTCCCTTTCCCAGTCCAAGTATGCCTGTGATATTCTATGCCATTTTCACATGGAAGACTGTAAGCCAACCCCTTCTCCCCTTCAGTCTGGAGTCAAACTTTCAGTCGCTTGTACTTCTCCTGAAGTTGATGCTACCTTATACCGTCAACTTGTAGGAAAACTTTTGTATCTAACCCATACTCGTCCTGACCTTTCCTTTGTTGTTGGCCTTGTTGCTCGGTTTATGCAAAACCCACGTGAAAGTCATTGGAAAGCAGCTAAAAGAATACTTCGTTATGTTCGAGGTACAGTTCAGTTTGGGATTCATTACAATGCCGAATCATCTCCTCTATTGGTTGGTTTCACTGATTCCGATTGGGCTGGTGACCCTGATGATCGGAAGTCTACTGCAGGTTATGTGTTCACTCTTGGTTCAGGACCTATTACATGGGCTTGCAAGAAACAAGGTGCCATTTCTCTTTCTTCAGCAGAGGCAGAGTATCGTGGTGCCGTAGAAGCTAGTAAGGAAGCCTTGTGGCTTCGTCAGATCCTGTCAGAGTTTGGCTTTCAGCAACAACATCCGACTACACTTTGGTGTGATAATCAAAGTGCCATTCAACTATGCAAAGATCCAGTCCAACATCAGCGCAACAAACACATTGAACTGCACATGCACTTCATCAGAAAGCTCATTCACGACCATGTTCTTGAAGTGCAATATTGTTCAACAGATGATCAAGTTGCAGACATCTTTACAAAGGCTCTCATAGAGGCGAAGTTCACTAAACTTCGATTTATGGTTGGAGTTCAGGAAGTTGTCACTAAGGGGGGATAGGCTTTAGTGGCTCTTTCCTTCTCCTATTGTGTCATATTTGTAAATCCTTCAATCCTATCCCAAGTTGTTCTTAAGGGGGGATGTTAGGATATTCCGACACATAGGAAATAGTTAAGTATAACTTGGTTTAGTATAGAGTTAGGTAAAGTGTGTTTCTTTACTATGTACATTTTGTAACTTACAATCCGACGGTCACGATATGTAGTGATCCGAAGGTTCATTCTCTTCTCGGTATTACTGACACTTGATCCGTGGCTTAACACCCGATTGGTCCATGATCTCTATTTAAAGAGCATGGAGGGTCATTTGTAGGTTAACTGTTCATGAGAGAAGCTTATGTAAATTTTCATTCTTTTATTAATAAATTGCCTGAAGTGGCCGCGTTGGCTTAGGCTGTGGACTGTTTCCCTCTTTGAGTGTTTTAACCACGTCAAAAGTATTGGTGTATTGATCTGCGATCTGTTTGTGAGCAGTGTCCTTTGGTGTTTTGTCTGAGGAACTTACCCTGTAAATTCCTACAATAATGTTTGGCCCTCAAGTATGCCCTAATGCTACTTTCGTTTTGCTAAGAGCTCTTATTCCTCAAATTTAAGGAAACATGTTAATAGCCCAAGACCCATAGGCATCTAGGAAGAGTGAAAGCTTAACCCCTTAGGGATCACAGAAAGGTAATTCCAAGTGGTATGATTTTCCTTAAATAATAATGATGAATCAACCTACATTTATAATAACAACCCAATAATAATTATTCTCACTATTAATTTAACCACTAATTTATAATAATTTTTTCCATAAAATAAAAATAAAAAATTACACCATATTATCAAACTCTTCCAAAAACAATAAATAAACTCATCTGCAAAATTCATTTTCAAAATAATTAACCACGAAAACACAAAAAATAACCAACATGCTGCAAATGAGCTCATAGAACTATAGAAAGTGATTCTTAAATGGGTGATTCTCTTTTAAAAAGGTTGGTGTGTTTAGATTTCAAACACCCTTGGAAGACTTTGTTATGGTCTTTTATTAGTTTGAAATAGAAATAATGTTACGGGTTGACATTTTGTTTCAGCATTTCATACCATTTATATTCTTTTATTTTGTCAAAACATTTTATGTCATTTAAAAAATAAATAGTTTAATGGTATAAATATAGTTATGTTAATTAGGCATTAACAATAATTATTTGTATTATTTAAATTTTATAAAATTAAATTAAATTTAAATTAATTATTGAAATGGTATAAAATGTTAAATATTTATTTTATTGTAATTAATGATACACTATCATCACCTAACTATGATATCGTATTACCACCTAACTATAAATAATGTTGAATCATTATCTCCTTTGAATTAATTGTCTTTGTCCAACTTAAAATCACCTTATCATGTAATATTTCATTATCTAAATTAATACATGATAGGTTATGAAAATCATTTTTTTTTTAATTAAAAATTCGCATATTTTTAATATATTTATCAATGATATTATTTCTTTATCACAAATAATGCACAATTCATTATATTTCAAAATCACATTATATTTACAAGCATCTTATTAATCATTTATTAATCATCTATTCTACTCTGCTAAATATCATTATCATTGATCCTCCTAACCTACATGCTAAACTATATTGTTGACTATTGTCAGTTAGTTCATTGCCAAAACTACCCAGACATCAACTCATGAGTTGGTTGTCAAAATTGCTAAATGATCTAAACCCTTAACAATATTTAATGAATCTACTATACATCAAGCTCTTTACGAATAACTATTAAATTAACTTTATCATCTTTCTAATAATTAACTTTATCATCTTTTTAATGTAAGATTAAAGTTCAATTTCATAAACCAAATTTTATATTCATATGATGATTTAGATTTTATATCATCATGGTAACCATCCACATGGAATTTGGCAAAGTTGTTGGAGTCATGATAACCTTCAATTAAACATAATGAAAAAGAAAAAGGTCATACATCCCATCATGGATGATGGACAACTTCTTTTCATTGATGACTTTACAAGGGAAATAGTTCAAATAATAATGATAGGTCTAAAGAAAATGTCCAAACCAAATATATTTTTAAAAAATTAACCATAAGAATTTTTTTATGGAAAAAAATAATAATTTAATAAAAAATAATCACAAATATTGCTTTCACAGGAAAGAAAAAAACTATGTGATAGGTTGATGGTTTATTTGGTAAGGCTGCAAGTATCATTTCTTATGAATTATTGGTCGGTCATTTTAAAGATTTAAATTTTTAGTTTTATTTTTTTTAAATAATGAGTCAATAAAGATAATTATTTTTTATTATATAATTATTAAATTATAATAAGTTTTATTATTTTATTAAATAAAAATTATATAATATTTTTATATATGAAATGGATAATTTTTTTCAAATAATAGTGATGAATCAACTAACAAATATAATAATTACTAATAATTATTTTTATTATTAAATTATAATAAGTTTTACTATTTTTAAAAAATATTATATATTATTTTAATGATTAATATAGATATAATGTATTGACGTGGATTGAAATTTTAACTATAAAATGACTTGTACCAATATTTCATGGTTTAAGAGAGTCTAGACTTCTTAATTTTACAAAATGGATTTTATTTTAAAGGATGCCTACTCTTTAAGCCTTATTACAAGGAGCCAATACATTCATATATAGAAAACTATTTTCCAAGTGATTTAAACTAAATAAATTACATTTAAAATTATTAGGTTTAAAAAAAAGTTAAAATATATGACTAAATTAATATAATAAATCACATTTAAAGTTGATTGAGTATTAAGAAAAGGTTAAAAGTGTATTTTTGAGTAAAATAATAGTGACAAAATTTATTTTGGTTTTATTTGTATACAAAATAATATATTTTTTCAATATACTTAATTTTTGAAAATTTGATAATCATTTTTTTCAAAACCAACTTAGATTTATTTAATTCTAGATTTAGTGTTGAGAGGCATCAAATTTAGTTTTTGAGGTGCAAATCTCTTTTAGAGTGAAAAAAGACTTGATTCATCTCTAGGTTTGGTATGGATTTAGGCTGATTTAATTATTAGCCTTTAAATAGGCCACATCAGAGAAAAATACCACGAGAAAAAGCCATAGATTAAGAATACCACGGGTTGGAATCTTATGAGTTATTTTTAAAAAAATTAAAATTTTAAAATAATTTTTTTATTAATTATGTAAAATTATAATTTTTTAATTTTGATTTTATTTATTTTTTATCCCAGAGGAATCTAACACCTCGATAACACATAGCTACTAGTAAATATCTGGGATTTTAGAGCCTATCCTCCTCCTAAACAAGATTGTGTCTCTCATTCTTTCCTAAATCAAGTCACTACAGAAAAGATTTAAACCTTGGATCTCTCAATTTTTCACTAATTAAACTACCTAAAACATTTTAATTATTAAATTTATTTATATAAAATAATTTAAAATAATTAATTTATATTTTTTCCCATCTATTTAATTAAAAAAAACTAAAAACAAAACAAAACAAACAAACAAATAAATAATGAAAATAAAAAAATCCAACGCCAATCATCTACCATGATAAACATAGGTATATATGTATATATAAAATAAATATAAATATATATATATATATATATATATATATAATTAATAAAAAAGAGAATTTGGAGCCATATGAGACTCACATGCCGAGGATTCTTTTCTTATTCTACGTACTCATTTTAAAAAAATAAAATAAAAAGAAAACAGCCCCCTTGCGTTCACATGTGATGGTTGCTCCGGCTTTTCCGAAATTAGCATTCCACCGCTCTCGGTCCAATAACGACTTTTTGCTTGGCAGGGTAGGAATACTGTGGCGTCTCTCAACAGTATCCAACGTTCAGCACAGAGTTACCTGCAATTTTCCAGTGGGAATTGGACGGCTGGCACATCGGTTTCACTGTGGGGATCGTCATTTATCGCAACTGGCAGCGACGGACGGAATATTTTGAGCCGTAAACTCCGGCCATACCATTTACTATTCGTATCTCGTGCCCACTCTGCATCCATTGATTCCCATTCCGTTGTAGATTTCAAAAAGTCCAAAAGTGGGATGCGTCGATGGCACAGTTTATTACGCCAAAGCCAACCTAATTAAAGAGTTAGGTGTTAATGATGGAGTAAATTGAAAATTGAATATATATATATAGATATATATATATTTATTAATTAATTAATGGATTTTATATATATATATATATTTGTTTGTTAGTTGCTAATAGAGTTATACGGTGAAAGATTATAAGTAGTAGTTTTTTAAATGGAGTTGTCTTTAGTGGGGTTTTTTGGATTTTCCGGTGTCAGGATTTGGCCAAAAAGATTGAGGTGAAATTTTGTTTTGTGTTATTTAAACTGGGTTTTTGATTGTATATATGGATTCACCACCCTGAAAAACTCATATGGTACTTCGATTGTGCAGGGGCTACCCATTAAACTTGTGATTTTGATAAATTCCTACCAGATTTTGTAGAAATTAGATTAGAAAAACCCACCGGAAAAATTTCGAAAAAGTCGCACTAAAAACAACTCTTTAAAATATATATATTTTTAAGTTAATTTATTATTATTTTTAAGTTTGGCAAAATTATATTTTCAACATGTTTAATATATTATTTTAATTGGGGAAGAGAATTGAAGTGGTGATTTCACGTCAATAATTTATAAATTTATTATTATTATAAATTTTTTGGTTGGAATTTTGTTATGCAACTTTTAGTTGTTAAAATTGCATTTTTGAATCCGTAATTGCATTTAACATCTTGAAATTTTTTTAAAGAGCTTGGATTATGTAAATAATATTATCTAAATTTATAATTACAACAAAGCTCTACCTAATTATGGGGGCAAATTTCACTGAAAATGGTCAAAAAGTAAACGACTAAATGGGTTTGTTGACGAGCTTAAATTTGCTTAAATTTGTTGGAATTGCAAAGTTTGACTTGTTGAATTTATAAATATTGAATATTTTTAATAGCATTAAATTAATTTATGTATTAAAAATGCATTTCAAATAATAAAATCATATCACACAATCACAATTTCATGTAGCCTAATTAATAGAGGAAATGACTTTTTCTCGGTCATTTTTTCACCTTGAAATTGTATTGTACATTTCCGCTAAAAAGACTTCCGTTTATAAGTTAGATTGTGCTTTACAGTTTAGTTAGATACACTCTAGTTAATGAATAAAATTAAGAAATATTTTTAGAAATTCTCACTGTAAATCACCTGATAATGCAATATACTAAAGTAAAATACTTCATCTACTTCTACAAACAAGCTTGCAGAAGCTTAATGGATTTTGAGCAAGATCAAATAGAACACATATAACAGATGAAGAAGAAACAATCACACATGAACACAGAAGAATACTTTGGGAAAAGCCTCAGCTAAAAACCCCGCTACTCTATTATCATACAAGTGAGATATAGCTACTCTATTATCATACAAGTGAGATATCGCTACTCTATTATCATACAAGTGAAAATATCTTAGGATTACACAAGGCTTTAGCTGACAAGCTATCCAGCTCTCAGTACAATCACAAGCTATCCACCGCTCAGTACAATCCCTCACTACTGCTCATAGACAATCACAAGCTATCCAGCGCTCAGTACAATCCCTCACTGCTGCTCATAGACAGTGAAAGGCTTCTGACAAACCTTCTCCTATGCCTCCAAGCTATCCAGCCCTTAGTACAATCACAAGCTATCCAGCTCTCAATACAATCTCTCGCTGCTGCTCATAGACAATGAAAGGATTCTAACAAACCTTCTCCTTTGCCTCCAAGCCTCCTATTTCCTTGTGGAGTTTCTCCTGTGTCATGTGGATGCAACCTGTGTGAATTCACATCTCACACAACTCACCAAACTCAGAAATAACTGTGCAATCCTTAACGAGATAATTGTAACTGCACAATCCAAGATAATTCCTTCTGCATGGATGAGTTTCTTTTATAGGAAAAGTCCTCTAATTGATAGTACATTGTCCCTTCCTTTAATCTCAACTGGGTCTGCATGACTTATTTATGAGAGAATATTCAGTTATCTGGATAACACTAATTGCATGCATCCATGCATTCACTAAGTGAACTTACAATCACTTCCACAAACTATTAGAACTAATCTAACTAGACTTAACTCTGAGCTAACTAATTACAACTCAAAATAAAACTCATCATGATCTTGTTAATTAAAGATAACTTCCCCAATCAAAGGGATAACTATTGCATGTCTTCACATACACTTCATGTTTGATTTTTTCCAACTAATTAACTCAAGATGAATTAATTAATTATTTTTCAAACAGCTGCTGAGACTAAATTCGAATTTTAATTCGGAGTCTAATTAAAATTGGAATCTATCCCGAAATGCTATTTATAGCAATGATATTTTTAGCATTTCTATTTTTTGCTATTTCCAATAGAGTTGAAGTATATCCTGAACTACTATTTATAACAATGTTATTTTCAACATTTCTATTTTTAGCGTTTCTTGTTGCTATTTTCAACAATATTAAAACTTAAATTTAGTGTTAAGAGGTTTACTGTATAGTTAAATTTTGTTACTTAAATTACATTTTTGAATACATAATTGTATTCAACCGAGTTGGAAAAAACCTAAATCACTCCAATGGTTTACATAGTTCAAACTTGCAATTACAATGCCAATTTTTTGAAATATTTTAACCTTTTGTTATTTAAATTGCATTTTAACTTTTTATTTTATTATTTAAGTTTTATACAAAAATTAAACAATTTTTATTATCTAATGTATACAAAATCATCAAAAAAAAATTATAATTAAGATTATAATGTATTTTTATTTAAATTTTTTCTTAAATGCAAAACTAGATTTACTACCCTTAAAAAGAAGTTGAAGTATTTAAACTAAATAGAACCAATAACTTAAAATTTTAAATTTTCCAAATTTTAATTGAATTTTAGGTAAAACTCGCCCCAAATAATCCTCCAGAAAAGTGACTTAAAAACTCAACTCCTTGTTTTTATAAAATAATTGACTTTATCCCCTCAAATGAATGAGAGATTTTTGAATTTAACTTTGTGATTCATAATATTTAGAAAAATGTTTTTTTATAATCATAATAAAAATTTTGGAATTGACTATTGGAACCCTCTATTGTGGTTTGTTATAGGATATAGATAGAGGATTTTTTTTTAAATGGGAGGGGCTAGTTTGCTTTAAAAGCATTATGGACTTTTTTTTTTTTTTTTACATATATGTGTCAGAATAAATTGACATCCATCATATCGAAACATTCACATTACAGCCAATATACGCCACATATGCTACAGTATCCGTGCAGCTCCACCAAAAATCCAATGGGGCCGGGGTGCGTACAAACCGACCACCCCAATCGCTACATCATGCACTCGTGGAACATAGATAGAGGACTTGATCTAACAAGAATATTAAATAATATAAAAATGCTATCTTTTAATTATTTTAATAGATTTTGCCCTAGAAATTTTCAAAAATAAAAAAGTTTAAGTTGTTTAATTTGCAAAATTAAGTTAAAAAATTAAATTTTCAGTTTAAATATTTAATTATTTAACGTGTTTCTATGAAGTATTTTAAAGATTGATTTTTTCCAATAAACTTGGGTATTTTTTTTATCAATTTTATTTAAAATTAAATAAATATTTTTGAAAATAATAAATTTAAATGGTTAAATCTACACTATTAAGGCCTCAAAAAATATTCTTTAAAATTGGAAAATCACAATCTTCCTCTATTAATTAAACCATATATCCTTCCCACCTAATAAATTGATTTTATAATTCCATCCTTTTCTCCCAAATGCCACAATATTCCGACAAAATACCACCACAATATCAAGATTTGTGAGATTGTAAATTTTTCTGCATCAGAAAATCTGATTTTATGATTTGGATCATCTGATTGAAGAGCTTTTCAGATCGAATCCTTATTTGGTTGACTATTAGAGGCGCCCAAATAGTTATATCCAATTTCCAACTTTTCTCCAGTCTCTTGTCGTGCTGTAGAGAGCTCAGGGAGCAGCGTTTCAGTTTTAGCGATTGTGCGATCCATATAATTCAGCGAGTTTGAATGCTAGTATCAGCCAGTCTGAATGATAGTAGGAAGAACGATGGGCTGTGACAGTAGAAACTGCCATAGTCGGAGACTGAGGAGCCTGATGAAATCGTGTTGGACGCCCCCTCAGTCTGAACAGAGAAGCCCAAATCAGGTAGAAACTGATGAAGAGGTCACAGAGGGAGTACGCCACGAAAAATCGTATATAAATTCATTGCCAGACGACCTGTTTGTGGAGTGCTTGGCCAGGCTGCCACGCTCATCGTTGCAGGCCTCCATGGTTGTATGCCATAGATGGTACAGAGTAATCAAATCGAAGGAATACTATGATCTTCGGAAGAAGAATGGGAGGTTGGAGAATCTGCTGTATGTGTTTGGCAGTGCTGGAAATCACGGTCTTGCTTCTGCTGTTTGCAGCAAAAACAGTAAAGTATGGATGAAAGGCTTCCTGTCCCCTGCAATGAATATGTTTGGGGATGAATGGTTGATGGATTATATATCTTGTCAAAATTCACTTCTGTATGCCCAGCTTGCAGTCTTGAATAACAAGATCTTCATTCTAGGTGCAGTACCTGCCACTAGCTCTAACAATGGTGGTCTTCATTGTACCATAGTTTGTGATGCATGGACTAGGTCTCTGGTTCGTAAGGCCCCCATGATGTGCCCAAGGAAGAAATTTGCTTGCTGTGTAATTTCTGGCAGGATTTATGTTGCTGGAGGCTCTCTGAGGAGAGATGCTTGCAGGGAAGCCATTGTTCATGCAGAGGAATATGTTCCTGACCTTGATTTATGGAGACCCATTGCAAATATGCCTAGAAAGAGATATGGCTGCTTGGGTGCTGCTGTGGATGGGATTTTTTATGTAATCGGAGGGCTTAAGTTTGGTAAAAAGAATGGTTTCTCATTACAGCCTTATGCTTATGTGGGCTCTATGGATTCCTATGACCCCAAGACTAATACTTGGCTCAAGACCAAGGCCCTGCCAATGGGGGGTTGTGTGATTGCTTGTGCAGTGATGGGATCATATATTTATATGCTGTCAAGTCATGCAGTTGAATTGTCTTTCTGGAGATATGATACCAGGAATGATTCATGGAGTCGGATTAAGCCTCCTCCTATTCCATCTCCTTTAAGGATGGACAATGTGCTAAAATTCTCGTGTGTTACAATGGGTACCTGTGTTTATATTTTGCAAGTTGGAGGTTGCATTGATGATTTGCTTAGGAGAAGCGGGAGGTGTGCTAGAGGCCTGAAAGAAGGGTTGGTGTTGATCTATGATACTAAGTTGCATGAATGGGCTAGAGGACCTGATTTGCCTCTTGTTAAGAATGGTGTTGTCTGTGCTGCGGTGGAGTGTTAGTTCATTCCATAAATCAGGGTTCATATTAACCATGGCACCTAATGCTTTCTCTTCAATGCCAAGCTGAATATGCTGATTTCTTCTGTATTACCAGTCTGGAACTGTAACAGGATTCTCAGACATGAGCTCTATGAAGGATGCCCATTCTCTTCTCTGGGTTTCTTATGCATAATCTGAGTAATTTTCTTAATGAATCTGTAAGGAAATCTCTTTTGTGGCCTTTCGATCTGATTTCACAAGGTTGGTTTTGTTTTTTCTTAGAACCAGTTCATAGGATAAGGACTTCCATCAAGCCTAAATGCTGTCACTGTATTTTCATGGAAATTTCATTGATAAGCCTCCATGGCCGTGGATCTGATACACTTTCCATCCTTGCTTCTTGCTCTTGCTCTTCATTGTATTTCTGTTCTTACAATTGCAACTTTTTATTACTTGATTTATGCAGAGGATGGATTGGACATTGCCTTCTTGCATTTTCTTGTTCTTAAGTGTCCAATAATAGATAAGATTTATTTCAAAGACCAATTTGTTTAGACCATGGAATCACCATTTTTGTGTCTGTCCTTCATTATCTAAGCATAAATGGCATTTGTTTAGACCATGAATTCACAATTGTTGTCACTGCTCAACTCATTTAGTTCATAGTCTTTAATATCTGCTCTTAGTTTTTCAAACTTTGTAACTCTCAGGATGTTATTTTCAAGTTGTTTTGATGGCTTAGTTGTTGCTATAGGGCAGCCATGCAAACAGTTCAAGTTCAAATGATTTTCCTGATCATCAAAGGAGCTTAATATGTGTCCTACAAACTGTGTTCACCCATTCAAATGATATCTTATAACTGGATAAATATTCAATCATCGAAAAGAAAAATCATGTCTGACAAAGTGTCCTTAATAAAATCCTGAGATTTTGGCATTTCTTATTTACTACATTCCTGAAAGTAGATGAAATGAGGTTGTTTTTCATGCACATTAGCAGAGCATATAAATATATGAAAGAGGTTCAGTCGCTGTTCAGCGTAGTAAAATCCCAATTAACCCCTTGTTCTATTGACCTGGCTGCACTGCCTATTAAGCAGATAGCACAGATAAAGGGTTTTGCATCGGCAGTTACAGCTTTTGGTTGTCATGAACACTTTTGCCTGTGTATAACGATTGAAATTGATTCTACACGAACTGGGGTAAATAATATACACCTCACAGCGGTACATTAAATGTTGTATCGGTGAGGGTATGTGCTCCCTATTTAACATATTTTTACTTTATTATGAAGTTCAATAGTGCTTGTGCTACTGATTGGTGGTACTTAGAAAATGAGTTCAGCAAGTTACCAATGGTTGACCTGAGAAAAGTGGTTACCTTATTTCTCCTTTGTGAAGCGAGCAAGGATGTGCTACATTACATTTGGGAGCTGCTTGGTTTTAAGGTGTTTAACTTGTTGAATGAGCATGGTATTTTTCATAAACAAAACAAGGCCATGCAAGCAAAAACTCGGAAGCATGGTTTTCTTTCACAGGACAGTAGATTGGATCAGGATTGTTCTTTCATTCAATAAACGATCTGACCTCAGCCTAGTCTCATTCTGGTTATAAAAAAATTAAACGAAGATACTACTCCCAATAAACTAGAACGGCATGGAACCAGTGAATGAAGATACTATCAATAAACTAGAATGACATGGGACCAGTGAATGAAGATACTAATTTCAATTAATTAGAATGGTATGGAACCAGTGAATGAATATACTACTCGCAATAAACTACAATTGCATGGAACCAGTGACATGTTAACTATGGAGCAGCCAGACTGAAGGTCTTTTACCTATCTGACCAAGGCGTTCTCTAAAAAGGAGCTAAACATGCCTGCATTTACTTCGTGATCCATACCATGTGGAAATGTAGACATTTAGTTATTTCAAGAAGCATGTTTTATTGTATTATCAGCCTAGATCCATCTTAATCTTGGATCTATCAAGCGCCGAGTAGGATCCAATCTCTCGAGGTGCAAGCCTCTTTTTTGAGTGCGAGACTTGAGGAAATGATTGCACCTTGAGAGATTTGATCTCTCTCAATGTTTGTTTGATCGATCCAGAGTTAAGATGGATATAGGCTGGTTATATAATACCATATGATATCTATATTTGTATCTTTGTGTCTCTTCTCACCCCACAAACATACATACTCTATCCATATATCTATCTATCTCTCTCTCCCTCCCTCTTTCTTCCCCCCTCTCCCTTCCCCTTATTTCTCTCTCTCTCTCTCTCTTCCCTCCTTCTCTCGCTCTCTCTTCCTTCCTTCTCTCCTCTCTCACTCTCTCTCCATTGCTCCCTTGTCACTCCCTCTCTCTCTCCACCTTTCTCCCTCTATGTATTTCTTCTTCCCTCCCTCTCTCTCCCCCTCCAACTCCAACTCTCTCCCCTTCTCTCTCTTGAGTCGTCTCTCTCTTCCTTCCTCTCTCCCACCACCCTTTGTGTCATCCCCCATCTCTCTCTCTCTCTCTCTCTCTCTCCAACTTTGTCAATATCTCCCTCCCTCTCTCAATCTCTCTCTCCCCTCCATCTTTGTATCTCCCTCTCTCCCTATCTCTCTCCTCTCATCTTTTTTGTCTTCCCTCCTCTCTTCTCTCTCCATTTCTCCCTTGTCAGTCTCTCTCTCTCTCCACCTCTATTTCTCTGTGTTTGTTCTTTCCTCCCCCTATCTCTTAAATTTGATCCCATTGTATTGTGTTTAAGAAAGTATTTAAAAATAAAAAAAAAACTTAATTGGTTGTAAAATATTGAACCTATATTATTTTCCTCTATTATCCTTAGTCACTTTGCTTGCTCTCATGAAAAGTGAGGATACATGGTTTATATATATCTCAAAAGTAATTATAACATTTTTCCTTTTAGATTCAATTAAAAAAACGTTATAAAATTAAAATATTTTTATTGTGAAATAAGTTATGGTTTTTGGACAGTGGTATTGATAAGCCATGGTATTGGTCCATGGTATTGTAACAAAACCTATTTACAAGCTAATAATATCCATAGTTAAGAATCTTGTCATATCGTTATAAGATATTTTGTCTGTAAAATAAGTTATGAGTTTTGGACATTGATAACCCATGATATTGTGCCCTGGTACTGTAACAAAGCTTATTACAAGTTCATAATATCAATGACAAAGTGAGGGTCAATATCTATGGTTAAGAATCTTGTCATATTGTTATATGATTGTGAATAAGTTATGTTTTTTGGCCATGCGTATTGTAACAAAGCCTATTTACGAGTTAATAATATCCATAGTAAATTGGGGGTGAATATCCATGGTTAAGAATATTTTGATACTATTATAAAATATTTTGATTGCGAAATATGTTATGTTCTTTGGGCATGTGGAATTGATAAGCTATGGTATTGTAACAAAGCATATTTGCAATTTGATAATATCCATGATAAAGTGAGAGTGAATATCTATGGTTAACAATATTTTCATATTGTGGAGATGAATATCTATGGTTAAGAATTTGTATTGTTATAAAATATGTTGGTTGCCAAATAAATTATGGTTTTTGGGCATGTGGTATTGATAAGCCATATTATTGGCCCATGGTATTGTAACAAAGTCTATTCACAAGTTAATAACAAAATAAAAATATAATAGATTAATTTTTATTACTTTAACATTTTACTATTAATTGAGCCAACATTTAAATTTAACTTTTTTTGTTTATTACTTTTAAGTTCTTGTTTATTGAGAAGGTTTTAAGTGATAATCACATCAAAATTCATTTCGAACCAGCAAGTGCATTTCGAACCAACAAGTGTGCAAGTGCCTTAGGATGAGATGAAGAGTCACATTATGACAACATGTTAAATAGAGAGACCGACTAGGAAGGAAAAACTACTTTTGACCGAGGAAACGGCTACAAAGGATTGGGCAACGACTAGTCCGAGGAAACGGCTACAAAGGACTGGGCAACGACTACATTTCACTGGAACAAAACACATGAATAAGAATATTAATTAGTTAGTTAATTAATTAAATAGTTAGTTTGTTAAATCTATTTATTATTATTTTTCTTTGTAACAAATAAAAATGCTTATATTTAACTAAATTGTTTATTACTTTTAACTTATTATTATTATTTGAGCCAACATTTAAATATTTACACTCACCCTGATATCACTTTTTATTTATTTATTTTATACTTACAATACATCTACACATCTAACCTATATTGATTGAGTGTAGAGAAGAATATATAATTTAGATAAGTATTTCATATTTATAATACTAATAAAATATTATATTATTAAATAAATTAATATAAATTTATTTTAAATTTAAATGATGAAATTTTAGATAGAATTACATTAATAGTTATTATCTAATTTAGGACTTATTTATTTTTCAAATATATATATATATATATATATATATAATTGAGAGATATTTAGCATTAAATTAATGTATTTTAATTAGTTATAAAATTTTAAAAGAAAAACCAAATAAAACACTAATGAAGTTTTTAATGAGAAATAATAAAATAAAATAAAATAAAATAAAATAAAATAAACTATAATAAAGTTCTATAAAACTCCTCAACCAAAAATAACAACAATGCTATAGAACTCCTCAACCAGAAATAACAAAGATGAGATAGAATAAATCATATTAAAGCTTAGGATGAAATAATAAGACACCATAGAATAAGCCATACTAAGTCACTCTAGGAATCCTCAATGAAAGATAACTAGTACAAGATGGAATAAGTCCTCTAAGAGTTGGGCAATATGTCTAAATGATAGTATGTAGTTGGATAAGGAAAGGGATAAATAGTTTAACAATTAATAACATTGCTATAAAATAGTTTAACAAATGTATTTTTAATTTGAACCTAAATTAACTATGAAAACAATCTAAAATCATAACATCTCGATTTTTAATTAGAATATAAATTAACTATATAGTAGGAGAAGTTTTGAAGATCTTAATATTATTGGAGGAAAATTGTGGAAAAGAATCAATGGCTCAATTCATATTTGATAAGTTACATTATTTCCCCTACACAGTATTACTTAGTGAAACATGACCTTGGAAGTAAACATGTCAAGTGGAGAGGTTAAAATAGTTATCGTATCTTTCTTATATGATATACATAGCTTGGCTTGAATGACTAAGCCATTGAGTTTTTAAAGATGCTAGGAAAGCTCCCTATCTGCTCTTATATTTGGTATCGTATTTTGAACTTCAACACAAAGAAAAAATCCATCCTTTAATAAATGGAGTACCTTGTGGTACTTTTACCTTAAGGAAGTGTCTTAAATGACAATGAAATTGATCCCTACTTGTTCTTTGCAATGTTAGTGATCAAATATTAATTACATACTTTGAAGCTCTCATTTCATGTCTTTTTAGGTTTGTGCATATTTCATAAGTTTGATTATAGGGAGTTCTAATAGTATGGACTTACAAAGTTTATAAGTTTGATTATAGGGAGTTCTGATAGTATGGACTCATAGAGTTTCTATTGACTCTATTAAATTTCAAATATTCACAACCTATCAAAATGTTCATAGCCTCTTTGGCAAGTTAGACTAATTCCATACACACAACCACTTGGTGAAATGTGAGGTTGAAAGTAAGTATGCTACATGAAGAGGTTTAAAATGATATTTAGTCCTACTCATATGACAACTAACTTGGGCTGGTTGACCTAACTATTTAATTTTGAAAGATGTTATCGATGAAACTAACTGTAACTTGGGTTGGTTAACCTAGCTATTTACTCTTTAAAGATGTTAATGATGAAACTAACTTCTTTTATATGTGGCATACTAATTGAAACTCAACATAGGGACAAAGATCCATCCTTCAATTAACTCTAGCTTGTGGCCCCATTATCTAAAGGATATTTAACGACAATGAAATTGATCCCTAATTTTAGTTTGCAATGTTAGTAATCAAATAGTCAATGTGTATTTTGAGGCAAACCTTTTATGTCCTTTTTGGTCCATGCACATTTCCCAATTTTGATTCTAGGAAATTTTAGTAATATAGTGTTGGGAAGTTTCCTTCAACTCTATTGAGTTTCTTGTATCCACCACCTATAAATATGTGGGATATTGTTTATATGTTTATGGTAAGTGACCATTAATTCAAATTAATGATGATGAGGGATCAATCACTTATTTACAAATGTTTTGTGGTAATGCATATACCACTTCTTTGAGGATTAGACCTAGTGGGCACTACCATGCTTTCATTGACCCAATTGTCCTTGTATAATTAAGTACTAATAGGAGATAGATTCAAAAATTTTAGAGCGGATGTTCACACAGTAAAGCATAGAAATTGGCTTTCATGTTCCTAAATTCAATACATTAAACATTGAGGCATTAGAAATTCCTAATTTGAATCCTTCAACTAAAAGGACTTATTCGTTGGGAAAACTTTGGGTTTATGATTTTATTGTTAAAATGCCTCATATTTCTATTAATATATAGAAGATGCTACATGCATTAAAAAAAATTAGCTCAAAAAAACCAAAACCATGTTTAAGATAAAGGAAAAAAATCCTAGTAAGAGGCCATGCAAGGTCACCAAAGATTAAATTCATGAAGTTCCATAAATGCCCTGCGTAGAAAGAAATAAACTCATAATAAATAGGCTATTGGGTGAGAGTGAGTAGACAAACCAAGATGCTATAGGAATCAAACATGATTCAAGAGGAGGGCCATTATCTTTAGGGGAAGAAACCCATCCTATAACTATAGGTTTAGGATAACCTATTATATGTCACCATCATCCATTGTTGTGCTTAGGTTCTTTGAGGCAAAATGGTTTTAAGATGGCTAGACAAATAGTGGGAAATTTTGTAAAGAAAGGGACGGATCATGGTTCTAGTTGGGGCTTATCTCCTTTGCTTCTTACAATGATCTCTAACAACTCAAATAGCTCTATGTTGACGTTGATGATAACTTGAATCCCTAAAGTGTGTAGAGTGAACACAAGGGTTCCCTTTAGGTGGAACTCTACTCATGGTACATGGAGCACTTGTCTAGTGGTCCATTAGTTCGTAGAGGTTAGCTACTTTTATGTCCGCCTTTTGTGTTTACCATTGGATTCATAGATTTAGATGGACATAGATAATAGACCAATATTTCCACGTAAAATTTGTGTTGTGCATTGGAAAATATATGTTCATTTCTCTTATTCCAAATATGATATGAAATTTGAACTTCAGTTCATTGTCATGCTACGATGTGAAAATCCATGATTGAATGGAGATAAACTCTTAATAGGGTGACCCTTCATAACAATATTGAATAGGAGCAAAGAATGACATAACCTATATACCCATTCCTAGGTAGGTTAAACATATCTATAATACAAAAAAATGTGTTCCATAATTTCTTTCTTACTACACATTGAGGATTTGGGCTACAATATGCCTGAGTATTTCAAAATTTCTCGAAGGATGATCTAACATGAATTATGAACTAAGTTTAAAGCAAGGCCTTTTGAGCTATAGATATATATTTTATGAGATTTTCTAATCAATAATTGAGGAATTTTCTTGTAGTTGATCCTCTATGGATTGTTGAGCTTAGCTCCAAACCCAATTTTGTTGAAATCATTTATATCCTTTGATCAGCTTATATTAAAATTTTCTTTTGATTTCATCTCTAGTGTTTCCATCATACATGCGGCCTTATTTATCCAAGATTTATAAAGTGCTTAATTAGGATCAAGATTTGAACATTCTCTATAATACTTATATTTCTTGAGTTAATCTTGAATCCTATTGTTAAGGTCTTTGAACTTTTCCAATTTTGATATTAATGTTTGTCATAGAAGTTTTTTGGTACTTGATTTCCTTTCTTATACAATCCCGTGGATAAGAATCAAGACTCTTCATCTTAAATCTTTCCCTAATAAAGAACCACTAGATACCACCATAGCCCATGGTCATTCAAAGAAGGCATGTCCCCAAGGAAATTAATTTTCCAAGTCATATTCCAGGAAAATACATCCTTGTCTATGCTAAGTAAATGAATAAAATTGAGTGTTTCTTCTTGTGAGAGTCCAAGGCCTAGATTTACATTTTGAGAGTTCTTGTTCGAGCCAATATTGATCACTTAAAATATCAAAGAAGAGCTTTCAGTTTTATAATTAGCAGGTTTTTTAAATATATCCTTAAGATCGTAAAGGTATTCTAACTTAACTATAGATTTGGGAATGAGTTTTTTAGATTTGTTTTTAGTAGATGACCTATTCAATTCTTTATCATGAGAGTCTTCATCGATGATGTAATCATCATATGTTCCCTTGGAAGTGAGTAAATTTATGATGTCTTTGTCATCATTGAAAACTCTCTAGTTGGAGACATTATTAGGTATGGAAGGTCAGAATACTAACTCAATCAAAAAACAATTTGTGCTGAAGTCTTTAGGTGGTATGCGCCTAGAAGAAACAAATTCTAAAATATTTGCACCTACTTTTTGCATTCTTGGAATAGGACTAATATTATTTACAAGAAAATGAAAAGTCAATTCTTGTGCAAACAATTGATAATGTTTTAAGTGATTGGAAACATAGTGAATATTGTTTCTTACTTATTTAATAACAACTTTTGAGTCACCATAAACTTTTAAATATTTGACATCTAAGCTTATTGCTTTTCTTAGTCCTTGAACAAGTGCTTCATACTCAAAAATGTTATTTGTGCATTCAAATTCTAGCCTGCATGTAAGCATAGTATTTTCCCCATTGGGATTAATCATAATACATCTTTCACCAACACCATCATTATATTTCGAGACGTCAAAATACATTGTCCAAATTGGATTATTTGTAGGTTTATTTACATGGGAATCTACAATATTTACACAATGTGAAGTATTAGTCTACGAAATGTTATCAAGTTCTAAGAAAATAGAAGTAGATGGATAAGGAGATAATTGAGCAGCAAAATTATCAAAATATGATTTTGTAAAATAATTTCGAAGGATATTATTGGTAAAGGTGATGGGTTCATTTTCTTCTTCCAATTCAGTGACACTATGATTCATATGATTTTCCTGGTCAAGTCTTATCTGATTAGGCTTACCATTGTATGGCAGCCAAAGGTGTGACCAGTCAGTTGCAAAATAACCTTTTAACTTTTTTGACCAGTCTCTACTCAAGATAAGACCATAAGACTCAGGAATATCAATGATTATGACATCAATGATCTGAAATACTTTAGGATGAGAAAATAACCTAATTAATACCTCTTTTATTTCACACAAAACCTTGATTTCAATCTATCAAGCTATACAATTTAAGTAACTGATTCTTGTGGCCTAACGTTTAATTTTAAGTAGACATAATATGGCATGATATTGGAAGAGGCACCAAAATCAACCAAACAATTATGTACATTCTTCTTAAATATTTCAAAAGTGAACAAGAAAGGTTGGGTATGTGAATTATATCTATTGCCTATAAGAATCACATCTTGTTTTATTTTTTCAGAGGACAAACAGGGATTTGGATTAGTTTTGGTCTTTCTAGTCTTAGTAGTCACAATAGTAGTTGGTAGAGGAGATTTTGAAGTAGCATTGAAAGTGTATAATAGAATTTTCTATTATTTTTTAATTTTACTGACCTCATATAGTGAAATATTAGCCTTTCTCTTCTTCATATCTTCTATGATATTATATTCTATGCTATCAAAAATTACAAGAGTTTTAGGAGTAAACTTATATGGAGTGGCACTTTTAGTGGTAGGAGGTGGAGAGATAGGAGTTGGAATAAGATTTTTATTTGTTGCAGCAAAAGAATAACTTGCAGGAGACCCTTTATTGGATGAAGGAGAATTTGCAACAAGACTTTGATTGGAAGAAGAGATTCCTCTTCGTCATCAGAGAGAGAACCAATGAAATCCGATAAAGCATTTACATTGGATAATTAATCCTCTTCTTCTTCTTTAGTTTGTTTTTCTTCCTCCTCCTCCTCCTCTTCTTATTATTCTTCCACAATAGAAATTTGAGTTGCAAGGGGATTTTGCTGTGTATTTATGAAATATTTGAAAGGTATTCTCGAAAAGGATTCTTCTGCAACTTGTTTCTTGAGATCAAAGACTTCATTTGAAAAGGTTTTTATAAATTTCTAAAGTCCTTCCATATCAAATGTGTCTTTAGTGCTCTTTCTCTTCTTCTCCTCTTCCTTAAATGTGACCTTTTTAGTTTATTAAGAGGCGTGTTTATTCTCTTCAACAAATCCTTTGTTAGCAAGAGAAAGTATTAATTTTTCAACACTTAATGCTTCTTTCATATTATCTACAAGTGAAGTCTTTCCAAATCTATCTATAAACATTTCCATTGAAGAGGGAAGATCTCTAATATACCAATCAACTTGCACATCTTCACCTGGTTTGGATGTAACTAGCAACTTATTTAAATTTTTATTAAATCTTGAATTGAAATCTTTGACTCTCTCATTAGGACCCATCTTTATATTAGATAATTCAATTATTAATGAGGCTAGAGTCTTTCCATCACCAAATTTCTTTAAAAATAATTCTTCAAAAGTATCCCAATTGGAAATGGAGTTGGCAGGTAGAGAGAAGTACCATGAACCAACTTTACCTTCAAAAGTATATGAAAATAGTTTGCAGACTACATCTTCTTTCGAAACATCATTAAGATTGATAACAAGCACAAAATAATTTTAAACATTTTCTTGAGGAGGAACACAATTATAAGGATTAAATTTTGGTATCCATAGTGTTTAGGAAGAGGGTGATGTTGACCCATGATATTCATAGCTCCTAGGGTTTCCTATGGTCTTTGTGCCATTTTAGTAATAACAAGGATTGTACCAGTTATAGTAGTAGAAATAGTGGTAGTGGTTGATGATGGTATAATGGGTGATGAAGGACCTACTGAACTGGTAACAATGGAGGATACTATAGTTTGAGTCAAAGAAGGAAATGTAGATGAGGTTGAGGTGTTGAGAAATGTAGGGCAGTACTGATATGGATTCTTATTAATTTAATTTCTCTATTACTTGACAATATGTTGTGATTAGGTATTTCTTCTTCTTCTTTGTTATTACCTTATTATAATTAAGACAATTTCCAAAGCACAAAAACACAAGAGAACACAAGATATAGGCACTCAACCAGGGAAAAATCCCTAGGTAGGGGAAAACCTAGTCAAGAACTCTTCCTTCAGTAGATTCATTTATCATAGTGAGACATTCCCAATCTTAGATCAGAGACATAGAATTATTCCATCCACCAACCCAACCCTTACGATAACTAGCCAAACATATTCTTATCTCCTACTTTTGTGCAACTTCTACAACTTTTAATTTTGACCCCTTTAATCTGCTTTAGGATCACATAAATAATTCAATCTCTGTAATTGTCAAGACATTTCAGCCTCATGCTTCAATGTTTCGTTGTCCAGTATGTGATCCAAAAATCGAACTTCTCTGCACTTTTCTCCCTGTAGTCCATACGAACTTCTTTTCTTGTCCTCCATTTGGTCAACTTCAGTGGGGTATATATAGTGGTCTGAGTGTCCTTTAATAGGACGACATGAGCACTTTATAGTAGCCGACTATTCAACTTGTTTATATATCTCTCTCTCTCTCTCTATATATATATATATATACTCAATATCTAACACATTAATATGTTTCAAGTAAAATACATGTTACATTATATATAATATACACATTATTATAATTAATTAAATATAATTCTTATAATGTCATAGTCAGTTATGATTAAAGGTAATCTTACAAAACCCTAAATTTTATATTTACATAATTAATGTTTCGTAATTAAAATACCATTAAGTTTATTATATATCTCTCTCTTAGGTTTTCTATTCACCATTTTGACTCTGTGTATTTTGACCTTAGTCTGCTATAAGGGTTTCATATTCCTTAATTATACACTATATATCTTGCCTCTACTCTTCACATTGTATCCATATCTTGATAAGGGACTTGGATAGTGGATCCGAAACGTCGATATCAAAAACCCATATTTGTGAATCTTCCATCATTTCTTAAAAACTTGTTTAGAGGCCGACTTGTTCACCTTTCATCAATTGTTTGGAGGTCGAATTGAAGGAAAGGTGGATGCCATTTGTATGAGAAGGTGCTAACTTAGTGGAGGAGATTCTTTGACACAAAATAGTGACTTTGACTCGATAATAAAAATATTAAAGCACACAATGGGTGCTCTGACCTATAAACCATTGACCCAAGCATGAAATCCATGCTTTAATAAGTCAATTTAAGTAATAATACAATATGTTTTGATAAATATATTACATCAGTACTCAAGTACAATTATGAAGACTAACACTAGTTACATTCTTGAACACTCCCTCTTAACTAGGGAGGTATTCATAATTACATGTATTTAGAGGTACATGGAAGATTTTGAAATCAACTATGAAGAGTTCTAGCCCACTCAGTGTTGCGGACTAGATACTTGACTAGGGTAATATATCCTAGTGGGACTAATATGGACTCAAGCTTTCAGCCACTCTAGGTACCATCAAGCTGATGAGCCTAGGTATTGCAGCAGGGATGCTGCAACTCCCAGGGCTACTAGCTTTACTTATCAACTTGGGGTTTGTACAAACTTGGAGGTGACTGTGCTATATACACAAGTAGAAGTGAAGGTACTGCCTGTTGTCACTGCTCATTTGGCAAGAGACCCCAAGGGTTCCAAGCCAGACTTCTATAGGTTCAGAAGAAGCTTGATTTTGATGGAAGGAGAGCAGACCTAGTTTAGGGGAGAGTTACTCTACTGTAGAGATGAAGAAAACAACATGCAAACCTTAATCACCATAACCTAATTAATCATGAGAACAACTAAACTAGGAAAAATTGCTAAACAACACTAATCTAATGCTCACTATCTAAGTTTCAGAAGTAAAAGAGCATAAAACTAGACTAAGGGGTGAATAATGGAAACTAGGCTAAGTCTGTGTTTAGGCGGAAGAGTAGTCAGAGGTCAAAATGGCGAAAAGAGGACGTGAGGGAGCAAAAGTACATGAGGACCGTTGGATCAGGTGAGTGAAGGGTAAATGAACGGTTTAGATCGGAAAGTAGGAGGGTACGTAGGCAAATGGGTGGACATGTTGGACTAATAGGATGGAAGGATGGGATTATATCGCGGAGGCGATCGACAGATGAACGGTGGAGATCGGCCAAGCCAGTTGGAAATTGGATGAAGTGGCAGCCATCGGATCAAGAGACAGATCGACGGTGGAGAGTTCAAGGTGATAAAGCGATCAGGTGATGTGATAAATGTTAGATCTGGCAGGGTAGATCGATAGTGGAGATTGGAGCGTGAAAAGAAACGTGCAGAAATAACGAGCAGGTTTGGAGGACGGTAAGTTGTATCTCACATGGCCTCAAAACCATAAGTTGTATTTTGAAAATTCATGCGATTAGCCTCCCCGATTGACACATAGCACGGGGAAACCACCCAACTTGTGTGCTCTTGGGCAGATAACATTCAGATAGAAATCCATGCAATATGGCGCGAGGGCCATTAGATATAGCAAAGCAGATATACGATGGAGAGGTGACTGAGAAGGTTGGTGAGGGGGTGCACGATAACCATCGGATCTAACAAGGCAGATCGACGGTGGGGATTTATAAAGGTAGAAAATCCAACGCGAAAAGTGGATTGAGCAACAATTGGTGGGTTTTGCATGTGAAAGGCGATCGACGATTAAAAATTGTTTGAAAGTGAATTAACAACTCTCACTAGGAATTTCAGGCTGAAAGATATTGACATCATGAGAGATCTAGTTAGAGGGTGGAGGTCCAAATGACAGAAAGAGAGAGTGAAGGGGTGGATAATCATGAGAGGAATAGAGTGACAACACAATGAACTCAGTGACTGTGTTTAAATGAAAAACCCTATGAAAACCAAAACCCTCTGTTTTTGGGGTTGCTGCAAGGTTCCTTCCTCACCTCATGGTCCCGGAGAGAGGAAGTGAGGTCGAGACACCTGTGAGAAACCTTGTGGATATTTTATTTATCAACTTACTAGTTAAATGAAAGCATAAATGGAACAAACTAAAACATAACCAATATGCCCTGCACTACTGTAATGAAACTGCAACCACTCAAAAAATGAACAGAAAATAGGAAGCCACTTCAGTAAATGAATAGGAAAGCCATGAATCTATGCTGAACCACTATAATGAACATGCATCTACTTAACCAAATGAATAATCAAACCACGCATCTACGCTAGTTCTGCAATGGAAATGAACTGCTTAAGTGCATGAAAAGAAAGCATGAATCTAGACTACTGTTGTAATGAGAATGCATTTGATTAAGAAAATGAACAAAAGGCAGGAAGCCATGCTAACATAACAGTACAATATAGAGGAGATTTGGCTGCTAGGGTTGGGCCCTAACCTAAGAGCTTTAGCCCTCTGAGTTAACTCATTGCTGGCTCAAATCAAAACTCATCTTCACTATCAAAAACTGTATTACATCAAAACTATTACAAAGTAGAAGTTCGAATCCTTGCTAATTGACTAGCTAACTATCTAGTTGACTGGTAACTAACTGACTGACTAAACAACTGAGGTCCTAAGCCTCTTTATTTATACATCTAAAGTCTCAACAACTTCCCTCAAAATTAGGGAGGTACATCTCCCAACTTAATGGTAACTTGTCCTTTCACTTTCACTAGCTCGACTGTCTTCTAGTAGGGAGGCTGCTTGTACTTCCACTTGCTTGGCTGTCTTTTAGTACTTCAGATTTGGCTGTTTGTACTTTCAGCTGGTGGAGGGATATTCAAATGGATGGGTAGTAAATGAGGAGGATTTACCTCCTATAATTCCTCTCCCTTGTCCCATTTGAGTTTTTACCACGACCTTTTACCATAGTTCGTTGCTTTTACCTTTTATCCTTGCATTTCCCTTGCTTTTATCCTTTATTCCTACATTACATGCACATTAGACCACAAAGAAAAATATCCAACTATAACTCATCTCATAAGAAAAATATAATCAAAAGAATGCAATAGGTTGTGAGAATAGTTGGTTTGACTAAGCTAGGAGGTGAATTAAGGCAAATTAAGGCCCATATAATTACTCAATGATGAGATTCATCACAGGCTTACTAGCTAACCATCAACCAAGGGATCTAGGTACATATTCAAGGTCAGATCTCCATGACCAATGCCACCCTCCCTCTTTAGGATCTAGAACTCAACACATAGGTCGACCAGATTTCCTCCCAAGCATCTTTCGATTAGATGCTTCACCTTTCCTTGTAAACTAAACCAAATATATCCATTTTTCCAAGCATGGTTGCAAAGTGTTCATTCTTCTTATGGAGATATTTACCCATACAAAAACAACCCCAATCAATATTAAACTTTAAAATATACATACAAGTAAACAAAAACATTTGAGGTCTTCATTTATTCAGGTGTTTCTTATATCATCATCAAATTATCCAATCTACAAGAAATGTTAAAAATAGAATCGAGAAATTCTAGTTTAATTTGTCCTTTAATTAAACTGAGAATTAAAATCGAATTCTTTTCTCATAACAACTTGTAAATAGTTAATTAAGTTTAAATTAACTTAATTAGCTTAGGAATTTGAGTTGGAAGTCCTTCTGAAGTCATGTATATGCTCTTCCTATATTTTAGGGGTCTAGTATGAGTTTAATTGTGAGTGGTAATTAGATAATTGAGTTTACTGAGTTAAGTACAGTTAAATTAGTTCCAAACAGTTTTTGGAACTAATAGAGAATTAATAGTTAGTTGGTACACTAATGCATCCACTAGTGCTACTCTAGTTAATTGAAGATTCCCTTATCAGAAACTCATGCATGTTGATTATGAGAAAGACCCAGTTGAGACTAGAGTGCAGGGACAATGTAATATTAGTTGTATGATTTACTGAGTTGCATAGATCATGCACGCAATCAGGAATTGAAACTAGTGGGATTATGCAGTTTTGGATGCACTAGATTCCCATTAATATCGGCTATTCAACCATAGGAATTGCGTAAGGAAATAGGGGCTTGGAGAGCAGCAGAAGAGGCTAAGGTTTGGCTTGAGCTTGCTTATGAGATAGGATATTCATCATATTGAGTGCTGGGATTGTTCTTATGAGGACAAGCATTGTATTATCATCTTGAATTTCTGATTAATGTAATATAGATAGTAGGGATTTTGAGCTATGGCTTCCCCGGGAAAACCTATTGTGTTATGTGCCATTGATTTGTCTTCCTCTTGTTATTATTGTTTTCATTGATCTATTTGCTTCAGTTGGTTGAAAGTAGAAGTAGGTTCTTGTATTTTTCTTTAGTACATTGCATGAGCTTGTGAATCTATAGGAAATTCTACATGGTATCAATGTTGAGAACAATACACTAGAGGATATTTCAAAGTTTTGAGTTTTGGGTTACAGGTGAAATTTGAACTTGCAATACATACTTCAAGATCGATATATGGCATTCTACGGTTTGCGGCTCGAGTATGCCTTGGATGGAAACTCAAATTATATAACCTGGAAGGACAAGATGGAGGCCGTGTTGGAAGACAATGGCTTAAAGGAATTCATTGATCCAGACATTCCTAAGCCACCAACATCAGATGCTCATAATCTGGCTGAGTGGAAGAAGTGTGTGGCAAGGGTGAGGTGGATAATCCTTGAGGGAGTTCAAGATGACATTGTCTCGAGTCTCCATGGGAAGGAAAATCTGCATGCTATTTGGAAACCATTGAAGGACCTTTTCCAGAACAATAGTGGCCAAAGGAAAACTTTGAAAAATCATGATGGAGGAAGGCGACTCAATTCCAAATTACATTAGCAAGTTCACTCAATGTCATGATGAACTTGGAGTTGTTGGAAATATGGTTTCTGAGGATGATATGGTGAGTCTTGCTCTTCTAGGACTCCCAAAGAGTTGGCATAATTATGAGGACTCTATCAATGGCTGGGAGAAGCTACTAAATTGGGAACGACTATGGTTAGATTTGATGCAGGAGGAGATCAGGAGAAACACCAGATATGGGACATGTTCCAAGGAAGTGGAAGAGGATTTTTCCTCAGTGAGTAAGGAAAGGAAGGCCAAGGGAAAGAAATCCCAAGGCAAGGAGGGTGGAAAGAAGATGAGCTTGATGAAAGTCAAGTGCTTTCACTATCATAAGCACAGGAACTATGCCAAGAATTTCCCACAGAAGAAAGAAAAGAAGAAGAAGCTGACAATAACATCAGCAGGTGAAGCTCTAGCTTGAAAACTCGAACATGATTTCACTCTCATTACATGCATGGCCAACACTGTCATGGGATGCGTGTGGTATCTTAACAGTGGTGCCTCATTCCATATGATGGGGAATAGATATCTCTTTAGTTATTTTGTGGAGAAAGACCTCAAGAAGAGCATAAAGTTTGGAGATGACAAGAGGTATAGAGCTACCAGGATCTGTACAGTTAACCTTTTAGAGGGAGTCTAGCTCCCCTCTCAGGATCATAGATGTGATGTATGTTCCAGGACTAAAGAAGAATCTTGTTTCAGTCGTGATATTGGAAGACTGTGGCTGTGATGTGGTTTTTAGTAAGGGAAATGTTTTCCTTAGACACATCACCACATGACAGATGAAACAGATTGGTCCACGAGTTAAGAACCTATATGCTCTTGAGGTCCAAGATGAATGCAAAGCCTTGAGGAGTAGGGAAAAGGTTAGAGACTTGGTAGTTGATAGGGAGAGTAAATTACTGCTCAACATGCAACCCTAGAAGAAGCAATCTCAGACAATTGTGGAGCAACCACAACTAGAGAAGCTAAGAGGAGATCGAGTGGAGATATCCACTCAAGTAAAGAAGAAGTCTCAGAAGTAGTCTCAGATAATTGTGGAGTAGCCACAATTGGAGAAGTCGAGAGGAGTTCGAGTGGAGGCATCCACTCATGTAGAGACCTCTAGTAGAGGGGAATTCAAGCCAGGTGGCTAGAGGGATCACATGGAACCATACATCTAGGTGTGAGGTGAGGCTATGTGAAGTGATAGTCCTAAGAGGGCTGAAATTGGGCACGATCCATTGAGAGGTTTTATCTCATGGATCATACCTTGATACGGGAGCCTAAAGTATATAGTAGCGAGAGGAATCAGTGGGATTGATGCATTCATAGATCAAAGTGACAAAGGCTAGAGCAGTTAGATACTGAAGAGCATAGAGAGGGGTTGACAACAGTGCAAGTAGAGTCAACATAAGCACAAAGTTTTCAGTAGACAAAGGCAATAACAGTTAGAGACTTTGATGACAGATGCATCATACTGATTCATGTTGGATGTTTTTTTTTTTTTGTTTCTAAAGTTGCTGGAGCAACAACACTAAAGAGAAGTGTTGCATGTAGAACATTCCAAAGGTTTAGGATCAGGATCGATTTGAATTCCTTTCTTTTTGAGACAACAAGAAATGTTAAAAATAGAATCCAGGAATTTCAATTTAATTTTTCCTTGAATTAATCTGAGAATTAAAATTGAATTATTTTCTCATAAAAACTTGTAAATAGTTAATTAAGTTTAAATTAACATAATTAGCTTAGGAATTTCGAGTTGGAAGTCCTTCTGAAGTCATGTATATGTTCTCCCTATATTTTAGGGGTCTAGTATGAGTTTAATTATGAATGGTAATTAGATAACTTAGTTTACTAAGTTAAGCTAAGTTAAATTAGTTCCAAACTGTTTTTGGAACTAATAGAGAGTTAAAAGTCAGTTGGTGCACTAATGCATTCACTAGTGCTACTCTAGTTAACTAAATATTTCTTCATTAGAAACGAGAGTCAGTTGTTTGATTTACTGATTTGTATAGATCATGCATTCAATCAGGAACTAAACCTAGTGTGGATTGTGTAGTTTTGGATGCACTTGATTCCCATTAATATGGGCTATTTAGACATAGGAATTGCGCAAGGAAATAGGGGCTTGGAGAGCAGCAAAAGAGGTTAAGTTTTGGCTTGAGCTTGCTTGTGAGCTGGGAGATTGATCATACTGAGTGCTGGGATTGTTCTTGTGAGAACAAACATTGTATTATCATCTTGGATTTCTGATTAATGCAATATAGATAGTAGGGGTTTTGAGCTGAGTACTTATTGTGTTATGTGCCATTGATTTGTCTTCCTCTTGCTATTATTTTTTTCATCGATCTTTATGGGCTTCCGCTGTAAAGAGTAGAGTAGATTCTTGTCTTGTGTTTTAGGACATTACATGAGCTGTGAATCTACAGGAAAATCTACAAAAAACATAACCCCAATCAATAATAAACTTTAAAATATACATAAAGTAAACACAGACCTTTGAGGTCTTCATTCATTCAAGTGTTTCTTTGTCATCATCAAATTATCCAATCTTCAACTTGTCGGGAAATTTCTTCCTTTATTTCATCAACAACACCAAATACATCTTCATATTTCCTCAAGTATTTGGTTTTGCAACTTCATGAACATTTATCGATAATACTTTTATTGTTATAATAACCTCTCAAATGGGGAGATATACCCTTTATTTTTTCAAGTCTCCCTCTCAAAATCAGAGGACCTTTCACAACTTATTTCCTTCTTACATCGTCAAGGTCATATATATAATCATCATTCATATATCTTCCTTCATCATGCTTACCAATATTATCAAGTCATCTCCACTTAACAAAAATATTCAACATCTTGAAGACTATGTACTTGAAAAACTTTAATAACAAGTACAACGAAGTACAAATATATATAAGCATGAAGTTAACTATATCAAAATCATATTATTACAGTGAAAGAATTTATACTTTAAAAACCTAAACCTAGTTAGGTTCATGATTAGCAAGAGAGACATGCTTCTTGTTAGGGTTATTGTCATAAACCCTAGATCACATCATCAAGACTTAAAGCAACTCAATCCAGATATTAGATTCATTACATTTAGGGCCCTAGTTTCAGAGATATATGATAGAATCTATTCTTGCAAGCCATAAATTCCACCATTGAGATACAAAGCCTTAGATATCAAAAATTCAATCAAATAACAATTTTACTATACATGTTTTTACTAGGGTTTGTTACAAACCCTATAATTCACAAACTATGAGCATATTCATATCTAGGATTCCTTTACATTTCATAATAATACCTACTAGGTAAACCTAATGATACAAAGATCAACAAAACAATTTCATTCAGGCTAGGGTTTCAATCATACAGACTGATATACACCTAGGGTTTTGTTCCTAGGACCTCATCTTAGCTAATGCAAGGGTCTTGCTTATAAACCCTAATTTACTAAACCTTAATGATCTAGGGTTTCAATACATAACTTAGAAATTAACAACAAACCCTAAAGGACTAGGGTTTCTATAACAATACAAAAATCCTAAACATAAAATGAATAGGTTTTCTAGATTTCATCAACCCCAAGTAGACTAGGGTTTCATAAACATTGACATGCCCTTAGGATAGGGTTTTACAGTGAACCTTTTAAGGGTTCCACAAGAATGATAATTTAATGAGGTTAGGTTCAATCTAATTATTAATTACCCTAACAAGAATCTTTATTATTCAAAACCTAGACACGAGAGAGTTAGTAATACCAAGAAAAGATTTCCAAATAATCATACTTTTAATGAAGAATACTTTTTTACATACTTTGCATTACTCCTTTACAAACCTTGTAGGGTTTCCTTGAAGTGCTCCCTCTGAATTTAGGTATATATTTTTTTTATACCTACAATATTAATTAACTAATACAACCAAGCAAAATGTTCAATACCAAAAACATGATGTAAATTTGAAAATAAAGGGGTTTTATCAATTAATGTAGGATGTAATATTAGGGTATCCAAGTACAATTTTTAGATCTGGTAATTATTATCTTCATTAGTCATCACTAGGGTTTACCTTATACCCTAGACTACTTACAAACCCTAGAAGTAAATAGTAATGAGTGATTAATGTTAGGATTTCTATATGAGAGAAAAAGAAAGTTAAGGTCAGGGTCTAATATCAATAACTTTTGATAATGAAGACAATTATCCCTAAAACCATATAAGTAGCTAACCTTAAACATTCCTTTATCAAGCAAATATATTATACATACCTTATGATTATGTACCTTTATTATTTTGTCGAATATTCTTGCAATATGAAGACATATTGTTAGATTTGAGACAGAAAAAGACTTACTTGATGTCTTCAAGCTGGTATTCTTTCTCTTGACTGTCACTGTGGCTTTTATTTTTGTAACTAGGCTTATTCCAATGAAATTTAATGACTGGTATATGAATCCTTGTATTCCTTTGTTTTCTTACAAACGTTGAGATAATTTTGCTCAAACAAGTTTCAATATATTATCATGCTTGGAGCCTTTGTTTAACCCGCTCAAATTGTAGTCCTTATGATGGACGATTCTTGTAAATCTGAGCCCTGCCTTGCTTGGAAACTTGCTCAAGTAAAATTAAAGTATGAAGTATCAATGAGCCCTTGAAACAATCCTTGAAAACCCTCACTGTCTAGTCATAAACTTTGCTTATCCTTGTAGTCTTGTAGTGGAGATCTGAGACATTAATGAGTATTAACTAATACAATTGTATTAAGTATCGAGACCCTTATATGTTCTTTTGCTCAGTGATATGCCTATAATGAGGAATCGAAACCCTCAAACTTTTTTCACAAGTCCTTCTCAATTTTCGCTAGACCTGAAATGAAAGGATTGATACCTCATCGTGTCTTTGTTAGACCTGAAATGAAGGTCCCAAAATCTCACTACGTCTTCTTTAGACCTGAAATGGAGGGGGGATTCATTGTTCTTCATTAAATGTTACTCAGTCTCATCCTTGCAATAGAGACTAAAATTAGACCTGAAAATGACCTGTTTCAATAAACCGAACCCTATAAAGAAATTCTACGTTGAATATTGGAGGGTAATCAAACTTCATAATGATGATATTTGTTTTAATTGTAAATGTACTTGGTTAGAGGACAACTGTTATTTCATCTATTTTGATTTTAAAATAGTGCAACTGAGTGTCTTCCTCCTCCTTATTTAAGTTTGTGACCTTAGTGACTGTGTATGGGGCTAATTTTTGGGCTTAAAATTTGTTCTTGTCTCCTTTAGGAGTTGGGTCCTAGGAGACTTGATTCCTTTTCTTATTTTGAAGGCTTAGTGATATCTTTATTTCCCTAATACAAATGAACCTCACTTTGATACCATGTTGAGAAGTCTACAGACATACTAATAGGGATTCTTATTAATTTGATTTCTCTATTACTTGACAATTTCTTGTGATTAGGTATTTCTTCTTCTTCTTTGTTCTTACGTTATTATCATTAAGACAATTTCCAAAGCACAAAAACAAAAGAAAACACAAGATATAGGTGCTCAACCAAGGAAAAACCCCTAGGTAGGGGAAAACACAGTCAAGAACTCTTCCTTCAGTAGATTCAAATCAGAGTGAGACATTCCTAATCATAGACGAGAGACATATAATTATTCCACCCACCAAACCAGACCTTTTTTTTTCCAAAGAAAAAAGCGAACTTTTTATTAAAATAAAAAGTTACAAGCATATGCAAAAAGCATTCAGTTTAGCTGTGTGGGGAAAGGTCACACAACCTGCAATATACAACACTGCCTAAAGGCAGGAAAAAAGAGAGCTGCTCCAATTTTCCGGATTGCAGCCCAAAAAGAAAGCCCAGCTGGCCTAAGTCTTCCTGCCCTTCTTCTTCTCCACTTTTCGCCAACCATCCATGTTGGGAGGGGAGTCAAGAACGACTAGTTGGTTTTCCATCATACACATTGGTTGCTCCTTATCTGAATCCGATCCTTCAGGGCTGTGACTTCGTTTATTTCCACCTATTTCCATCTGGGTCTCTTGTTCCTTTTCGTCATTAATCTCCTTATCCTTATTATCCTGATTTTTATCCTTTGCTGTATTTTGTTCTTCTTTCTTTGCTGTAGTTGCCGTCTTATATACTGCATCTATGTTCTGCCATCCTTTCGGCTTCCTTTGTTTTTGCTTGCTCTTATTGTGGTTTGGACATGCATTGTATAGATGACCTGTTTGTTGACATCCCCGACATCTAAAGGCAGTATTATCATAGTCCAAAGGTTGTTTCCACTGAGTATTATTGAAATACAGAATGATGCTCTCAGGTAGTCCTCGGCTGAGATCTACCTCAACTCATATTCTGGCAAAAGTAAATATTCCTTTTATGTATCGCTCTCCATCTATATTTAACATTCTCCCCAGGGTATTTCCAATTGCTATTAGAACCTTTGAATGCCAAAAATGTAAAGGGAGATTATGCAACCTAACCCATACTGGCATCCTTGATACCACCATGGTGTTGGCATCAAAATCAGGAAACCAAGGGATAATAAAAAGTCCAGCACTGCCCCAGAACCATGACCCTTGGTTGAGAACTATTTCCTTTTCTTCTTCTGTCTCAAAGCATACTATAAAAAACCCTTTTGGGTATAGGTAGATTTGGCAATTTTTTGTCCAAACCGAGTAGATCCATTGATACAATGCATCAGTTCTAGGCCAAAAACCATTAAATCTACAAATAACTGCTTTTTTCTATAAATCTGAATGTATTTCTTTTACCTCTGGTATTTCGATGGAGATAGATGGGCTCTCTTGTATTTGATCTACAATGTACTGCCCTGGAGGTTCAGTGACAGCTGTGGAGTTTTTCCCTTTGCCCTTCACTGCTTCCTTAAAAGACCCTTTGTTTTGCGAGCTAGTTCCAGTGTTTTCAGCTCCTCCTCTTAATCTCATATTGAGGATGATTGTGGAGCCTGGATTGATGTTGTATTCTTGAATGGTTCTGCATTCCTGCAGTGATCTGACCTCATTTAACAGGTGTTGTTCCTCACGCGGGTAGCCAGTCTGATCGGTGATATTGTTCTTCAGATCTGAAACCCTGTCGCTGTCATAAGTCTAGATCACGCTTGTGGTTCCTTTTGGTGTTTTTACAAAAATTTGGAATCCTGACCTGGCAGTTTGGGGTGGCTCGATTCTAGTCAGATCTGACTCATTCGACTCCATATTCGAGAGAGGTTCCAGATCTCTTGGATTTTGTCGTTTCCTTCGATTGATTTCCGGATCAGGTAGATCCAGGCCAGATCTGGGATTTTTGAAACTATTTACAGTGGGGGGAAGTAGATCCGCTTCATATAGCCCTCCTCCGTTGATTTCAGCATTGATTTCGATGGGAAATGATTTCTCTGCTTCAGCAATGAAAGAAGGGCTAAGTCTGATCATTAGGACACTGAAATCGTGTTCATACAGATCCCCATCGCCGTCAAAAAACCCTTCGCTCAACATCACCCTTTGCTCTGTATCCGTTAGGGAGTCCAACCCTAACAAAACTGATTTTCCTTTCAGGCTCTCCGAGGTTATCAAACGCAGCTGGGGATTTGACGAAGGACGAAAGCTATTGCAGAGCTCCGCCATGAATTCACACTCTCCCAATTCCTCTGTCATCATTTCTTTCCAGTTCTGCCAGGAAGATTGAGTAGCTGGTTCATTTTCTTCCCCTGCGGTAATGAAAACGGAGGAGGCCAGGGTTGAGGCCGTCACAAGAGCTTTGGGCCTTCTGCGACCCACATGCAGCGCAGAGAGCATGGACGCCGTGGAAGCCATGAAGCGGCAGGTTATCAGTTCGAATCGCCGTCAACGGTACTCTGGGTCTCAAATATATCCCACCAAACCAGACCTTATCACAAACTAGTCAAAAATATTCTGATCTTATGCTTCTCTGCAAATTTTACAACTTTCAATTTCACCCCTGTCATCTGCTTCAGGATAACATAAGGATTTTAGTCTCTATAATTGTCAAGACGTTTTAGCCTCATGCTTCAATATTTCCCTATCGAATATGTGACCCAAAAACTAAACTTCTATGCAATTCGCTCCCTGTAGTCCATACAAACTTCTTTTCTTTCCCTTAATTTGGTCAACTTCATTGGGATGTATATAGTGGTTTGTCTGTCCTTTAATAGGCCAACATGAGCACTTTATACAAGCTAACTTCTCAACTTATTTAGAGGCCGACTTTTTCACCTTTCGTCAGTTGTTTGGAGGTATACTTGAAGGATAGGTGGATGTCATTTGTATGAGAAGGAGATGACTTGGTGGAGGAGATTCTTTGACAAAAAATAATGAATTTGAATTAATAAGAAAAATACTAAAGCACACAACAAGTGTTATGACCTATGAACCATTGACCCAAGCATGAAACCCATGATTTAATAAGTCAATTCAAATAATAATAAAATATCTTTTGACAAATATATTACATCATGACTCAAGTACAGTTATGAAGACCACCACTAGTTACATTTTTCAACATGAGAGATGAAGACTCTATGATGAATGAGTAATGATTGAAGAAATGGTAGGTGTAGGAGGAGGTGAACTAGGAGTAATATTTTCACTAGCTATTGAATTAGAACCTGTGACAGATTTCTTTTGATGACGAGTGTCTAGGGGAAACTAGAAGGATTTGACTCATAGCTTCTCACTTTGAGCTCTATTCAGGATGCGGAAAATCTTCAGTGATGATGTAACACTTGCTTCAGAGGCTTCAGACACTTGGGTCTGATCTCTTAAAATCGATAATCCTTTGATATTTTGAGTAATGCTTTAAGTTTCAGGTGATACAGGTGGACCTTGAGGTAAGGGTGTATTGATTGAAGGCTCACTAGAATATCTACGAATAGTACTAGGAAGTGTGTGAGAAGGCTCTATAACTTCAAATCATAGGGGAGGAAAATGTGAAGGAGATATAGAAGTTGTACAAGAGATTAAGGGCGGAGATGAATTATTCAAATTGTTTGCAATTTTCTGATGAGATATTCTTGCCATTCAAAGTCTAATGACATTCCTTATAGCGCTAGAAATTTTGATGGCCAAATTTTTCCTCATAAAAAATTGGGATACTACCCAGTTAAAGCCCCAAGTTAGATTCTTTTTTTATTTGGCATGGTGGTTCTGTCTGGTTTTAAATTGGGTGCAATTACTCGTATGGAAATTGCAATAGCAAATCGAGACTTAAGAGATGGGAAATATATAGGGATAAGATAAGAATGGTTTGATAATACTTAATGAAAATAGTAAAATGAAATGTAAGCTAAACTATGACATATGCTAATTAACCCGAGTGCTGATATACATATGTGAAAAAGAAAGATAACTCATAACTGAAAATATAGATTTTCAAGCTATATCGTTAATTAAAGAAATTTGAAGATGAATTAATTAATTCAATTAAATAGTTAATTAAATTAATTCATAAGAACATTCACATATGATTTTGTTTCACTTATACTTGTAATCAATAGACAACAATATATCAAAAGTGACAATATTTCGATCAATCAATCATAAGCATAAGTAATAATATATGAGAAAAGATTCCAATCATAAATTGAAGGAAAACAAAACTGATAAAATACCAATTCTTATATACTCCTTTGCAACATGGAATCTACATGTGATTTAGAGATTATATTAAAGAAATAGAAAATTACAAAAGTGTAACAAGGCTTTTCTTGGAAAATTTTAGAACCCCAGACACTGGGCTTGAGAAGGACTTATATAGTTTTTCAAATAGAAGCAAAGAATAGTTGCATTTTTTATATGCTCTCCACTAAAGTAAAAACAAACTAGAAGAAAATAGATATTAGTTATAATTTGAAAAGTAATATTCAACTCAGAGTAACAACTATATATGAGGAGCCAGTGGGAATTTTCCATTATTGATAGACTTCTAGAAGATGTGCCATCTCAAGAGGAGAGTGAGATTTAATGCTCACTTGACAGTTGAATACTTGAGCTCGCAACGAAGGAATTTATTGAGTTACCTGTTCAATAATGATCTTGGTTAATTGTAGGTAGCCATGATGTTTAATAAGGAATTCCCAGGTTAACTCAAAATCCAACTTTGATAATTGTTCAATGCTTTTACTAAACTTCGCCCTGTCATTTTTCCAATTTTCTTTTAATATTTCTACCTATGGGAGAGTCTCTTATGATTCATTTGATACTAACTTTTCTTCCTTAAGTGATCGAAGGATATATTGAACCACTAAATAAGAAATTATTTTAACATCTCTTACCAATTTCTTAATTAATAGTATCTCATCTATCCAAATATGAAGCACCATAGACTTTTGCATTCCATCAATCCTGGGCAAGTTTGGATAGAACCTTTTAGGATATTCTTTCCATTGTGAAAGCTCATTTAGTTTACACTTGGTTTCATGATATTGGATTTCAATATCAATGACAACATCAAAGAAATAATTGACTAGTTTTTCTTGAGCCTAAATTATGCTTAACTTGTTGCTCATGTTGAAGTTGTTGGTTTAATTCATAAGATTCATGCTTAAATTTAACAAGATTCAAAGTATTAGCCTTATTTTGCTTTATCTTTAACAAGATTCAAAGTATTAGCCTTAGTTTGCTTTATCTTCCCTTGTAATTCATCTATCTTTTCATCCCTATGCTTAATTTCAGATTCATATTGGACTCTAACTAGGGAAACGTGTGCCTACATTTGTGTTTGGACCTGTGAGGATTTATGTTCCAACTATTGTATTCTTTTGTCTTTGTCCTTGATAAATTATCTGACTTTAGCTTCGTTATCCACACTATAAGAAGCACAAGCTCCTTCATATTGAGTCAATTCCTCAAGCTCTTCACCAGGTGTTGTTGATGTTCCTTTCCAGACTACTTCCAATGAAGGCATTTGTGAAGCATTGGTTTTTGTTAAGACCAGTGTTTTAGTGACTTTCCTCTTCTTCTTGCTCTTCTTGAGAATGACTTTGTGCTTTGGGCTACACAATACCTCTATTGGTGATATTTTTTCAATGTTAATCTAAATAATAATAGTTAGAGATACTGAAATTGTCTCTATGCTAGGGAGAGAAATATAGGCGTTTTAGTAATAAAACCTATTTTTGCAAGAGCAATATTTGAGGTATAAGGAGAGACATCCACTGATTGTTGTCCAAAAATGGTTGTAGCACTTGTTTCAGGAATTTTTGTTTCTTTCACTTGTTTAACCGACTCTAAAGTAATATATACAAATGCTTTGCAATCTCTGACAATTTCGTTAAGCACTAGAATTTATGAAGTAGTTTGTTCTTGAGAATCCATAGAAGAAACCTTAACAAGGGCGGTAATTTGGGAAGTGACTTGTTGTGTTGAAGTATTGACATTTTTTCTTATATACCTTCTCTTTCTGATAATTTGAGTAAATGAAAAGGTAAGGTAGACCTTTTTGAGTCTTTGTAAACTAAAATTCATTGATAGTTGTCTAGGGGTAGTTGTTTGGCTTTATTGTAGGCAGATAAATAAGAAGAATCTCCACAAAATAATTCATCATAATGATTGGTCACATGAACATATTTCATAATGTTTACATGAACAGTGAAATTTTTGACCAACTTGGTAGGATTATGCATCTTTGTAGAAATAATAGCCAACTTAAACTCATTAAAGATTGCATTTCTTTTTCAACATGAGTGTAATTGTAAATATTAAAAGGACCAATTTGCAAAGGGAATTTGGGCCATAGTTTCTTGGAAGCCTTCTTTAATTCAAGGGTTATCTCTATTCCAACTGTTTGGTGGGCAACTTCTCTACATAAGAGCTTATCAGGAACATAAAGGGGTAAAACACATGCTTTACCATTATTTACCCAAACCCCAATATAGGTAAAAAATTCTTTCACAAAGCAATCCCCAATTCTGAATAGGAAATCCATTTCCGATGTAAACATTCTTGGAGGCCTAGAATCGAAAATGGCTCGATAAATGGGAATCATAGCAAGGTGATAGATTCGATAAAAAATGTTAAAATAATTCTCTTTCCACACTTTACTATGGTAAAGGTGGATGGGCAGAGGATCAACACATGTCCATTTCTAGCCCATAGCTAGAAAATCCAAGGAGAAACATATGTCATCCATTACAAAGGAAGACATGTAAAAATGAGGGTTATGGGTGGACGTTTGCTTGGTGCGAAATTGGAGAATATGATTTTCTAGATTGTTGGATAATATTTGGATGCAATTAAACATAAACCCATCAACAACCCTATGAATAAGAGGGACCTAGTCTATTATAAATTGTGAGACATTCTGATACCCAAATAACCTACATAACATAGAAGCAACATAACAAAAAGGAGGATTTAAGGAATGTATGGAATATTTTCCATATGATTCCTCATGTTTGTTAGGGTCTCTTCTCCATTCTCTAATAAAAACAGGGAGCTCTTTCTTTTTATTATTAGCTTCTTATTTCACAAAACCATCAATAAAATGAGAATTATACACAAGTTGTGGATTGGGGAATTGATACATACCCTCAATATGTTCAAGCTTGAATAAGCCAATAATTGTCCCCTGTGAAGTGAAGAATTTCTTCTCTATGATCTATACATTTTCAACTACCCAATGAATCATATTTGTGTAGAGGAGAAGTCTGGGGCATGCAACAATTCTGTGTAAGCGGGATTTTGAGGCATCTTGGTTTGTCGCCTTGGAAGTTTTGTTACCACTCTGCTTTGCGATTTCCACCATCAACTTTGAGTATTATTATGCTAGTAATTATTCCTTCAGTAATGTGTACGTCACATTCCAGGATGAAACACCATAATCCATCATGCATACGGTGTCAAAAAAGAAGAAAGAATTGAGCAACATCTCATCAATTTCCTTGACAAATGACCTTGTTGGTGGCTAGAACATGGTCTTCTTCTTTGCTTTCACCATCTCGACAGTTAATACAAAGCTTACATAAGTACTATGTTTCTATAGAGGAAGGCTAGGGTTAGATAGTCATTCATGGGGTAAATGTGATAAAACATAAAAAGAAATAGAATTACAAGTAGTGGTAAAAGCATTAAACTTCACATTCAAGACTTAAACACACAAAAGGTGGCAAATATGAAATTGAATTATGGGTGTTTTTTTTCAACTCGCCATGTCAATAGTACAAATGCTTGAGAATGATAGGTGGTGTAATTTGATTTGAACCAACAATGTGTTGGTAGTTTTCATGGGTGTTTGCATCAACCCTAATAACTAATGCTCAAAAGTAACAGAGAAAGCGAACTAGATAAATGATTGGGGTGAATAGATCAGGGATGATGTGGAAGGTAACACACGAGATCCAATGGACGAGGATGTAGGTTAATATGAATGCTAAGTGGAGAGGTTGAGTCATTCTTGGAAGGGGGTCCCGAAAGAAACGTGAGGTAAGCATGTCATAAAGACTTGGAGTGAGCTATTGCAGGTTTACGTGGAAAGTGAAAGACTTAAGGTCGAATAGGATGAAAGAGTGTGAACGATAAAAGGGCCCACAAGTAGTCATGTCTCATTATGAGTTTTCTTAAGAGATTATCCCGATCTAACTCAAATGGAGATGCGCTTGAAACCTTCGAGGAAGCTCGTCTTAGGTTGACATGAAAGGGTGGCGATGCAAAGGTGAATCAATGCTATAAATCAAGTCGCGTGGTAGAAGGGGACCCAATGTAATATGTCATCATTTATATTCATGAATTCTTATGTCACCTCGGAAGGTGATCCTTGAGAGGATTTGAAAAGAGGAACTTGCGAATGCCCCAGGGAAGAAGCCTCGGGCAACATGTCAATCAATAAGAACAAGGTGCACAAAGGTTCAATAAAATTCCTATTACACACAAATACATCGCACTGATCTTTCATAAAAAAAAATAGCTCTCGACTATGGTAATGGTTCTATCTTTTTAACTTTATTAATTTATTTTATTTAATAATCCATATAATCAAACTTTTAGGTTAAACATATCAATAAAAATTAAAAATTAAAAATTTTAGAGTTTTTTAATATTTCAAAATTAAAAATTAAAAATTTTAGAGTTATTTAAAGAAATATTAAAGACAAATATATGCCTGAAAATTTAAAAGGGTCCCATTTAAAATGTGGGTTTTTGTTTGCTACAATATAACCAAACACCACGAGTGTAGAAAATGTGTTTTACCATGATATGCTTCCAATGGAGATGTTGATGAACTTGGAGGAGACTTAGACATAGTTTATTTCTTATTTATTTAGTTTGCATATAATAATTTATTTAATACCTTATTGTATTTTATTTTTGATTTCCACCTTAGTATATTATTTTCCATACTCTTATAAGGATGCAACCATCTTTTTGCGTGCCCTTGTTGTTTACAACAACCTTCTTCTTTTGATATGCGTGTTGTCTTGGAAAATGGTGTTGTGAGCCTTATTTTCTCCAAACAAATGCATGCTAGCATTGGCATGCAACAATAACATGATTAGTCTTGCCATGGAAATAATATTACTTATATTCTTTATATTGGTTTTCATTATGTCCTTTTCTTTTATAGTATAAACAAATAATGGAATTTGAATTGACATACCTTCATGGTTTTGCTTTGGGATTTCTTCCTGAAGAATTTGAATATATTGGAAAAGAAAAAAAAATAATAAAAAAATAAAACATAAGAATAAAATTGCATATTTATATACTTTACACAAGATTTATCTTAAAAGCTTTTAACTATAAAATCCAACCTAATTAATAGTTTTTCATTGTATTAAATCAATAATCATTATATTTAGGTAATTTGTAAGTTCAGTTAACCCTAAATCATTAACAGGGATTAAATCACAATACATATTAAATATTCTCCCAATCGTTTAATACTTTCTCAAAATGAGGATAGATGGAAGGCACTCATATCACAATACATATTAAATATTCTCCCAATCGTTTAATACTTTTCAAAATGAGGATGGGTGGAAGGCACTCATATAATTACCTTGTAGAAATTCCCATTGAGTATCAATGTCCAGATATTTTTTTTAATATTAATGGATTTTTTTAATGAATTTGCAACATTTTTAAAAGTAGCAATTTTCTTTAACAATAATTTTTTCTATTAAATTATGTCTTTAGAAAAATGGTATTATACATTAATAATTTTTTTCTTAGAATAATAAATAGGGTTATGTGTGAGAAAAAATTCATTTGAGCTATAATAACCAATTAAGGTGATTTTTTGAATAAAAGGAATATCTAAATCTAACCATTGCAACTTTACAACTTTTTCCAATGTGTGATTTCCATGTGTCTTAGAGATTTTGTAGTTGATAGTGCAACTGCAATGCACATCTTTCTCATCTAATTGTTTTCTCCACCAAATTAGTTAAAGACATAATTACTTGTAGACATTTTGAATTCAAGAATTCCAACCCCATTTTGCATCAACAAAACTAGATTTATATATTTTTTCCTATGAGTTCTAGGTCTTCCTTTGTAGCAAATTGCATAATTTGAAATGTCATGAAATATTAAAAGACCATCTTTACAACTACCTGATGTCTTTGGTTGTGAAATATACCCACTCAAAACTTTCGTTGCTTGGGAAATGTCTTGTCTATTATAAACCATAATAGACATTATATGTCGAAAAATACTTACATAAGGAACATGAGACATATCATTTATCTCCTCTTATTGTATCATGTGATATTGATATAACTTCAAACGATATGAATAAGGTTCTTTACCAATTTTAAGTTCCTACACATTGAACTTATAAAAATATTTTCTCGACACATTTCGTTTGATTCAACTAATGTTTTAATAAATTTAGATGCTCTTTCATATATTTTACATCATATATTATAAAGTGGTACAACATCTTTAGAATAAACAACTTGTTTATGATAAATTTGGACTAATAAAAATTCCATTACTTATCCAATAACGTATTTATGTTGTCTTCTCTAGAGACATTGAAAAACCTGGAATCTAAGAGGTATTGTTAAATTGTACTTCTCACCTTTCTTCCTAGATTTTCCTAGTCTTCTTTAAACATGCCAATAGGTTTTTTGCTTGGATCCACAATGACCCATTACTATATATCTACAGGAATTTCTTCTATATTTTCTTCCATGACTTAAAGCTTTAGCCACTAAACTTCTCTACTTCTTTACAAAAGATTCACTATGTAAATATCCCTCTCAAGAATAAGTTTATTGCATAACCATATGACTTAAAGCTTTAGCCACTAAACTTCTCTACTTCTTTACAAAAGATTCACTATGTAAATATCCCTCTCAAGAATAAGTTTATTGCATAACCATGATACATTGGTGTAGTGTGTTTTTGGCCAAGAGTTATGAAAAAAACACTTTGTTTTAAGAGGTGGCTACTAACCTACAACAAACAACAAATCATTAGTGGTGAGTTTAAAGGAAAAGAGATTGCATGCATGAATAATAAGGAGACATGTATTACATAATAAAAAAGAAACAAACATGGACAATATGAACAAAAAAATAAATATGTTAGAAAACTCATTCAATTTACAATGGAGAAGGCTAAGGGGTGTTGAATGAGACACCAAGGAATGTTTGGATGGAACTTATGAGTCCTATCCAAGCCTTGCAAAGAAGGGCCTTTAATTATGTTTGGATTACTTTCTCTCGCTACAAGAAGGTTGAAAAATTCACAAGGATGAAGAATTTCTTGAAGGTAAACAATGCTACTATAATGGAACTTCAAGATTCTTGATAATTCTCTTGAAAATAAGGTAGAATAACTTTGCATTCAAATTTTCTTATCAAATGGTTACCCATAACTCTTATTTGTAGTTTTTATCTAGCCTCTTTGAAATTTGTTCATGTTATAAGTGGTGTTCAAGCCCATTTTGATTTCCCATACATGACAGGGACATAATAAGAGACACGGTCTAAAAAATTAGTTATCATTAAATATCTGAGAGCTCTAAATTGGCCTAAATAACACTTTGTATTTTCCTTCTAATAGGATCTTCATTATTTCTTCCATCATCCGATAATGAATTATCTATTTCTATAGATCTATGTGGATTTCAAAGGGACAATGATATCAATCGTGAAAATCCTACACTATGAATTTGCATAGATGAATACAAGTCCACTTTGTAATGTTTCCTCAACTACTTAAGGGATGGTGATTAATTGTCATGTATGCAATTTTTCTTAGTTTATTAATCACACTTTCTAGTAATCTCCAAAAAAATTGTGTGAGTGTTTTTACGATGATAACAATTACCCCATGATGTATGAAGTTCAGAGCAAATGTATAACTAAAATGTGTCATCATTTTCCTACCTTGTAGTAACCAACCAATTGAGAGAGAAAAAAAGAGAGATAAAAAATTTGAGGATGCCTAATGGAAGTAAGAGTACCACACTAGTAGAAAGTACATTACTGAATATTTTATTTAATTTAAAAAACGAGGAGGGCATGTCTCTTGCTTACGATATAAGAAAAAGTGAATTAAAATAATAAACAAGAAGTTGGATGTTCTTGTCATAGAAGAAAATAAACACTATAACTAGCATTGTGATGATGTAGAAATATGAATTAACCTCCATTGAATCATTGAATGTATAAGGTGATTCTAAGGAGATCATCCCCAGGAACTTGATATGAATAGGAGTTTTCAACTAATAAATTATGAATGCTTGGTAAAGTCCAAGGGTCTTGTTGGCTTGAGGGGGCCTGGTCCAGGTGGATGTTGGTGGCCACCCACCTATCCCATTTGGATCCCCACGACTATCTCTTTTAGTTTTTCAGTTTCTGTAATTGTAGCACAATTTACTATTTTTAGCAGTTTTTCAGGTCCCGAACTTCCGGAGCCGTTTTGAGGCCCTAAACGACGTTTTTTTGGGAAAGCTGGGAGTAACATGGGTCCATGGACCGATGTTTATCTTCCCAAAGTTATAGTTCTCGGATAGATCTTTCTAACGAGATATTGTATGCGTCAAATGTAGATCAGGTGCCAAAGTTACGACCCCGGGAAATCGATGTACCAATTTACCCAAATGGGGCCCATAATTTGGCATTTCATCTTCTAGGGTTAGGTTTTGGGATGTTAAGGGTTTTTCATTGTTTCTCAACAATAAATAGGCCTTGGAGCCTCATTGTAACACAGTTCAGAGGCATGTAGCCACCACATCTCTTCTCAGAGATAAACTACCATCGCCCTAGCCGGTTTATTTCCATTGCTGTTTGTAAGCATATTTAAGTATTTTACATTAATGAAATGAAGTATTATTTCCGATGCATCTCTGTGTTTATGGTTATCTCTATAATTTATTGCATTCCTGTTTAAATCTAGAACAGGGCCTGACCCATTTTTGGAGTTATTTAGCCAAACAAATCCTTGTACTACTGGCCCTTTCGGCAACATCTCGCAGAGCGCAAACTGAGGTCTCACCTGAAGCAGTATGTGGGGATGTTGGAACCAAGTTTCCTCACCCTTGAGATGTTTGAGGGGTCGATTTAGTCCAACTGTGAATACCTTCGTGCAAGTCACTTCGTGCACTTTCCTGACCTGCAAGGCCTTCATGCTCTGTTATACTTGCCTTCACGCAACCCTAACCTTGGGCTGAGGTGCTTTCGCACTGCTAAGGCAACGATCTGCGCTCTTTTCCTAAGTTACAATGGAAATCTTACTTATCTTCTTATAACTATTAGTTAACTTCATGTAAACATATGCTTATCTTATATTTGCTTATTCAACACATTCATATAATTTCACACAACAAATAAATGGTAAACTTGCAATTCATACCAAATATACTTCAATGCATAAAACAAGAAAAAGACACAGAAATGATGTAAAACTTCTCCTTATTAATACTTTAATCAGTTACAGACTCGACACACCCCGCGCACTCAGCTGCAGGGGTCCGTGCACTCATCTACAGACTACTAGGCCTCTGCGCACTTAGCTACAAAGCCTTCTCCTACTCTACTACCCAAAGACACGACTCGATGCTTCAACTAAGACTCAATTCATCATCATTAGATCTTACAGACTTCTTAGATGTCCCTTTACACTTAGAGCCTTGCTCTATTTATACAATCCCATGGTTCATGAACCATGGGTAGATCTTTCAAGCCAACATTACATTACAAAAGTAAGGGTGGACAACCCTATGACTCAATTATAACTTCGCGTTCTACGCCCACAAATCGCAAAGTCTTTACATTGGAATCAGTCAAAACTTGGGCTTTAAACCCCCAACACTTACCTTGGGGGATCCTATTCCCAACAGGCCCCCAACAAAAACATTGTGACTCGCCCTTGAGTCACTCTGTCGGTGCGAAGATCTTCCCGTGGAGACCTCCAAACTCTGCTCGAACTACTGCAAGGTCAACAACGTACTAAGAGACTGCCTGCTGTATCTCCTGGACGCATTGTTCAGAGACCGCGGTATATGAACTGCTTCCCTGTATCTACTCTTGCATCCCCTGCAAGTCCCGTGCCTCCTTTTAGGTGCTTGGAGTGCTAAGATTGTGCTTTTGTCGGCTAGTTAGATAACTGGGCCACAAGTGTATGTCTTCAATCGACTGCTATTCACTTTTCTTGGGAAAGGTTCTCCATTTAGCTTTACCAACTACATTGCGCCTCCCTTTGTGACCTCTTTCATAACATACGGTCCTAGGAAATGCATTAAGAATTTTTCCAAGAATTTATCAAACTTACTATCATACAATAACACCAAATCGTTCATCTTGAAGGTGTGCAACTTAATATGTCGATCACATCAGGCATTTTCACGCTGCTTTTGTACTTGCTGATGGAATCTAGCCAAAAATAGTTCTTCTTCGAGTTCCTCCAGCTGTGCGAGCCTCTCCTCCCGGGCTCCACGGTCTGTTATACCGATGAGCGCTGCTATGCGCAGACTAGGCACGATATACTCCATCGGAATTATGACTTCCACTCCATAGACCAGCCTAAATGGCGTTTTTCCCATCGGTTTCTTGCATGTGGTCCTATAAGCCCATAAAACTATTGGTACGTGCAGGTCACAATCACTTCGTTGTGCATTATATACCCTATTCAGTGCTTCACAGACTTCATTAAATGCTTCTGTGTGGGTAACCTTTTGCACACTCGTTCTTTCCACACTTTGTTGTTCCAACTTGAAGGACCGTTCATGCAATTGTCCCTGCAACACATGTTTATTGACTGTGCTCCCCAATGCGAAGTCCATGTGCATCCATGCAGGTTGTTTACCATATGCCTGTACCCACCTGGACAAATGCGCACGTGGACCATCCTATACATTGTATTTATCTGTTAGTAGGATATTAGGCTTCCCAAAACGCATGCACATCATTCTCCTGCATTCACGCCAGTCCTCAAAGCTTCCTTGGTGCATACCCCACCACCTCACGAGCGTAGCAAACAGTACTGAATTCAAGGCTTCGAAACATTGTTTTTCCGGCACCTCCTTTTCAAATCTTCCCAAGAAACCATCTACCTCACTTAATCCATCATAAGTAGGCAAATCTATCATTTCTATTGATACGCATTGCAGTGATCTTGTCATCATGTTACAGTTTAACATGGTTACCTCATGTAATCGGTTTTGCCATCACTCTATTTCCTCATTCGAATCTGATGTACAGGAGCTTTCACGCTCCCATGATATTCGTCCATCTGTGGTGGGGTTTACCCAGTGGTTATTTTGTAGATGCAGTCCAAATCGTCGTCGCTTTCATAGTCGTCCATCGGCTCTGTGTAGCGCGATCCTTCCGAAGGGTCCAAAGGTACGACTACGCGCAGAGACTTCTTCTCAAAAATTATCTTGCACTTCTTCAGATTAATCACCCTGTTCATGTTAGTGGCCCAATCTATTCCTAAGAGTGTAGGGTAGGGATTGCTGTCATCAACAATATCTATCACTTCAAAGTCTTCTAGTGTGCTCGCCCTTCAATATCCACGGTGATTCCTTGCAATCTCCCCATAGGTATTATCTTTTGTTGGTTCGCCATTCGCAGCTGGATAGGAGACCATTGCAGCGTAGGCCTTCCCATGCACTCCCATGTTTGCTTCGACAGAATGTTTGCATCTAATCCTAAATCCAGAATTACCTAGTCCATCTCATATTATCCAATCTGTGCGATCAACCTCATTTCTCTTCCCGTCCTCGTCACATGCTTTCCAATCTTTCGGACTACGTGCGGCTCTCCTAGCGCGGTCCCATCACATCTGTTAATGAGTTCCTACAATCCATTTATATCCTTACTATCTTGCAGTAGCTTCATGCATGTTTCTAGGAACATCATAAGCGTAGATGGGTCCATTTCTGTCCAGTCTATATTTTCTTCCTGAAGTGGAGGCATTAGCGAAGCTCTTCTTAGCTTCCATGAAGGTTTTCTTAGTGCACTCCAAATCAAACTCTGCTTGTTTCGTAGGAGCCTTGCGAACTCACATACCATCTTTGGGTTGTTTTCCTTTATCCTCTCCCATCGTAATTCCACTTCAGAGCACAATGTTCACATTTGGATCTTCCTCGCGTGGCTCAGACCTCATCCTCTACAGGTTCTGAGTTGGGGGAGGGGGTAACACTCCCTTGTTATGCATCCTAGATATCAGTGTAGTACAATCTTCTGTATCATGATCAAATAAGGTACAATACAAACATGATGGACACGTTGGATTCATAAAATCACGGGCATAATGTCCCAGCCCTCCATAATTGTAACATATCAGCTGTCCACGACCTCTTCTAGGTCCTCCTCCACCTCAGCCTTTCCTATGCCCCTAAAATTCAATTCGTGCCACTCTTGCGTTCTGGTCAAGGGGCCGTGATTCGGCCTAAACTCTGTAAGTGGGAGTTCTATCCATCATAAGCTCATAGCTTCTACAAGTGCGGTCATCGTGTCCAATCAATCGACAAAAATTATAGAACAACTATTGTGAATTTTGTGTGTACTTCTATAACAAATGGAAGTTTTCTGTAGCATTTTTTCCTCCTATTTGACAAATTGCGCACCATAAAGCAGGCACTATGCTAGGTCCTGCTTGTGCCTCCAGTATTAACGGCATCGGTCCTCCTCCCATGACGTAATTCACAAACATTGGGTAGTGGTCCATGTCATGAACCTGACCCTTACATTTAACGCACCATACCTCTTCGTGCACTTCTGGTCGGGCTGTCCTGTCCTGTTTCAGACTCTACATCTCAAGGCATAAGTTTTTCAACTGCGCGTGGATCTGCTAAACTCCTAGGTTAGGATCTTGTATCAGGGTCTCATGCAGCCTCATCACGATCTCCAAGGCCTCTACCTGAGTCGTTAACCTCTGTTGTGACAACACGTTCCTCAAATGCGGCGTTAGCAATGCTACAAACCATTCATGGTGTTGTCCATCCGTCAAAGTCATATTAGCTTCGCGAATTGTGCACTTCAGTCTCTGATCCAACTCCCAAGGAGTCTCGCTTGGTAGCATTGTGATCTCTTTGAATCCAATGATCGACTGCACCTCTGACTTCGGCCTGCTAAATTCTCTGTTCAACACAATTTGGATATTCGTGATCCCCACATTCAGATTATCATTAGAATTCTTAATATACCAGGTTAGTGCGCAATCCTGCAGATCGCTAACTAGCATCTTTCTTTATATTATCATGTGTAACTCCCTTCGCTTCCCATATGTCTCTTATCAGGAACCAAAATTGGTCCGGATTTTCATTTCCTACTCCCTTGAACACAAGAAACTTTATCGCGCTTGCCATATTGACTTGCGGTGGTGGCGGAGGTGGTACAGGTGAAGATGGAGGTGAAGGTGGTGAAGTTGGTGGTGGTGTGGGTGGGGGTGGTATGCGCGGAATCCTCTGCCTTATCAAATTGATCGCACTTTGCGGCGAGACCTTCGCGAGCTCTTCCTCATCCCCTCGCAGAGGTGAAATCAAAGGGCTATTCTTTGGTCCCTTACTTCCTTCATTTTTGTAGGTTTTTCTACTTCATGTGGCTCTAGACATCAAGGTAATTGCATAACCCTCTTTTCACACAATATAATTTTAATCCAAGTACTCAGAGACTTTACGTACTTACGTCGCAGTCCTTTGAGAAAGCGTCGCTCAACCTCGCTATAGCTAATTGAAGTATCTACCACGAACTCAGTAATGAATCCTTCTATAATCTAATCGAGCTAGTGATCAACAGTGCGTGCGATCTTATCCTTCGATGCTTCCAATCTGCGCACCAACTCTAGGGTCCACACAATAGGATTGTTGAGCTTCCACCTTCCTTGGCTATCTACTAGCTTCACGATCCACTCGTACAACTCAGTAGGGAAAGATGCGAAGAAAATTTCGTGGATCTCTGTGTATAGGTAGCAGTATAACCACTCTTCCTTTGATAGTCGCGGATTCCTATTCTCCTGCACCGTGAACTCGTGAATTCTCATGTCCAACCAACCCTCAATTTCCTTCTTAGTTGGATTCCAATGATACAACATCAGGCATCTTTATGAAAATTCCGGTCCCAACAATGGAACCATTTGTTGGCTTGAGGGGGCTTGACCCAGGTTTGGAGTTATTTAGCCAAACAAATCCCTATACTATTGGCCCTTTCAGCAATAGCCTGCGTAGCGCGCACTGAGGTCTCACCTGAAGCATTATGGAGGGATGCTGGAACCAAGTTTTCGCACCCTTGAGATGTCTGAGGGGTAGATTTAGTCCAACTGTGAATACCTTCATGCAGGTCACTTCGCACACTTTCTTGACTTGCGAGGCCTTCGTGCTCTTTTATACTCGCCTTCGTGCAGCCCAAATTGCGGAGTCTTTACATTGATCTTAGTCAAAACTTGGGCTTTAAACCCCAAAAATTGCCTTGGGGGATCCTGCGCCCAACAGGTCTTTGACTAAGACTAGAAACGACAACTCTCATAGTGTAAGACCCATCTTGATGTGAATGGGTGTTGAAATCAAACAATAAGGGGGGAATAGAAGAAAAGAGAAATGATCACTGTCCTTATTCCATCTGGGTTAATCAATGGGGAGGGTAATGATTGTCAAGTCATAAAGTGGGATAAATAAATTAACATTTATTTTCTCAATTCGGGTAGGTAAACTTCAAGGTGAAACAAAGTGTGTGTAAACTGGTTCTTGATACTTCCCTATCAAAATCAATCACAAAGCATGTACAAGTAGATCCTATAGTTGATTCATCTTATACTGATTTCCAAATTCTTAAATTGAATTTTGACTTGTTGACACAAAGTTACAGATTCAACAAGATATATCACACTTCCTCACTATATACTCCATCTGAATTAATTGCTCATCAAAATCAACTAAGATATTCTAAAAATAAATTTAAATGGAATCAATGTTCTGAGTTATGTAAGCAAATTCTAGTTAAAATCACTTTTTATTCTAAAACACAAACAAAATTATAAAAATACAATTAATTTAATGATTCAAAGCATCAATATTTAAGGTATATTCAATCTAATAAAATTACTTTAAAATGCACAAAATATGTAATTACAACAAATATGTAGGATCCTGCGTGATTACAGGATCACTACAGGAAGTCTCAACACACAATTATAGGAAATTCTAACACATGATTATAGAACATTAAATAATTACACGAAAAACAAAGAATTTTTATTCATCACATACATCACATGAGCTGTAAATAGAAGTCACACCAAACCATGTCAAAGATTAAAAACATATAATAGAAATATGAGTAGCACGTACCAAGGAGCCTTCCTAGTAAGTGTCGTTATAAAAAGTTATGAACAATTACTGCAAAATCATATCATAAACCATCCTTGTATTTCTAGAAAAGCAAAAGTTCAGTAAGTAGGTTTTTAAGTCTCTTTCTCTCTAACCCTCTTATGTATCACTTATCTAATTTTATACAAAAGATGGCTTCTTAACTAAGCTGCTCAAATTTAGGATCAATTCAATATTTTTATGCCAAAAGTAAACTTAATACAACAACTTCAATCCTATAATTCATATTCTGCTTCTAAATTTGTTGGAGAATATTATGGTAGTCTCATGATATTTTGCTCCTTCTCGTTGATTTGATACACCTTGCCTTCACTTATGGATCAACCTTCTAGTATAAGAATCCTCCCTGCTGATGTGGAACATATTTGGTGGCTTAATTCTTGTATTGAAATTTTTTATACCTTTCAACCTCATTAGTAATGAAATAATTTTTTTTATAAACATTTAAGGATTAAAAAGAAAAGAATAATTTTACAAATGATTTTTACCTTAAACTTCATCCTTTAAACACCAAAAATTGGTAAAATGGTGTGAGATGGAGGTTTAGATGAAGGTATTATATCAAAAATAGGATGGTCATGGATATGGAAATTTAAGCCCAACATTTTCCCCCAAATTATCTTTTTGCATGACCCTATGCAATCAAAAGTGGAGACCTTTCTGTCAATACCTTGATCATTAGCCCAATTTGTTTTTTTCTTTCTTGTTTGTCTGTCAAAATTTGACCTCCCTACTATTTTGAACTACTCCAACTACTTGAATAAGAAGATTCAGACTAGTATTGGAGGGTTTTTCTCTGTCAACTCTTTCTTTTAGTTTTTCTTTCAATCCCCTGATCCTTACCATTAACCTTTTGCTTATTTGAATGCTATGGAGATTTTCTTGATACATATCTATATATTTCCCCTCGAGGCCTATGAATTTTTCTTTGTTTCTATAAATGCTATCCTTCAACATTTCATTCTTTGATTTTATTGTTTCATTGACCTTCTCCTCCTTATGTAAATTTTGTTTCAAATTTTTAATGGTCTTATTCTTTTTCTTCAATTTATTCAACAAAATGTTTATCTCATTTTTAAGGTTTCCTTGTTTTTGAAATTGCTCAGATGACTGTCCTTCATATCCCCATTATTCATGTTGTGGTGATTTACTTTGGAGTGAGTATTCTACATGTTCTTGTTGAGGTAATTGACTTGGTTCTACATAGGCATCTTTATTATAACCCCCTCCCCCCCACTATATATTTTCTTGTTCCTCTTGAAGTTTTTTTGTTTGTTCAACTTGCACCTCCTTGAGAGATTCCTTTTGAAGTTCTTCAATTTGTTCAACTTGCACCTCCTTGAGATATTCCTTATACAAAATATGGGCTTTAGTTTTAGGTTTATTAAAACGTCTCTGTGATCTGACAAGGGTGAATTATTCTACATAGGTTTATTTTAGCAATTGCATTTGTCCCCTAGTAAGCCTACTACAAACTGTTGGCACTCGACTAGAACTGGCTCTTTCTTTCTTGCCAGTAGAGGAGGAACCAATAACCTCTAGGGATGGTGGAGATTATTTCTCCTTTTCATATAACCCTTATTCTCTCAATTTTTCATGTATATACTATTCTTTATCCTTATCTATGTGAATTTGATTTTGGCCTTCAGGTTCTAAATTCTCCCGTTGTTGCAGAATTTGGTTTTATGGTTCTTCTAACACGTCCCCTTCAATTTGTCTCTAAATATGGTCCAAATCGATTTCATTAGGGTTTTCAGGAGGCCCTACCTCTTCAACTCCAAATTGGTTCCTTTGTAGAAAGTCACTCCATGTTTAATTTAATCTAACCAATTTGTCTAGCACAAGTAATTTAACTAAGCCATGATGATACAAAAACCTTTCTTTATTTCCTTGACATTTTGTGAACATTGATTGCTATTTTAAACAAATGTTTATGCAAGAAAAAGGGAAAATATATCCTCCTAGCATTTTTTTGATATGCTCCATGAATTGTATATGGTAGAGGAAGATAATATTGTACCTGCCTTCACAGGTCACATATTTCTGCAAGAAATAAGCAATGTCATCCCATGGGTCTTTTAGACATAACCTTGATACTCCTTTGGTCCAGTTGACATTTCCACGTGCTTTACTAAGAAATTGCACAGCTTATCCCTTCACTATCCTCTTCCCTTTAACCCAATTCTCACCTGTTCATGGTAGTCCTATAACCCTAGTTAGGGTTTCCTCAAAGACTGTAAATGTAAGGATTCCAACCCTTGTTGTTTCAAAATTGAATGTATTAGAAAATTTTCGTATGACTATAACATTGCTACCTTGAAACCTTTCAAAAAATGGAAGTAGTCTAGCTCCGTGAAAATGTATACTATAGGCTGGGAAAGGTTCTAGCATAACTACTTCATAAGGTTCAATGCGTACCATTCCTAGGGTCGCCATTCTCAGTCTTATCTATTCTTTCTTTTTCCTAATATTTAAATCATCTATTTGAGAAGTAAGATTATTTAAAATATCAATCTTAAAAAACTCTAGTAATTTTCCTAATTCTGCTCTACTGACACCTCCAGTAGCTGATTTAGTAACTTTATAGAGAGAATTTCTTATGCTTGCACTAGTTTTAGCTTTTCCCCTTGAATATTTCCAACACAAATCACTAATTCTTTCAAATGAAAGATGTGAAATATCACCAACACCCATTAGATTAAGTATATCTATATATTCATCATGGATGCCTTTTAGAAATATTATATGAAATGTGCTAAGACTTAGATCATGTTTCTTTGATTTCTGCAAATTATATAATTTGTTTTCTAAATAATCTCTAAGCTTTCATCTTATTTTTGCATCACTTTAAAATATCCACCTCAGAATATCTTGGTATGAAATAGGGTTTATATTCTTAAGAAAACCATTTTTCATATCATCCCAATATGCAATAGTACCTTCACCTAAACCCATGAATCATCAAAGAGCAACTCCTTTCAACGTTGCATGGAATAATCAAAATTTATGTGCATTAATATTATAAGCATAATTTCAACATAAAATATCAAATTCAAATAGAAAGGAGTCAGGGCCTCGAGTGATCCTACCATAAAATGTTTGAAGTAAAGATGGTGGAATGTTTTTCATTCAAATTTCAGTTCCTGGAATGTCCACAATGGGAAAGCCAAATGTTGCTTCCCTATCATTATCTTCTGGTGGTTGTCCATTTCCTCCTCCATTTCCATTTCCTCAACCTCATCCACCATCTGTTTGGCTCCCTCCAACATTTATATGTCCATTTATGTCACCTCCTATATTAGATCCTCTTTCCTCTTCTATCATATTTTCGTTCCAAAATACAATGTAAACTGTATTCCACTTTGTAGGGGGAGAACCAACTAGTGGTTATAACTGGGATTCTGATGTATCACTTATGGAAATTGATCCTTTTTGTGCTTCTATTGAATTTTCAGAATTTGTTTTTTATTTTGCAATCACATGAGTATATTGGGTAAATATATCTAAATTATCTGGAATTATATGTCTACCAATTCTAGGTGGTATAATAAACCTTCCTCTACTATCTCTTAATATATACATACAATATTTAGCTCAATTGGCTTCATAGGACACACTATGGTGGTGGCATAGGTTCTTACCTCTTGTATTATATTCCTACTCCCCCATAATAAAGTTTTTCATATTGTAAGATGTAAATAAAGAGGTTTTTCTAATTTTTTGTTTTTTGTTTTTTGTTTTTTGTTTTTATCAAACAAATTAAACTTCTAAGCACCAGTTTGTTACACCTCCCTAGTAACGATGCAAAAATGTCAAGTCATAAAGTGGGATAAATAAATTAACATTTATTTTGTCAATCTAGGTAGGTAAACTTTGAGGTGAAACACAATGTGTGTAAAATGGTTCTTGATACTTTCCTATCAAAATCAATCACAAAGCATGTACAAGTATATCCCAGAGTTGATTCACCTTATACTTATTTCTAGATTCTTAAATTGAATTTTGACTTATTGACACAAAGTTACAGATTCAACAAGATATATCACACTTCCTCACTAGATACTCCATTTGAATTAATTGCTCATCAAAATCAACTAAGATTGTTCTGAAAATAAATTTAAATGGAACCAATGTTCTGAGTTATATAAGCAAATTCTAGTTAAAATCACTCTTTTTATTCTAAAACACAAACCAAATTATAAAAATCTAATTAATTTAATGATTCAAAGCATCAATATTTAAAGTAAAGTCAATCTAATAAAATTACTTCAAAGGCACAAAATATGTAATTACAACAAATATGTAGGATCCTGCATGATTACAAGATCACTATAGGAAATCTTGTAATTACTACAGGAATTCCTATATGATTACAAGATCACTACAAGAAATCTAGTAGTTATTACGAGAATTCCTGTTGTGATTACAAGATCACTATAGGAAATACTGTAATTACTACAGGAATCCTTGTATGATTACATGATCACTACAAGAAATCCAATAGTTATTACGAGAATTCCTGTTGTGATTACAGGATCACTATAGGAAGTCTCAACACACAATTACAGGGATTTATAACACACGATTACAAAACATTAAATAATTATAGGAAAAACAGAAAATTTTTATTCATCACATACATTACATGAATTATATTAAATGAAAGTCACATAAAACCATGTCAAAGCTTGAAAACATTTCATAGAAATATGAGCAACACATACCAAGGGGCCCTCTTGGTAAGTGTTTCTATAAAAAGTTATGAACAATTATTGCAAAATCATATCATAAATCCTCCTTGTATTACTGGAAAAACAAAAGTTCGATACAACAAAGTATGTAGGTTTTTAAGTCTCTTTCTCTCTAACCCTCTTATGTATCATCTATCTACTTTTATACAAAATATGACTACTTAACCGAGCTGCCCAAAATTAGGGTCAATTCGATATTTTTATGCCAAAAATAAACTTAATACAATAGCTTCAATCCTATAATGCGTATTCAACTTCTGAATTTTATGGCAATCCCATGATATTTTGCTCCATCTCACTGATTTGATACACCTTGCCTTCACTTATGGATCAACCTTCTAGTATAAGAATCCTCCCTGCCATTGTGGAACATATTTGGTGACTTAATTCTTGTATTGGAATTTTTTATACCTTTCAACCTCATTAGTAACGAAATAACCCTTTTATAAACATTTAAATATTAGAAAGAAAAGAATAATTTTACAAATGATTTTTACCTTAAACTACATCCTTTAAACACAAAAAATTGGTAAAATGGTGGGAGATGGAGGTTCAGACGAAGGTATTATATCAAAAATAGGATGGTCATCGATATGGAAATTTAAGCCCAACAGTGAGAACCAAGATACCACTTTGGTATGGGAATGGAAGCTTAAGTCAATATGAAAGAAGCCACTACATGCAAGGGAGGAGGGAACTTGGAAATCAAGTTGTAAATAAGCTAGATACCAAAATGAAATGGAGTGAAATTTAGTCATGGATGAAGTGAAAAGATATAAAGTGGATAATGTGGAATTACCTTGGTGGAGCATGGTCAAGATCTAAGAAAGTGAGTTGTAATAAAAAGTTAAAACATAATGAAACTAATAGGAATCTTGAGTTAAGAGGGAAACTAAACATGGGGATACACATCTTGAAGTTTTTATGAAAAGTATGGGGAGTACAAGGACACTGGCCATAATTGGTCATAGTGAATAGACTAGAAACATGAATTATTTCCATTTTGAGGTACTAGGAAGGAACAAAAAAAATGACTATGGATGCTATGAACAACGGTGATCAGGACCAATGCCATGAAAATAAAATGGGAAAGTGACATAATGGAAGAAAATTTTGTTTTCTCAAAAATAAATGTACAAATGTTAAATGAGTGAAAAATATACTTTGGTGTATAAACATGAAGCTAGAGTGTTTGTGAAAAAATGTCTTGCCTATTGAGGTAAGAAGGGGACCCTTCAACCGGTCTTTTTGCAGTAGATGAATGGAGATTAATGGTGCAGATGGTATAATAATGATTGGGAAATGGGATATAAAATATGAATGTAATGGTGCATTAAATATAACCAACTAAACTAAAAATTAGGGGCATTAAGAGGTGGGTTAGCAATATTATGATAAAAAAATGAGCTATAGTCTCAAAATATGTAAACAAACTAGCTTTACAAATCTTTGATGTAGGGAAATCAATGCTAGTAATGAAAAGTGTGATACTCATTGAGGTAATCCATTTGCATGGGAAAATATACTAATTAGTTGTAGCCAATGTAGGGAGGGAGGATGCTGGAAATGGTATCAGTTGGGAAAAGGAAGTCCTAGAGATGATCAAAGGGGTGTGGCCTAGTAAATGGAAGGAGCTCAAAGAGAGTACCTAGATACTAGTTTAAAGGATCACATACCATTAAATTCAAATATTTCCATAGGTAATGTCACTTAGAGAGTTGGAATAAGGGAAGGAAAAAATCCTACACACATAAAACCAAGAAACCTAAGTGAAAGAATTGATTTTGAAAAGGTTGAAAATAATGTAAATACATAAATGATTAAAATATTAATTTAGTATACCTATGTAGAGGTATTGCAATGCTCATTGAATGTTGTATATGTGGCAAGACTATACATGCCTTTGCACTCTAGTCTTTATTTTTCTATAATATGTAGTGATTACGGGGAAAATGTATGTGGTATGATTGTCCTCCCCACATATGTTCACTGAGGTGAACATGTAGGAAATAGAGTATGGATTCTTTATGGAGTTCGATGTTGGTGTAAGTGCAATTGCTGGTGTAGGAACAATTTATTGATGAATTATGGCTGAAAAATCTTGGTATTGTAGGAGATTCGAAAAATGATGAGTATAATGGCCATGTGTACTACAAATTGTGCAAGTATGGTTAGTGAATAAGTTCTTGTTGCACATGGGAATGGATGATCAACTATAGCTCAATAAGTGGAAGGAGTGGGTAGTAGTGGAAGTTCCTATAGCATGAAGAAGATCCTTCATCATGGGGAGGTTAGGGTATAGATTGGAAACATAGAAAGGGAACATAGTGGAAAGACTTGTAGTGTGACCAAAGTTTTTTCTTTATTTTTCCCCACTTGTTTCTTAGGATCATTTGTTATTTTTTATTTTCTCGTAGTTGTGCTACTTGGATCCATAAGAGTGTGATTGGAAGAGAGTGGAACTAATAGAAAATTATAATTGGGTATTTTTTATAGAACAAAAGTCATATGGGGATCAAGAAATAAACCAAGATGGGAAACACCATATTGAAGAGGGTTCAAGTTGCGATCACTTGGTGTGACACCAATCTAGGTGGTGGGTATAGGAAAGGATTTTGGGCGATTGTGTAATGAATGTTGAGATGACCTGTGGAAGAAGTTGTGTTCAACTATGGGTCAGGAATATGGGATTTGGTGGATGGTTATATAGAAGTAATGTACACCATGAAAATAGTATCTGAGTCAAACTTCATAGTGAATGGTGGGTCTTCTAAGTAAGTCCCAGGGAGGGATGAATCCTTTAAGATTCTTGTCTCAACTTCTATGAAGGAAGGCATGAGATTTTGTTGAGATCCAAAGAATGGTAACAACTTTTCTATTGTAGGAGTTGACTTAGGCTTGTTATGAATTATTTGGTCAATGGTGACTCTCTTCCCATTATGAAGGAATCCCATCATATGGAATAGTGAGGAAGTTGTTGCCTTCATGGAATACATGTAATTTTGGCTACATAAAACTTTATAGTCTAGGGGAACATCGATAGCTTCAATGTCCTTCAACACAATTTTACCTGCGAGTTTAGTAGGTACATTCTAGTATAGCCTAATGTGATGTGAAAGGAGACGATCATATGATTAAAAAGTAATGGAAGATGTTATGAGGCCGAGATAACCCATTTTTTTGCAGCTTCATCTATGACGTAATGATGAATGGTAACATTACTAGTAGTTGTAGGGATTTGGAAAGAGACTAAAGATGGTAGTCATGGCTTTAAATTATCTAAATCAAAACTGATGAAATAATAATTAGAGGTGTCCACTGCACCCAATGTAAACATTGGTGCCTACTTATGAGTAGGGAGGTTTTGCAACACCTCTAACAAAATGATGATTATGGATGATTGAGCCAAATAATTAACCAATGAGCCACCCTTGTAATGGGGTTATGAATGTTTTTTGTTATATGTCACTTGGATAACTTGGGGTTAGAATCACTATAAGGATGTAGAGTATTCAAGGAAATACTAGATGTGTATGCAAGGGAATCTATTGAAGTTAGATTGGAATCTATAGGAATACTGTATTAGAATATATGAGTCTATAGGTGAAGAATTATTAAATTCATGTAGATATTCTAATTGGTAGGATAATTTAAGTGTCTTGATGAGGGTGGGGAAAATAAGAATGGACGTTAGTTAGAGGAACCTACCTCATGTTGGGTAGCCATGACACCTTTATAGAGGGAAGGAGCCAATGAGACTATTCGTTTTTATGGGGGATGAGACATATTGTGAGGCAAATTTAAAACATAGTTTCATATGGATTGTTACACATGTTTAAATTTAGATCTAGGGGTGATGATGGGTATAATGGTCACAATCCTAACATAATTTTCAAATGAAGTTATTATGAAGTTTTTTTTAATTCCTTTATTTAGGCAAGTTGTTTAAATATGGGTTCAAAGGTTTATTTTGGTTTGGGGGATTAGCCCCATATTTCAAATTCAGTTGTTGGTGGTTGCCCCCTATCAATGGTTTCCATTTTGTTACCTTTCCATTTCTTCTTCTCATTTTTTTGATGTGAGGGATGATTGATCATTATTGATTTGATAAAATGACTATTATTGTTGCATGAGGAAAGGTTGAACAAAGTTGGCATCTATGTGTTGGTAGGGGCATTGGGTTATAGGGTCGTTATGAGGTGGACCAAGAAAAGAGTAGTATGGGTTCTCTTACGAAGGGTTCCCATAGTGATTATAGGATGTGCACATCCCATCATTAGTTTGCAGGGTGTTATATAAGGGACATGTATAAAGAAAAGGGTACAAGGATGGTTGGTTCACATTTTTTTGTTACATATTGAAATAAATGATCCTATTGTAGCTCCATTAGTGAGAGGATTGGGTAATAGTGTTGGTGACTATAGAATAAAATGAACATATTTCATCACGTGGAGGTTAGGGCATGGATTGGCTAGATGACCTTATGTACTACAAAAGGAACATAAGGGAAGAACTTGTGGCATGACTAAAGTTTTTTCTTTGAATTTATTCTTATATTCCCCCCCAACATCTTTCTTAGGCCCATTGGTTGTTTCTATAATGCTCCCTTCCACCCTCTCAAATTATCTTGGGTTGTGGAAGGAGTTATTTATTACTTAACCTGACCCTCAAGGCCTGTTACGAAGATAAGGCTTTAAAAAAGAATCTTTTTCCAACATTGTCAGAACCAAAACAAATTACACCATCATGTTAAACTCATTTACAACTTTTAGGTGATGCAAATTTTATCTCAATCCGACTCCCAAATTGAAGGTTATGCCATTTTTAAAGTTTGAAGAATAAATTAGTGCCACATCATTGAGGAACCGCATGTGGCACCAACTAATGACTCACATAACCATGGTTAAATCACTGTAGATTACTACCCATGCTCGATGTGATTCTATTTGATCAACGGTCCATAGCCATCATGGGGCTCCCTTGCCTAGTCGATAATTAATGAGGCGGGTATGAATATTGTCGCCTATGTGATTAAACTCCCTATACCCTCCCCTAGCACATCATATGCCTCGACATGATTTTCTTGATTGAACAATTGAATAGTCATTTTGGGCCCCTGTACCTACTCGAATATTAATGTCTGGGGGGAGGGGGGGTCCTGATATTTGTCGCATATGCCCCACTCCTTTTTGGTGCCACCTCCTCTCTTCTTCCATGTCACTTAGCTCCACATCACCCTTCTTACACCTCATCTTGATAATAGCATGCCATGTTAGCGATTTGGCCATGTCATCATGGGACCCCTATGTGGAATCCACATAGCCTTACCAAACCTTTCTTGCACTTGCCACCTCAACTTAATTTAGTAGGTCCCAAAAGGTCGACCCCTTCATTTAATTGAATGATATCATTTTATATCTACTCTTAACAAAGTAACCAATCAAACAGGAACTGAACTGAGTTCTCATTTTTTTTAGAAGTAGTAGAAAATCATCCAATTTTGAAAAGTGTTCATTTAGAATACATTCTTTTTTTGGGAGCATATTTTTGATACTTTAAATTTTCTGTGTATTTTTTTTTTAATGTTAGTGATTTTCATTCCAATTTTCAAAAGTGTTGATGCAACATCAACTCCTTTTTTTGGGGGCTTATTTTTGACATTTTGAATTTTCTGATATATTAAGTATGAATATATATATTTTTAAATGTTGTTGATTTTCATGCAGATTTTGAAAAGCATCATTTTTTTTTTTTTTTTTTTTTTTCGGGGCATACTTTTGACTTTAATTTTTTTTTTTTGTCTTTAGTATGAACGTAAAAGAAAATTATTATGTACTTAACCATTTAAATTAAAAAAAATCAAATATAATTTTTTTTTATAAAAATTAAAAGAAAAAGAAGCATAAAAAAAAACAAAAAAAAACCCATAAAATAATGAAAATTCAAACATAAAAAATAATAAATAAAATCTATTTTCCACCCCCGCCCTACAACCCCTTGGTGGTTAGATAGGGGTGGCAGGCTAATTCACAGAATCAACTTGCCACCCCCGACTTGTATCCCCTTGGTAGATGGATGGGGGTCATAGGCCAATTCTTGGTCGCAACCACTGCCCAATAGCCAAGGGGTCACGAAATAGGGTGGACATGATTCCCAGAATCACGCTCTAGCCTCCAACACAGTGGAGGGATTCTAGGAATCACTCATGATTCCATCTCATCCCAAACATATCGAAGGCTGAATCCAGGAATCACTCTCTAGCCCTGACATGGTAGAGGGTGATTCTAGGAATCACCCTTTAGCCCCTACCACGATTGAGGGTGATTCCGGGAATCACCCACGGTGCCATCTCACCACCAACATGATAGAGGATGATTCTATATATCATTCTCTAAATAAAAATCTAGTCTTAACATGATGGAGGGTGATTCTAGGAATCACACTCTGGCCCTGACATGGTGGAAGGTGATTCCCGAAATCACCCTCTAGCCCCCAACATGGCAGAGGGTGATTCTTGAAATCACCCTCTCATGCCTAACATGGTGGAGGGTGATTCTAGGAATCACTCTCAAGCCTCTGCATTGAAGGAATCACCCTCTATCCCCCAACACTGTGGAGGGTGATTCTGGGAATCACTTAAAGTGCCCTCTCACCACCAACATGGCAGAGGGTGATTCTTGTAATTACCCTCTAGCCCTAATACGATGGAGGTTGATTCCCATAATCATCCTCTAACCCACAACATGGTGGAGGGTGATTCTCGGAATCACCCTCTTGTCCCTAGCATGACGGAGACCAAAATCACCCTCTAGGCCCGACAGTAGAGGGTGATTCCCAAAACCATCCCCTCTAGTGCCAAACATGGTGGAGGGTGTTGGAATCACCCACTGTGCTCTCTCAGCACCAACACGACGGAGGGTGACTCCTAGAATATCCCTCTGGGCCCAACACAATGGAGGGTGATTCCTAGAATCACCCTCTAGCCTCAGCATGATAAAGGGTGGTTCCCAGAATCATCCTTTAGCCCACAACACAATAGAGGGTGATTCTCGAAATCACCCTTTTGTCCCTAGCACGATGAAGGGTGATTTCAAGAATTGGCTTGCCACCCCTACCCAATGGCTAAGGGGCTATGGGCTAGGGCAGGCACTGTTTCACAATGACTAAGGGGCCGTGGGCCAAGGTATCTTTGCTACCTCACAACCCCTTGGTGACTGGACAGGGGTGGCAGACAGATAGTGGTAGAACGATTATCTATCTATCTATCTATATATATATATATATATATATATATATATATATATATATATATATATTGGCCTCTTATTTTTTTTATTGTTCTGTTTTCTTTTATGTTTGAATTTTCAACATTTTATGGGTTATTTTTGTTGGTTTTTAAAATTTTTATGTTTATTTTTTTTAATTTTTTGTTTTTTCTTTGTATTTTTATACTTTTTTTTTATATATTTTTTGCTTGTTTTTTTGAAGTTTTGATTTTTTTGTCATTTTTTATTTTTTCTTTTCAATGTTTTAATTTAATTTTTAATTTATTATTATTATTATTTTTTTTGGGTTATGATATAATATATATATGTGTATATATATATATATATATATATATATATATATATATATATATATATATATATATATATCTATATATATATATATATATATATATATATATATATTTTGTTGTTTAATTTTATTTATTTATTTTTTGTTGTAGGGGTTGTGTCGATGTTCAACTAGCAACCCGACCCCAATATGTGTCAATTTGATAGTTGATTTTTCATTTTTTGTTACAATGAATCAAGTTTGCCTCCACTATGTGTTAATTTGATGGTTTATTTTTAAGTTTCAATTGCAATGGGTCAAGTTTGCCCCCACTACGTGTAAATTTTATGGTTGATTTTTAAGTTTTCATTGCAATGTGCCAAGTTGTTTTAGGCTAAGATTTTAAAAGAGCTATATTTTTAGCATTTGGTATAATGACTTTTTGATTTAGGTATTTATTTTTAAGTTTTAATTTAGTCATGATATTTGATCTCGAAATATGTTGAAAATCTAATGTTTGTTATAGTCATGATATTTGTTTTTAATTCCATGGCTGACAAATGTTGAAATTTTAAGGTTTTTTTGGTGTCGTGTTATTTTATTTTTAATGCCATGGTTGAAAACTATTGGAAATTTCAGGTTTTTTAGAGTTGTGATATTTTATCTTCAACGTATTGCTGAAAACTATTGGAATTTCTATGATTTTTGGAGTCATGTTATTTTATTTTAATGCCATAGCTAAAAAATGATGGAATTTTAGCGAAACAAAATGTTGATGCCAACATCAACACTTTTTAATTTCAGGGTGTTTTTTGTGCAAAAAAAATATTTTTTACTGTCATTTTTAAAAATGTTTAAAATTTACCCAAAACAAATGTCATTCTAGCACACACTTTTCATTTTTAGGTTGTTTTCTTGTTTTTTGGCTAGAGTTATCATTTTGAGATTATAGTTCTCGTTTGATCGGTTACTCTGTTTCTTGGGGAAAATGTGCGTGCACTTGAATGTTCACTTTGATATACTTCTCGGATCCCCAGACATCTAAATCACTATGAATTCATATATAAAGTCTATCTCTAGTGACATCCACAACTCTAAGGCAATGTACATTACACACCACTATAGACCACTAGATTTCTAGATCACATGCAATATTTTATGGGCTATCTAGATCTGGGCCCATATGAGCTTTCCAAACATTTACAACACCAACACCAATGAATGTTTTAGATAGCTAGATGCATTCACTACTCTTATAAATATCCAGTCCTCTATAGACATGGATACCATTATCACTGGAGATTATAATATGGCCTAGATAAAAGGCTCTCTCGAGATCCATTTACCCTAGATACAAATGTATCATCTCTGCTACACTTCACAAAATGGAAGAGTCTGGGGACTCTTATAGAATTCCTTCAAGAAAGGGTAATGCCCAAATCACCAAGCTCTCAGGATAGAGTCCCTATCAAACATGAAGCTTCCAAACAGATTCTATCATAACAAAAACTGTTGAAAAGTGTGCAACAAGAAATGCAAAATTTAGGAAGTGCTAAAAATAGAATTGCTAAAAATAGCACTTCTAAAAATAGCAGTTTGGCCAATGAGCATTTGGGCCACCTTGGGTGAGAGGTGAAAATGCTAAAAATAGAATCTTCTAAAAATAGCATTTCTGGGTCCCTTCCTATTTTCAGGAGTCCCTGGTCTAACTATAGGAAGTAAAAACGAATTTGGTCTTAACAATAGTTTAAAATATTAATTAATTAATCTCCATGAGTTAATTAGTTAAGGAAAAACAAACTTGAAGTCTATGTGAGGACATGCAACAATTTATATATTAATTGATGAATTTATCCATCAGTTAAAGAGATAAGGATGAGTTGTAATTAGTTGGCTCAGTTAACTGAGTCAAGTCCAGTTAGATTAATTTAACAAGTTGTTAAATTAATGAGATTCAGTTTGTTAATGCTTGCATGCATGTAACAACTAGTATTTTCAAATAACTGAATATTATAGCTTAAATAACTCATGCATGTCAGTTCAGACAGAGACCCAATTGAGATCAGAGAAGGGACAGTGTACTATCAGTTGGATGAATATTTTTCCTATAAAGGAAGCTCATCCATGATGAGGATTTATCTCCTTCAAGTTTGTGTAGTTAGATCAGAGGTTAGTGAGTGTGTGAAGAGGCCAATTCACACATGTGACATCACTGGACCCCAAGGAAACTACACAAGTAAATAGGAGGCTTGGAGGGCAAAGGAGAAGGTTTGTGAGAAGCCTTTGACTATCTATGAGCATCATAGTGATTGTACTGAGAGCTAGATAGCTTCTGAGCTAAGGCTTTGTGTAATCTGGACTATATTTCCGCTTGTATGATAATACAAAGATGGGGTTTTATGCTAGTGTTTTCCCCTAGTTATATCTTCTGTGTTATGTGTGTTTGATTTCTCCATATCAGTTATATGTGTTCTTATTGATATTGCTCATGTTCGATTAAGCTTCCGCTAAGTTGTTTGTGGAAGTAGATCAAGTGTTTTGCTTTAGTACATTGCATTATCAGGTTGATCTACAGGTGGGAAATTTATGCATGGTATCAGAGCTAGTTGATTTGTAGAAAAAGTTATACATGGTATCAAAGCTAGTTGATTTGTAGGAAAAATTCTATAAAATTCTACATGGTATCAGAGCACAGGTGATCAAGGAAGAACAATATACAAGAAGAGGATATTTCAAAGTTTTGAGTTTTTGGCCGAGAGTTTGCAGAGCAGATCTGAAAATTTCTATACAAGATTTTCAGAAACAAATAGCAGGTTTGGATTCCTTGCGGAAAAATACCCAAAAAAAATAAAAAAATCGGCTAAATCGGAGTTCGGAGGATGGAGATATCGCTGATTTAAAATCAGCTCTTTTTCTAGAGAATTTCGTGACGGTGGGAAAGTGGAAATAAATTGGTGTGCTAGTCAAGAACCTGTATGCGCTTGAGGTACAAGATGCATGCAAAGCCTTGAGGAGCAAGGCAAAGGTTAGAGACTTGGTGGTTGAGAGGGAGGGTATATTACCTCTCAACATGCAATGCCAGAAGAAGTCTCAAACAATTATGGAGGAGCCACGATTGGTGCAACAACTTTAGGAGGTTGTGGAGCAGTCACAACAGGGGAAGCTGAGTGGAGATCGAGTAGAGACATCTACTCATGCAAAGACCTCCAGTAAGGGGAAACTTCAAGCCAGGTGGGTAGAGGGATCACATGCAGCCATACCTCTAGGTAGGAGGTGGGGTGATGTGGAGTGATCATCCCAAGGAGGAGCGACAGGATCCTTGAGGTACCTAACCTCTTGGATGAGACCTTGCTATGAGAGATCCGATGTGGAGTAGCAGGAAATGACTAATTGGGTAGAGACAGATGCGGAATGGAGCGACAGAGAGAGCTATAGTGCAGGGAATCCCAGGACAGCGTAGAGCATGCAAGCTGCAGCAATGAGAGAGGCACAAGTGTGTTGCACTGTGGAGGGTAGCACAGAGAAGGGCGCAATGGTGCGAGATGCATGGAGATGTTGCAGTAGTGCAGAGGTCAGAGAGGGAGCACTTGTCAGCAACAGGTAGAGCTTCAGCATCAGAGTATGTTTCTAGCCTAAGAGAGAGGTTGGTGGGGAGGTTTTTTGTTCTGAGTGTTGCTGGAGCAACTGTACTTGGTAGATGTGTTGCATGCAGAACATTCCAGAGTTATAGGATCAGGTTCGAGAGGAAGCCTTTCTTGTTGAGAGGGAGTTTTGAAAAGTGTGCAACAAGAAATGTAAAATTTAGGAAGTTCTAAGAATAGAACTGCTAAAAATAAAACTTCTAAAAATAGCAGTTTGGCCAATGAGCATTTTGGCCACCTTGGGTGAGAGGTGAAAATGATAAAACTAGAATCTTCTAAAAATAGCATTTCTGGGTCCCTTCCCATTTTTAGTAGTCCCTGGTCTAACTATAGGAAGTAAAAACGAATTTGGTCTTAACAACAGTTTAAAATATTAATTAATTAATCTCCATGAGTTAATTAGTTAAGGAAAAACAAACTTGAAGTCTATGTGAGGACATGTAACAATTTATCTATTAATTGATGAATTTATCCATCAGTTAAAGAGATAAGGATGAGTTGTAATTAGTTGGCTCAGTTAACTGAGTCAAATCTAGTTAGATTAATTTAACAAGTTGTTAAATTAATGAGATTTAGTTTGTTAATGCTTGTGTGCATGTAACAACTGGTATTTGCAGACAACTGAATATTATAGCTTAAATAACTCATGCATGTCAGTTCAGACAGAGACCCAATTGAGATCAGAGAAGGGACAGTGTAATATTAGTTGGATGAATATTTTTCCTATAAAGGAAGCTCATCCATGATGAGGATTTATCTCCTTCAGGTTTGTGCAGTTAGATTACAGGTTAGTGAGTGTGTGAAGAGGTCAATTCACACATGTGACATCACTGGACCCCAAGGAAACTGCACAAGGAAATAGGAGGTTTGGAGGTCAGAGGAGAAGGTTTGTGAGAAGCCTTTGACTATATATGAGTAACAAAGGGATTGTATTGAGAGATGGATAGCTTCTAAGCTAAGGCTTTGTGTAATCCGAACTATATTTCCACTTGTATGATAATACAAAGATGGGGTTTTAGGCTAGTGCTTTCCCCTAGTTATATCTTCTATGTTATGTGTGTTTGATTTCTCCATATCAGTTATATGTGTTCTTATAGATGTTGCTCATGTTCGATTAAGCTTCCGCTAAATTGTTTGTAGAAGTATATCAAGTGTTTTGCTTTAGTACATTTCATTACTAGGTTGATCTACAGGTGGGAAATTTCTACATGGTATCAGAGCTAGTTGATTTGTAGAAAAAGTTCTACATGGTATCAAAGCTAGTTGCTTTGTAGGAAAAATTCTACAAAAAACAAGATAAATGGTATCCATAGACCATAAAAGGATCAAAATATCCAACAAGATTACATTATATCAAATTATAAGTAAAGGTGAGAAAATGGCTACAAGGCCAATTTTCACAGGAAAACAACAATATTGCTTATGCTATAAAACAAAGGACTTATATTGCAACATGTAGATGCACATAACAATGAATTGACTCACCATTATTAAACAATTGTCTACTAGGTATAACTGTATGTTCTTGCAACAAAAAACATCTAAACTTTCTCCTTATCTTGTGAAGTAACTTATAGACCTGAAATAGGTAGTGCACCATGACATTCATAACATTTCAAGAAAATGAAATAATATAATATAATAAATTAGCTAAGGGCTTTTCAAGCAACCATATACATCATGTCAACAACTCTATAGTTCATGAAGATAATGGAAATTCATATAGCTCCAAAAATTTAACATAACCATGATGGCATATAAAGCAAAGAATTCACCATGAATATACAGAGGTCTCAACAACCTACAAAATCTATTATAGACCCACATATATATTTATACAACATCTATGGTATAAATAAATACAAGTGAATAAAATTATCTATTTAACTTGTAATGGTTGGAAATTCAAGGGCCCATAGTTTGAGGGAACACTTGCTTAGGAATTCAACCAAGGATTAACTACAATATTGCTAAGTTTTAGGAGTTTGAGTCTATAATCTAGCTGGTTTATCAACCGTGTTTTCAAGGAAATCACTGCAAGAAAACTTGTTGCCCACTATCCACATAGTTTTTCATATTACTTAGCAAGAAACAAGTGGTTATCAACTCTTTTAGCAAGCACATAGTGGCTCTGCTACCCTACCTAGCGTTTTATAAGCCTTGCAATAAGCGCCTGAGTGCTTTATCAAACCTTTCAGCAAGCAATAAATGGTTTACTTGACTTTATAGCAAGCACTTAGTGGTTTATCAACTTACTTGGCAAGCACTCTTGATTCAATCCTCCATTGAGTCTCTCATTAGCCATTGAAGCTTGGAAACCATAGTCCAATTGTGTCATGGTATCCATACAAGGAATACGCCCCATTTTCAGAGTGAGTTCAATTATATCTCCAACCTTCTTGATTTTCTCTGCCAATCTAACATTCTTTTTTGCAAAAAAATATTCTTCTACTCTCTTTTCCTCTTTCACCCTTAGTTTTCCTGAGGCTCCTCATATCTTGCAAGGCTGTTCATTTCCCTTTTCTCCATGTCATGGAATCAGGAAATCATGGAAACTTCCTCCTTTCCAGTCACCTTTTTCTATCTATTTTGGCGTGGTGCATTTAGTTACACTAGAAAACACCAGTCTCCCATCCCCCCTTTCTCTCTCCCTCCAGCCATGGATCCACATGTCCCTGTTCTAAGGCTAACAAATTAAAATTGTTCATAGTTAATTTATTTGAAGATTACACATAATCTCTCAGCTAGTCATGACCTCCACTTCAACCCTGTCATTACGTAATCGAAGTGTAGCTTTACAAAAATAAGGGTATGCAAAGGGAGTTACAAACCCCATCCCCTCAAAAGGAACATTATCCTTGGTGTTTTGTATAGCTAGCGAGAAAAATAATAAAATGGAGGTTTATATAACAACTCTTACATCTACTTATTCATAAAATAATAATGGGTATAACAACTCTTACATCCACTTATTCATCAAATAAAAATGGATATAATACCCTAATATGTTCTTCCATCTCCCAGATGGCTTCATTGGATCCAAAGTTCTTCCATTACACTTTGAATTTCTCTATTACTCGATTTTAGAGTGTTTCCTACCTCTAGTTCAGGATGCATATTGGTTGTAGTTGGAACTCTCCCTCAGGTTTCACCTGTATCACAAATTGGTCAACAATAATATTAGCACCATGTACATAAACCTTAAGCAAAGAAATGTGAGAAACATCATGTGTGTTCACTGTGGGTGGAAAGGCCAATCATAGGCCACTAGCCCCTCTTTTTCCAAAGTCTGAAATGGTCCACAAAATATGGGTGAGAACTTAGCACAAGACCTTACTTTTAGTGAGATATTCCTTAGTCTAATGGAGAGATAAACATGATCTCCCACTTGGAATTCCTTGTGCATCCTCTGTTGGTCTACAATTTTTTTTCCTATCCCAATCTTCCTTCAATTTCTTCCTAATCTTGGTCACTTCTTGTTCCATTTGATTTAGCATTCCAAGTCCAAGAAATACTATGTTTACTATGTCATACCAGTTGTTAGAAGTTGTAATGTTTTTTTTCCATACAATTATTTGAAATGACCCATCATCAATGACTCCTGATACCCATTATTGTATGAAAAATCCACTAATGGTAGAAAATATTCCCACTTCTTTGGCTAATAGATGATATACATTCTCAACATATCCTCCAAAACTCTATTCACTTTTTTTATTTGGCCAACTATTTGAGGATGATAGGTGGTACTAAATCTAGCTAGGTTCCAAAACGAACAAACAACACCTTCAAAAAATTATAAGTGAACTTGGGATCCCTATCTGAGATAATCTTCTAATGTACATCATGCAATATAAATATTTTCTTCATGAATATATGAGCTATATCAATGGCCTTGTGAATGGAATTGACATCTATGAAGTGAGTTTCCTTTCTTGTCTTGTCCACTACCACCATAATGACATCATGGCTTTTGGTTATTTTTGGGAATCTCGCAATGAAGTCCATAGATATGAATTCCTACTTTCACCGAGGGATAGGGATTGGTTGTAAAAATCCTAATGGGTGCCTAGATTATACTTTGAATTGTCTTAATTCTAAGAATTTGGAAATGTATTTAGAAACTTCCTTCTTCAACCTTGGCCAATAATAAATTTTATTCTGGATGTTGTTATTTTCTATAACTACGATGACTTGATTAAGGTCTCTTATGGAACTCATCCATGAAGATTTTCCTTAAGTTAGCTACATCTAGAAGATACTTTTTATTCTTAAACAACAACTTACGATCATTGGTGAGATGATATCTCTTACTCGTTGACCCCTCTAGTTTCTTCCGAAAATAATCCTTCTCATGCTCATAATTCTTATCATGAAGAAATGCCTCTTTAATCCTATCTTTGATGTCAACTTCACAAGTGTTCATGGTTGCCAAATGAGAGCCACCTTTAGAATCCTACTAAGTACATCTGCCACTTTATTTTCTTTTTCTTTAATGTTCTTTATTTGAAAATTGAATTCATTGATCTAAGCCAACCATCTAGATTTTCTAGCATTTAAATTGGGTTGATTAGACAAATATCTTAGTCCTCCATGATTTTACATCAACACAAAATTTCCCTTGAGTAGGTAATTCCTCCACGTTTTTAATGCATGCATTTTTTTTGCGAGTTCCAAATCATGAGTGACATAACTCTTCTCATGAACATTTAAATTTCTTGACTCATAGAAAATTACATGTCCTTATTGCATTAGGACTCCACCAAGTCCTTCCTTGCAAGTATATATGTAAACTACAAAGAAATTCTAATTTGATAGTATTAAAATAGACACAGACATGAATAGTTTATTAAGCTGCTCAAAAATAGATGAACTCCTTTCCTTTGCAAAGCAATGATTGGATGCCCGATATTTCACTAATACATATGGGTAGAAAATATGACATCATACTCTGACAGCTCGGTTGTACTGTCAAATTTTACTTACATTTTTTGTATTTATTTGTAAAGCCTCAACTTTCCTCAAATATCTAATGAACAAAATTATTGTTAGATATATAATGATATATTAATCAGATATCCGACGATAATTGTGTTCATTGGACATCTGATGATAATTTAATGATTGATTGTTCATCAAATATCGACAAACATTTCATTTTCATTGGATATTCAATGTTTGACTAGGTCAATTACTTATTTGTCAGAATATCGATGTTTTATGAGGTAGATATTTTTTCCCATTGGAAAACGTCTCTTTGGTCAACAACCATCAATATATATATATTGGTCAAAATACAAAAATAAATTATTTTGTTAATTGCATTACAAATTGTTTAACCCTATTGAGGTTGCTCTTTGAATATAATCATCATTGAAAGTTTGGTTAGGAAAATTTTCACATAACATTCCTCCAAGAGGACAAGAAGATGTGAGATATGCATTGGAGGCTTTGGGTGATCGAAAATGTTATTGCCCTTGTAAAGAAAGCAAGGGATATATAAGGAGGAGAATTTTAATAAAAACAACTAAAAGACATTATAGAGAGTATGGATACCTTGAAGGTGAGCATGAATATCTTCCATTGGTAAGTTATTCATTATATGTCTTCATATTGCATTTTTTGTTGTTGTAAATGTTTGTATGTTAAATGTAGAAGAAAAATAACTTTTATCTTTTTAGCTTTGTAAGGGTTAATAAGGCTATATTAGGGCTCAATGTTTAAGGGATGAGGGGTTAATAGGTTAGGGTTTAAGGTAGGTTTATCGGGTTTAGGGCCTAGGGGATTTAAAATAATATTAATATGATGCGACCATAGCATGGAAAGAACTAATATCTCAAGCATACTACCACTGTATGGATTTTCCATTTAAAAGAGTAACTTTATTGAATCCTATTGACTTCTAGGATTCACTCAAGATTTACATCCATTTGAGCTTCAACTTCAGTGAAATGAGTCATCTTGATAAACAATTTATCATCCTTGATATGTTCCATGTCATTGGAAATGGGTATGCAAGTGCATATGCTTCCTTTGAACTTTTGTGTTAAAAGATGAAGTGGAAGGAAGTTTCACCTTTAGGAGATGAATCCCTTATCAATGAAGATGGTGTTTTATATTGAACTCAAGCTTACTAACAACATTCAATATTAATCCAATGAAAAATATCTTTTATTATGAGCCAACATGTCCTTTCAGGTTTACTTCCATTTTATGCCATTTTTGTTTGAAACTATAGCTTGTTGAATCTTAAGAAAATTTTCCACTACATGGTATTTTTCTCATTAAATAAAATTAATAAATTATACTTCAAATTGCTAAGGATTGTCAAGTTAACTCAATTATAGGTGATATTAACTCAATACATTTAAAAAATACAAAGAAGTGAAGGGGATGTCATGTGGATACAAAGGAATCATTTCATATTTTTTTTTAATTAGTTTTCTAAAGATGAGGAAATTATATATATCATCAAATAGATTTAATTATCAATTCAAGTTTTTTAAATAAAACACCCTAAATATTGAAACTAGTAGATATTGAAGAGATAAATAAGAAAGTTCGATATTTTTTGGACTATCAAATGTGCCATAAGGGAAGGCTTGAGTTCATGTGAGCTATTAGAAATACTTGTAACAAACAAAGATGGAGAATGGAGGATGTGCACTCACCATGGAGTCATAAAAAATACAACTATTATCACAAGATTTCATTGCCAAGGATGGATGATATAATGCACTACTTGATTAATGTATGGTATTTTTCAAACATTGACTTAAAGAGTGGTTATCATCGAATTAGAAACCGAGAAGGTGATGAGTTTATGGTTGTTTCTAGGATGAAAGAGGGACCATGTGAGTGGTTGGTCATACCATTGGGATTGAAAAATGCATTCATCACATTCATCAAATTATTGAACATGACACTAAGGAACTTATTGGGTAGAGTCTTAGTTGTATATCTTAACAATATACTCATCTTCAACAAGATGAAGGGAGAGAATTTGAAGCATTTACAATAAATGTTGGAGTAGTTGAGAAAATAAAAGTATTTGATTAGTTTTGAAAAGTGTTCATTCATGAGAGAAGAAAGGTATTTACTATATATCAAGGTGACTTGAATATGGTTCCATAAAAGCTCCAAATGATTGTTGAATGGTTGGTGTGATAGAGTACATTCCAAGAAGAGAAAATTTTAAGGATGGAAATTTATCTTCATGTTTATAAATCTTGGCAATTCTCACTAGTATATTGATACCTTTATAAAAATATCCAAATTTATAATTATTTTATTGGTAGATTTCATATAATTTTGGCAATTTTTAGTCTAAAATAATTTTATACTCTAAAATTTGGGCGAATCATTTTTAGAAGAAATAGAAATTGGCGAATCATATTTTTGGAAAAATCATGAAAAATTAGCCCACTTGTGAATATTAGCCCCTAAAATTTTCCGTGATTCCAAGTAAGAATAATGCACGATTTCATAAGTTTTTGTTGAAAGTTCATTACAAAAATTAGTGGGATTTTTGTGCTAATAACTAAATGTATGTAGGGAGTTTTATAATGGAATTTTATCTATTTTGTGAAGAAAAGTGACTAAAAATCTTATATTGACTTTAGCAATTTTTTATGAAGTTTCCCAAGTGGATTGGGATGCAAGTAGGATGATGGTACGGGTGGTGCTGAGTCAAGAAGGGAGGACAATAGACTATTTTGGTGATAAGTTGGATGATACCAAGAGGAAATATTCCTACTATGATCAAGAGTTAAATGTGTTAAATCAAACATTTAAGAAGCAAGGAGTCTACTTTCCCAAAATAATGTTTTGCAAATCCATCACCTATCTTTTAAGTTTATACTAAACCAAGAAAATTGAATCAAAATCACATGAAGTGGGTTGAATTATTTCAAGGCTATTCATTTGTGTTGAAGCACAAGAATTGAAATCCCAATAGGTTTGTTGATGCACTAAGTAGGAGGTCAACATTGATGTTCAAGATGTCCATAAATATAATTGTGTTTGAAAGTTTTCAAGAGTTACATGAATAGGAAACTAATTTATTTGAGGCATGGAGAGCTTGTTAACAATCATGGAATAGAGATAGGACACTATACTTGGACCATTTCAACCAAGAATATTTGTTGTTCCAAAAGCAATAGTTATTTATTCCAAAAGGATCAATGAGGGAAAATCTCTTCAAAGAGTTGCACAATGGTGGTTTGGGAGGTCACTTCTTAGCAGATAAGATAAGGGATTTAGTAGAAGAAGAGTATCAGTGGCATACATTTATATCATTAAAGAAATGGGTGGAAGATTACTAGATTTATTAGCATGCCAAGGTAAAAAGCCAAAACAATAGATTGTATTTTCCATTGATCATACTCAATGGACCATGGGAGGATTCAAGCATAGATTTTGGTTTCTATAATGCCAAGAATGCAATGAGGTAATGACTCTATATTTGTAGTTGTTGATAGATTTATAAAGATGGTGCATTTAATCCCATCCAAGATGAACAATAATGCCACAAACAATGTTTATTTATTAAGGAAGTAGTTTGATTGCATGGTTTTTGAATATTTTCACTTTCGAGAGGGACAACAAGATATGGCCTTGCAACTTTTGAAGAAGTTTTAATATCATACACATGAGACTAAGTCACCAAAACAGTTGGATATAATATCATCAATATTAAAGGTGGTTGACTTGGATGAGTACCATTGAAAGTATTGACTATTAAAACATTGTGGAGCAAGTCATAGATAGAAAATATAAATTCTATCAAAATAGATTGATGAAGTTAGAAATCTTCTTGATAAGATATTTTGAAAAATTACAAGGAGAACAATGTATAAGGAGTACTTGGTTGACTAAAAAGGTAAGGAAATTGAAGATGTGACATGGTAATTGGAAATTGAACTTTGGATGAATAAATTGCTTATTGATAGAGATTTATCATTAATATTGTGAGTAAGATCCCTATAATTTATTTATTAGAGGATTTTAATATAACAGCCTTCTCGATTAATTGGTAATCCTATAAAAAATAGAAAATTCAAGTTTCATATTTTTTATGCTTTATCTAATTAGTTTCTAAAAGGGACATTGTTGGAAAAGCAAATAGGTTCGGTCTTCATAATTATCTTTGTACTCATGTCATTATGTATATATGATGTAAATAACAAAGAAAAAATATTAGTTGTTTATGAAGCATGGGTTTCATGCTTAATAGGTCAAGGAAACAATTGCATGCATTTAGGATTTGTTATGAGTCAAAAGGAAGTCAATATCATTTGTAAAACCCTCTTGGGTATATTGTCATATTGTCTACAAAAGTCATTATACCTCTAGCTACAAGTCCACCTTTAGATGCATTACAAGTCAGTCTTTGGAAGCACAACAAGTCCGCCTTAAGATTCATTAACAAGTTGGCCTTAAGACCACTATTCAGGTCAGCCTTGATCCTGATCACGTCAGCTATGTTCTAGCTTATTCAACTCATGGTGATGTGTATATATAGAAGACGGTTCAGATCATTTTGGATATCAAGCAACAATTTGTTTTAAATTCTTGGAGAACAAGTATTATAAACATAGTGAGAATCCTATAGAAGAAGTAGGATCCAAAGCACAAAAAAAAGGAAGTTTGATCCTTAAGTTACACACCACAGTCACCTAACTACATACCAAAATTATAAAGGCACTTAAGACACCCGAAAATTGTAGGAGGTTCATATAGGAACCTGAAAATTATAGGAAGGAAATATAGAGGTACAAAATATGCAGTGAGAAAGTACAATGATATTTGAAGGCTAAGATGACATTAAGTTTATATGAGTCTTACATTGATCCAAAATTGTAGTAGTGTTGAAGGAATATGTTGTAGTTGCTACAAACCCCCTCCAAAATTTTGCCTACGCTTTGATTTTGGAGTCTACTTTCCATCTATAAGAACGTATCTTTCACTTTCATCAAGTATTCCTCTCGATTGTCTAGTGTCACCATGAATTATTCTTGCATGTAGTTCTTTTGATGAATTCACTAGGTTGTCTTGAATATGTCTAAGTCTTGTGGGTGAAAACTAAACAAATTCTGAACATGAGCCAAGTTCTGTTGTGTTTTTGCACCAATTGTTGGTCTTACCTCTAGTAATTACACAATCCCCTACCATTGCAAACTGCATAAGCCCTCGAGGATTTCAACTACATAATCCCTTGAAGGTCAAAACTACGCAACCCTGAGAGACTAGTAGTCACTGAGCATGTGAAATGCACAATCACTCACTAAGAATCAATACTGCGCAACCCACTAAGTCAGTGGATTGCATAATACCTTATCACTAGGAATTGTGCAATCCCTTCTGCCAGTGTGACTAAAGTGTACATACCTAGAAAATAGGGAGTGTGCAATCACCTTATGAAAAGTGGCACAAATTTTCTATTCCTGATCTTAAGACAAGTGTCACTTCCTCCTTGTTTTTAGGCATGCCTGTAAAAAACCCTAATCCTAGCCCCATGAGGAAAATATATATAATAGATGCTATTAGAGCTCATTTTCACACTCAACTTTGAAGCACTAGCCTTCCTCATGAGATTAGGGAGCTTTGAACTCGGTTTCTAGTGCCTCGCATGGTAAGTTCATGCGTCATTTTTTGTTGCTTTTGTCATTTTTATCTCTATGGGTGTTCTTTTTCAAATTTATTTTCATGGTAGATGGAATTTTTATTATTATTAACTTGTATAAGTTTTGTTTGCATCTCTCGTTCATTTTTTATAAGTGTCGCATCACCTTCTTTCTATTTTTCCTATCAACAGTTGCTATGAATAAATTGCTGATTGATAGAGATTTATCATTAATCTTGTGAGTAATATCCCTACAATTTATTTATTAGAGGAGTTTAATGTAAGATCCTTCTTGGTTAATTGTTAATCATATTAAAAATAAAAATTCAAGTTTCATATTTTTTATGCTTTCTCTAATTAGTTTCTATAAGGAATATTGTTGAAAAAGAAACTAGGTTCGGTCTTCATAATTATATTTGTACTCATGTCATTATGTATATATGATGTAAAGAACAAAGAAAAAATATTAGTTCCTTATGAAGCATGGGTTTCATGCTTGATAGGTCAAGGCAACAATCACATGCATTTAGGATTTGTTATGAGTCAAAAGGAAGTTAATATTATTTGTAAAACCATCTTGGGTATATTGTCATATTATCTACAAAAAATCATTAGACCTATAGCTACAAGTCCACTTTTAGATGCATTAAAAATCAGTCTTTGGAAGCACAACAAGTCCACCTTAAGATTCATTAACAAGTTGACCTTAATACCACCATTTAGGTTAGCCTTGATCCTGATCATGTCAACCTTGTTTTAGCCTATTCAACTCATGGTGATGTGTATATATAGAAGAAGGTTCAGATAATTTTGGATATCAAGCAACAATTCAGTTTTCTTGGAGAACAAGTATTATAAGCATAGAAAGAATCCTATAGAAGAAGTAGGATCTGAAGCAAAACAAAAAGAAGGTTTGATCCTTAAGTTACACACCACAGTCACCTAACTACATACCAAAATTATAAAGGGACTTAAGACACCCGAAAATTATAGGAGGTTCATATAGGGGCCTGAAAATTGTAGGAAGGAAATATAGAGGTACAAAATATGCAGTGAGAAAGTATAATGGTAGTTGAAGGTGAAGATGACAACGAGTTTATAGGAGTCTTACAGTGATTCAAAATTGTAGTAGTGTTTAAGGAATCTATTGCAGCTGCTACAACCCCCTCCAAAATTTTTCCTACGCTTTGATTATGGAGCATGCCTTATGCATATAAGAACCTATCTTTCAATTTCATTAATTATTCCTCTCGATTGTCTAGTGTCACGATGGCTTATCCTTGCATGCAGTTCCTTTAATGAATTCACTAGGTTGTCTTGATGATGACTAAGTCTTGTCAACAAAACTGAACAAATTCTGAACATGAGCCAACTTCCGTCGTGTTTTTGCACCAATTGTCAATCTTCCCTCTAGTAATTACACAATCCACTACAATTGGAGATTGTGTAAGCCCTTGAGGATTTCAACTGCACAATCCCTTGAATATCAAAACTACACAACCCTGAGAGACTAGTAGTCACTAAGCATGTGAACCACACAATCACTCACTAAGAATCAATACTGCATAACCAACTAAGTCAGTGGATTGCGTAACCCCTTATCACTAAGAATTGCGCAATCCCTTATGCCAGTGCGACTACGTAGTTCCCCATAGAAAGTGTGCATCCCTATAAAATAAGGAGTGTGCAATCACCTTATGAAAAGTGGCACAAATTTTCTATTCCCGATCTTAAGACAAGTGTTGCTTCCTCCTTATTTTTAGGTGTTAAACACACATGGACAGCAAGAGAGATAGGAAGGATAAATCAGTGAGTACATTTTTATTAACATCAGATATACATTTATAGTACAAATATGTGACTCTTGGGTTTCAGATCCCAAGGTCTCTTGGACTCCTTTTGTCCATTCAACTTCCACACTAACCATTAGGATTAGGTGTCCAACATTCCCCCCCTTAATCCGAAGGGTTATGTATGAGTCCAAGAAGAGAGCTGTAATACAAAATGTGCAAAAAATGCACGACAACACTAGGCTGAATGTGCTCTATGAAATGTTGGTAAAAAAGGGTGGTGGTTTAAGGATGACCTCCAACACTGGAACGCTTAGTGCAGTTCCCGGAACTCTTCCAAAACTGGCAAGAAACTGAAGTTTTCTGCTAGATTTCAACCATAAAAGGGAGGTCTCACCCTACATGAAAGGTAAAAATTCAACCTGAAAAGGGAAGTCTCAACCTGTGATGGTTTAAGGATAACCAACAACTCTGGAATGCTTAATGAAATTCCTGGAACTCTTCCAAAACTGGCAAGAAGCTGGAGTCTTCTGCTAGAGGAAGTGTTCTTAATCTGTGATGGTTTAAGGATGACCAACAACTCTGCAATTCCTGGAATTCTTCCAAAACTGGCAAGAAGCTGGAGTCTTCTACTAGAGGAAGTGTCCCAGATTGCCAACTGAAGGCATGTTCAAGGGCATCTTTGTCTCTGGCTACAACTCTGAAACTGGTGTGGCAGGTTGTGGCTCAGGCTCGCTTGATGTGGCTTTGAAGCTTGTAGATGACCATGATTTCCCCCCCTATCAGATACAAGGTGAGAAGATGGAGAAAACTCAACTGCAAGACTGTTCAATATTCTGGAACAAGTTCTGATATGTGTTTGGAATATCTTCTTGGCTGTTGATGCCCATTGCCAAGAAGCGATCCATCCAAGATGAATCTTTGTTCTTGCAGGACGTTTGTTTCTGAAGCATCTGTGTGAAGAATGGCTGGTTTTATGACAATGCTTAGATGGATGAAGATCAAAACAATGATCTTTCAGATGGTCAACTCGGTCACAGTGTTGGCATTTTATGATCTGTTGTTGTTGTTGTTGTTGCTGTAGAAGAGGAGTAGAATCTGGAACAGCTGAAGGTGAACTGTCATGAATAAATCCAACACTCTGAAACTGAATGGGCTTGGCGTAGTCTGGAATATGAAAGGACAAGTCCTTGTCATATCCAAGACCAGTTCTGTGCTTGTTGTGGACAAGCTGTTCCCAAGGTCTGATGATGGGCTTGGGAAGTGCAGACTGAGTTTCTGCATCTACATATACAACTGCTGCTTTATTTGAATGAACTGTAACAGTATTAACATGCTGCTGATGGGTGGTTGTCTCAATGTTCTGAACAAAAATAGGTTCAGAATGGTGTCTATTTTGATGTAGCTCTTCTTGCTGTAGCTGTGATTCAAGCTGCAAAAAAGTCGATCTTTTCCTGTGCATTTTGTAAACATGTCTGAATTTCTAAGAGAGATCCTTTGCTGATTTGTAATGTGTCATCAACAATAGATTATATCAGAGTTTTAAGGAACTGTAATACTTCACTGGTTCTGGCCATTTTTCCTTCAATGTCTGATTTACACCTTAAAAACTGATCACAACTACTACTCAATGCAGCAAGGATAATTTTAGGGGCGAATGTTCGCCCTTTGGCGAAATTAAGGGGTTTTAGATTTTTAGTGGGCGAATATTTTGTATCATAGTACATTTTTACAAATCACCTCAAATAGCCCACCTTATTTTAAGGGAGAGGGTAAAAAAGGTAAATTTAGCCCTTGAAATTAGGACTTCCAACCTTCCATTCACCCATTTTCAAGAATAGGTTTTATTTAAGTGAATCCATTCGCCCATTTTCAAGAATAGGTTTTATTTAAGTGAATCCTATGGGCCAAATACCATATTTATAAAAGAGGTATGGTAAATTAATAAAAATATAAATAAATGAGAGGTATGGTAAATAAATAAAACATTTTTTATATTTACTCCATAAGTCACCTTATATAACGGTGTAAACAAATAAAAATATAAGTAAACTGGAATAAATAAAACGTCTTTTTATACTTACTCAAACGATATGGTAAATAAATAAAAATATAAATAAACTAGACGTATCGTAAATAAATAAAACCTCTTTTTATATTTAGTCCATAACCCTCGTTCTATTTATGAAGGCTCAAGAACGAGGTTTTATTTAAGTGAATCCTATGGGCCAAATACCATATTTGTAAAAGAGGTATGATAAATTAATAAAAATATAAATAAACAAGAGGTATGGTAAACAAATAAAACATTTTTTTATATTTACTCCATAAGTCACCTTATATCTACGAACACTCAAAAAATGGGTTATATTTAGGTGAAACCTATGGCCAAAATACTATGGGACAAATACCATGGACTAGATTGTTATTAATACCATGCAAAAAACCATTATTAACCCTAATATTAGAATTAATAAATATAAAAATGGCACATGGTATTGACCCATGGTATTCACCAAAATGGCACATGGTATTGACCCATGGTATTCACCTGGAATGTAGCCTATTTAAATGTGGGAATTAAACCAGCATGTAGCCTATGCTAAGATTCACTAATACTTTACAAAGTTTTATTATTTAGTGAAAGAATCGCCAAGATCTTACAAGATTTTATAATTGAGTAATATTCGCCATGCCTGGTGAGAGATTCGCCAAAAAATTATATATACATATTATATTATTGATAAAATCGCCTTCCATTTTTCCTATATACCATGGAGATTCGCCCATTTATTATATTTATAAATTTAGGGGGGGTTCTTAAAATTTTCCCTGCAATGTAGAAAAGTAATATCTACTCACAGTACACAGCAATATCCTTTATAAATGTCAGCAAATGATCAGTTTGCAATATAAAAGTTTACAATCAGCTCACCAAAATCTTTATGCAGGAGTGGAATCAAGGAATCAATATAATGAGTTTTAAATAAAACAACTGGGGAAACAGCAACTGCAAACTTGCTTGGAACCTTCAAGTACTCCTTCATAAATGATGGTTATCAAAACTTCAATAATTATAACACCATGTCATGGGCATTTTTTGCACATTGGATTGTATACCATTCAGGCCTCATACAAACTTATTTAAAATAGCAGCTTCAACGTATTTCAGGTAGCATCATAACGTATTCAGGCAGCTTTAATCACAGTTTTCGATGCATTCAATACAACTCCAGGTCAGCACACAAATAAATCAATGATCGATATACAAAACTGATTTCTTTCTCTGCAATAGAGACTTAATGTCCAGCACATACAATGCACATATTAGGAGCAATAATCTGGGTGATTCGTACAACAAAGAGAAATAATCATCACAAACAGAAACGACCTTTCCAACAAACGCTCGGGGCATTGAATAAATTTTCAGCAGACATCTGACGGACCATATTTTTAGTGCAAACAACAAATATACACGCTGGAAACCACGAGCTAGGTACAAGCTCGCAGCTGATCCTCCTGTGGAAGAGGTAAAAAACTTTGCAATCACTGCCGCAAAAATGCCAAATCAGAGCGGGTGTTGTTTCACTATAATGGGCATGGTGTTCCAAAACCCACAGCTAATGGGGAAATCTGGCTTTTCAACAAGAGTTATACACAATACATTCCATTGTCAATTTATGAACTTGAATCGTGGCTCGGGACACCCTCAATATATGTATTTGATTGTTCTGCTGCAGGCATGATAGTTAATGCCTTCATAGAGCGCCAAGAATGGGGTTCTGGTGTTTCTTCTGCGACTGCAATGAAGGATTGCATTTTACTTGCTGCTTGTGGAGCAGATGAGATTCTTCCTCAGAGCCCTGAGTTTCCCGCTGACATTTTTACTTCATGCCTCACAACACCTATAAAGATTGCATTACAATGGTTCCGTTCACGCTCTTTTCTTCGAGATTCACTTAATCCTAATCTGATTGATAAGATACCTCGTGAACTGTTTCAGAGGTTGTTTCAACAAGATCCCTGGATGCGCACCAGACCTCCCTTATTTCTGTTGTTGCATCAAACCATTTATAAAAGAAACACCACAGGAATTCAAAGCTGATGAAAGAAATTGCACAAGCTTTTTACAAAGACAACGAAGATCAAAGGTTTACAAATGCCCCACCCAACTGCTGTATAGGGTGGTTTCTAATCTGTCATTCCCTCTTGGTTCTGAGGTAGGGTTCTGTGCTAGGCGACAGGCTTCTAATTTCTGGAATAAACTACAGCAACGGGAGTAGTCGTACGGGATCTGTCATAAATTTGCGAGAAAGCATGGCAGATACTTTAGAAATAAACAACATGGAAATTGAGAGAGAAGAATATCTCTGCAGTGTGAGTTTGTCCATGGTATACGATCCTGTGAAGATAGCCTCTGTTGTCTTTCTCTACAATCGGAACACGTTGGAGACGTGGGTTGAGAAGAATCTAGGGAAAGCAACTAGCCCTCAGACCCGGGAACCTTTCTGTGCCACTGATATAACTCCGAACGCAGATCTCAGGGCAGAAATGAGACAATACTTCCAACGTGTGATGGGCAACGAATACACAGAATGGGAAGTCGTTCCAGACTATCCACAAGAACTATCGTCGGATGAAATCCGAAATCTGCTAGGCGACATTCTTCAACTCTTCCCCAGTCCGGACGCGGAGGAGAATCTGAGGAGAATGAGCGTTGAGAGTTGGTCCAACGCATGGAAGCGACTCACATTTCTCTGCCTCAATCTACAGATGAACGCAAACAATCGCCAACGCTTCCTCTTTCACAGAGAAATTCTCTGAACAATTCTTGCCCTCGACTTGACTACACATCATCCAGTACTCCTTCGCCTTCTCTTGCCCATAGCTAAAATTCTGGAACCCAAACAACTACTATGTAGATATGCTCTCTAGATATCCGAAAAAACAGGAAACTTCTGAGAGAAATTGGTTATGGAGCAACGACGACAGCGAAAATGGAAGGGGAGAAGCCGCGGTTCTCCCTAGAGTTTGATTTGAAAAAAATGGTGGTTCTTCTAGCCTCGCTAAAGTGCAGGTGCCGGACCTTCTTACAGAATAAAAAAAACCACGACAGTTGCAACAACAGTTTCAAGGGAATATGGCAGACAGAATTCAAATGTAACTGATGGACATCATTCCGAGAATATGAAACGTTTATGATCAGAGAAGCGCAGGAATCATAAATAGAATGTCAGGGCAGCGCAGGTGTGGACAATCAATATGAAACGTTTATGATCAGAGAAGCGCAGAAATCATAAATAGAATGTCAGGGAATAATGATAAATCCCAGCACTGTTATACCAGTGCGCAGACTCTGATAGGCCGCAGGTAGGAATACAATGCCTAGTTGCAGATTTGATGCGCTCAGCTAAAATAAATGGCCAGGTAATGAAGATTAGGCCAACATTATTCAAGGCAGCTCAGACCAGTTGCTAAACCGTGAGAAAACTACACAGGCCACACATCATGGCTCTGATACCATGTTAAACACACATGGACAGCAAGAGAGATAGGAAGGATAAATCAGTGAGTACATTTTTATTAACATCAGATATACATTTATAGTACAAATATGTGACTCTTGGGTTTCAGATCCCAAGGTCTCTTGGACTCCTTTTGTCCATTCAACTTCCACACTAACCATTAGGATTAGGTGTCCAACATTAGGCATGTACGTAAAAAACCCTAATCCTATCCCCGTGAGAAAAATATATATAATAGAGGCTAGTAGAGCTCATTTTCATAATCAACTTTGAAGCTTTTTCCTTCCTCACGACATTAAGGAGCTTTGAACTTGGTTTGTAGTGCCTCCTAAGGTAAGTTCATGCATCAATTTTTGTTGCTTTTGTCATTTTTATCTCTGAGTGTTCTTTTTCCCATTTATTTTCATGGTAGATGGAATTTCTATTATTATTAGGTTGTATAGGTCTTGTTTAGGTCTCTCATTCAATTCTTACAAGTGTCGCATCACCTTCTTGCTATTTTTCCTATCAACAGTTGCAACTACTGGGATGTTTTATGCATGCATGTTTTTCCTTTTGCATGATATTTTCTGGCCCATGTTCCTGAATGATATAACTCATACTAAGGATGATCTACACTTATTACTTCTGCAACTTTGGTTCTCAAATTTTCCTTCTCTCTCTGGAAAAAACTACACTATCCTTTAGCAAGCATTGCCTCCCCAACTACGCATTTCACAATTCCAAGGCTCAATCTCATCTCTTCGGCTTTGATACTACGTAATGTGAAATCACTATATTTCCTAGCATTGTGTATATCCAACCCTCAATGCCCAACCTTGGCCTTTAAGAATTCACATTACTCAGTCCCTTCTCTCTCCTGCCCATCTAAGATTGTGCTTTGCACAGTCTCAAGTCTCAAGCTTCATCCTTGCCTGCTAAGACTATGCAGTGCCCTCTCTCACTACGTAGTGCACAATTACAAAGCTTAGTTTGCCTCCCAAAGCCCAAGTACTTCACAATCCCTTTCCTTAGTTAGTTTGTTGCTGCTTTAACTTTGATTGATGAAATTATTTTCTTAATCTAACTTTTTTAGTCATGAGTACATTTATTGTTACAGGTAATGTAGGTTTTGAGCTCATCTCTTCTTCATCAATAGCCATGATCATGCCTCCCAAGAGATCAACCTCAAAAGAAACAACACAGAGTAGTACCGATGAAGTGGTTGAGAGTGCTCCAGTTAGTGTCCCTATTCTATCTGATACTCGACTCTTCATTGAAAAGGGCTCTAATATCACATGGCATGTGGTCAAAGATGCATTCACAACTACAGAATTTAAGGAATATCTAGAGGATAGACAAATGTACATTAACATCTAGTAATCAAGTTTCCACAATGCTACATGTAGGTTCCCTGTCCTACCTTGTTCCAATGTCATCAAATGGATCTTAAAGCACTTGGATACTAAAAGCTTGACCCTCAATAATGTCAGTGTGCAAAAAATTTCCTCTTACGTAGCCCATGATATTCAATTGATGTACCATTTTCCTACACTTGAGGAGTATATGGATTCACACTTCTATGCAGTCACTGGCTATTTAAACACTAAGGACATTATCAAGACATGGAAAAAATAGCCAACTATGTTTTTCCAGAAACCCAGTCATAATTACAAGATAAGATCCCTTAGAAAGGTGTTTTAGTACCTGATAATGTTATGTTGCCAAATATATGGACAAAAGAATGCTGAGTCCTTCCATGAAGAATGAGTTTACATACTGCATCAAATTGTCACGAAGGGGAAGATATTCAATTGGTCTGACCTTTTGGCTCATCAACTTAGGATTAATGTAAACATGGCGAAAAATCCACCTAAGGTCAAGTATGCTAAATTCTACATGTCTAGATACCTGTTGGATACTATATGTGCAAAAATTGTTTTTCCTGGCATGGATTGGAAGTGGATACCCAAGGAACCTCTTGTTCACATTCATTGTAAATTGATTTTAGAGTGTAGTTACAAAGGATTCATTGAGAAGTTGACTGACCACTTCTTCAAAGTCTTGTGCTAGATGATCTTTGAAGAAGGACCCCCTTGCATGTCCCGTGAGGTGATGAATTTAGTATCAAAAATTTCCAATTGGTCTACCTCACTAGATGGAACTTACCTCAGGGTGTTCGACTACCAAAAACCATCTCATTTGTTACCAAGGTACGCCATAGTTAAGTTAGTCATGCAAGAGGTCACAAATCATCTTGCGAAAAGATTATTAGTAGTACTGTAGAGGGAAAAGAAAGAACTTTGGCCTACTTTTCCTTTGCAGGTGGTATCCTATCAAATCAAGAACCTGAAGGCTACAAAAGCTGAATTCAAAGAGTTGGACAACTACAGGTTTGGCACGATAGATTATCATCAGTATGATCCTAGGGGTATTTGCAAAAAACTGTGTGCCAAGTTGTAATTTAATTGGCTGTGTGGAACTTTCTCTAGGCCAGAGGAGGAGAATATCAAGAACTATTATAATGCCTCTAGGCCCCACATACCAAGTATCTAGGCATGTCCTTCCCATGTGGCTCCAAAGAAGAACACTACTTTGGAAGAAAGGAAACCAGAAGAGCGTAAGAAAATGAGTATTGAACATAAAAGGAAGTTTTCTCACAAATCAATAGAGGATAACAACCAAAGGTTTAAAATGCATCCATATATTTTGACAATGGTTATGGAAACATAAATAAAAAGGAATAAACAACGAGAAGTGTTGAAGAAGAAAAAAGAGGAAGAACTAAAGAGGAAGGAAGAGGAGTGAATGTAGGAGGAGGAACATAAAAAGAGATAACAAGAAGAAAAGAAGATGTAAGAAGAAGAATTAAGAATGAAGGAGCAAGAAGAAGCAATGCTGAAGCAAGAAGAAGAAGAAAGACAAAATCAGCTACAGGAAGAAGAGAATAAACAACAACAGGATTGAGAGCTTTCTAAAGAGATTGAAGAGATAATAGTTATGTAAGACATGGAGTTAGAACAAGGGCAATAGAATCAAGATGTTGATCTTATGCCCAATACAGAACAAATCATCACTTAGTCTCTGCCCCCTCCCACAGATGGGAAAGATCTAGGCGATGAAGGAGAAATTGCTCCTTTAGATGAGGACCAAGTCATGGATATTTCTAGCCTGACTTTCAATGAGCTTCAGAGAAGGATTGTGCAAGAAATGAATACAATTTTTTCCAATGAGTTCACATATCCTGCATTCATTAATACAAAAAAGGTGATTATCATGGGTACCAGAAGGAATACTCAAACCATTACCGCAACTCACTTGGCCTTTGTAGGAGCGTCAAAGGAAAATATATATTACTAAATGGAAGAAAAAAGTAAATGGAAAAGGATTTGAAAGTTGCAAGACAACAAATAGAACAACTCCAAGAAGAAACTCAAAAGTTGTCTTCTATAAATGTTTTCTTGAAGGAGCTTTAGGTGGCTATATATGGTAAAGTCCAAGCATTGGGAGACATTATGATGAATATTTATGAGGAGTTGGTCACCGTGCATAAATAAATTCCCCCCTTGCATGATATGTAGAAGAAATCATGGGAGAATGAAAAATCTATGAAAGTCATTCATGAAATCATCACCGCAATTCAAGAATGGGGAATGAATTACAAAGGCACACCATCAAAATGTTATGCAACCAGCTCACAAAATAGAATAAGAGATAGATTAACGAATTCAAAATTAGCCTCTTTTAGGGGGAGACCTCCTTTACATTACACAAATGAAAAACTCTTAGATGATACAAATGAAAAAACCTCCTTTCTATATATAGGAGTCTAAGGGGTCACAATATAATCAGAGCCAACATAAAAATAATAATGTAAGGGCACAACAATAGCAATAGTGGGCTTCTATGGGGCACAATAATAACATTATGGGGATAAAAAGGGTACAAAAATAACAATAAGGGGCCACAATGATAATAATAATGGGGGAATACACTAGTATTATAGGGACCTAAGATGCCCCTCTCCTTAAAAAAAGTGTTTTCCTCAATGCTTGAGTAGTTCTGGAAGCTTCTTTATAAAATTCTCATCCTCCCATGTGGAATCTTCAGGGGGTAAGGTCTTCCACTTGATGAGATACTCTGAAATTGATTGATTTCGTAGTTGTCGATTTCTTGTTTCTGTGACTGCTTTAGGTTCCAATATGATTTTTCCTTCCTCATCAAGTTCTAGAAATGTTGTTTGAACTGGGAGCTTATCATCTATAACCTTATTTAAGCATGAAACATGGAAAACTGGGTGCACTCGGGAAGATGCAGGAAGCTCCAATTTGTATGCCATAGTACCAATATTTTGCAACACCTTGTATGGACCATAATACTTTTGTGCTAATTTACTATCCTTGTTAGCTTGCTTGAGGGACATTTTTATGTATGGTTGTAGTCATAGAAATACCCAATCACCTTCATCAAAACTTCTTTCATTGTGCTATTGATTTGCCTATTATTTCATTCTATTCTACACCAAAGTGAGGTTACCTTTAAGAGTTGGAGAACTTGTTGTTGATGCTTGATGTGATGTTCTACTTCTTGAACCTTAGAATTTTCTCTTAAATATGATGTGATGGATGGTGGATGATATCCATAAAGTTGCATAAATGGGGTCATTTTTGATGCACGAAGTGTTATACCACCATTCAGCCAGAGGCAACCACTTGACCCATTGTGTTTGTTTATCAGATACAAAGCAACGAAGATATCCTTCCAAACATTTGTTCACTATTTCAGTTTGTCCATCAGATTGAGGATGATAAGATGAACTATGAGCTAACTAAGTACCCAGACAAGAAAATAATTCTGTCAAATTTCTAGTGAAAATGGAATCTCTCTCGCTTATAATAAAATTTGGGTTTCCATGTAGCTTTTGAATTGTTTCCATAAATTCAATAGAAATTGTACTAGATTTAAATGGATGAGATAATGCACAAAAGTGTGCATACTTTGTAAGTCTATAACCTAGTACCATGTTGACACTCTTTCCTTTGGACTTGGATAAACATGTGATAAAATCCATTGAAATCTCGCCCAAACATTGACTTGGAATGGATAAAGGTTGTAATTGACCCAGGGTCTTAATTGTTTAAACTTTATTTTGTTGGCAAACCAAACATTCTGCAACAAACTTTTGAATATCATATTTAAGGCCATCCCAAAAAATTTCCTTCTTAACTTGATGGTAAGTTTTTAAAAATCTTGAGTGCCCTCCTAAGGGACAGGTGCTCAATTCCAAAAGAATTTTTTTTTGAGCTGGGAGTTCTTACAGAGGTATAAGCGATCTTTGTACCATAACAAGCCATTTTTTCAGCTAAATGTATTAGATGTAATGGGATCTTGCTGCAACTTTTGAATGAGTGCACACACTTCTTTTTCATTCTTCCATTCATCCCTTGCTTCTTTTATCTAATCTGGTTGGATGATAGAAATGGCACAAAGTAATGCTTTCACATCCTCATCCTTTCTTGAGAGTGCATCTACAACAACATTTTTCTTCCCTCTTTTGTAGATGATTTCAAAGTCATAACCCAACATCTTTGTGACCCATTTTTGCTTCTCTTCTGAAGATAATATTTGTTCTAAAATGTATTTAAGACTATCATGATCCATTTTTACCTTGAAGTTTCTTCCCATTAGGTAAGGTTTCCATTTCTTAAGTGCATGTAGTATTTCCATTTCCTTCTCATAAATAGCTTTGTGTAAATACTTTCATTTGATTGGAAGACTTTCAAAAGAAATGGGTCTTCCTTCTTGCATTAAAGCATCACCAATTCCATTATTCGAGGTATCACATTCCACAATAAAGGTTTTTGTGAAGTCTGGCATAGCTAAGACCGGTGCTTGGCACATTACCTTTTTAAGATGTTCAAAGTCCTTCATTGCTTCTGGAGTCTGAGAAAATGCATCTTTCCTCAGTAATGTTGTTAGAGGTGCTGCTATTATCCCATATTTCTTAAAGAACTTGGAATAATACCCTGTCAAACTGAGAAATCCTTGCAAATTATTTATGGATGTGGGGATTTTCCATTCCTTAATGGCTTTAATTTTGCGAGGGTCTACCTTAACACCTTCATGAGATACAATATGACCCAGATATTCCACCTCCTCTACTCCAAAGAAACATTTGGAGTTTTTTGCATATAATTGTTTCTCTTCCATTAGTTTGAGAACCCTACCAACCTGTTGAACATGATTCTTCCAAGACTTGTTGTAGATTAGTATATCATCAAAAAATACTAACACAAGTTTTCTAAGGAAGGGTTTGAAAATGGAATTCATCAAACCTTGAAATGTAGAAGGTGCATTGGTAAGGCCAAAAGGCATGACCAAAAATTCATAATGACCCTCATGAGTTTTAAATGTTGTTTTTGAAATGTCTTCAGTCTTCATTCTAATTTGATGATATCCTAAACGAAGATCCAACTTGGTGAAATAAATTTCTCCATGTAACTCATCCAATAATTCATTAATGATAGGAATAGGAAATTTATATTTAATAGTGAGCTTATTGAGCTCCCTATAATCTGGACACATGTGCCATGATCCTTCCTTCTTGTGCACCAATAGTACTGGAGTAGATAAAGAACTTTGACTAGGTTGAATTATACCAACCTCTAGCATTTCTACAACCATATGTTCAATTTCACTCTTTTGGGCATATGGATATCTATAAAGGTTTATGTTTGGAGGAACAATTCTTGGAATCAAATGAATAACATGATCATGATCATGAATAGGTGGGAGACATTTTGGAGTCTTAAATACCTTGGAATGATTTTTGAAAACTTTTTGGAGATCTGAAGAAATAGATGATTTTGATGTAGGAGCCTCTAGTGAACATAATTGTGCAATTACACCCCATTGTTCTTTCTTTAGAATATTTATCATGTTGTTAGAGAATATTATATTTCCCAATTTACCTATGATACCACTTAATCTAGCTTCCTTTCCTTCCCAAAAAAACTTCAAGAAACGTTCTTGAAAATTAAAAGCTATCGTACCCAAATATTGTAGCCATTAGACTCCTAGTACAACATAAGCACCACCCATTGGAATGGAAAGCATTGGACAATTCAATACATATTCTCCGATGGACAACTTTATATTATGGCAATTTCCAAAGAAATTTATGGTTCCTCCATTTACAACCATCACTTGACACCCTGGTGCTAGATATAGGAATCAATTCAATTCCTTGGCTATCTTACAATGAATAAATTTATGGGTACTACCCGAGTCAATCAACGCTATTACCTTTTTCTTCTTGATATGTCCTTTTATCTTGAGAGTTTGAGGAGTGGTAATTCCTACCAATGAATTACAAGATGTGGTCAGACTAATTTGTTCCTTCTCTAGGGTTTGTTCCTCACGTATATCCTCTTTTTTTGACGTTTCTTGTTCCTTTTCTTCCTCCTCTTTACAATCTATGTAAAATAATTTATTCTCAGCACACTTATGAACTTTAGTGTATTTTCTATCACAACTGTAACAAAGCCCTTTTTCTATTTTTTCTTCCAATTGTTGTGGTGTTAACCTTGTAGGTTGTGGAAGGCTAGGACCAACAACACTTCCATCTTTATAGTTGTGAGTGGTAGGCTTCCTTGTTGTCATAATGTTTCTTTCTATTTTTATTTCCAACCTGAATGCCTTCTCCAATGAATCAGGTTCCCAAAGGCCAACCTCATGTTGGATGCTATCTTTTAAAGGCACTATGAACACATCAATCCTATGCTACTCTGGAATATCATTTACCCTTATATTCAATTTTTGGAAGTCCTCAATGTGCTCCACCATTGAACCTTTTTGTTTGAGATTTATCAATTGGCTAAAGAAGGTGTTTCTCTTTATATCCTCATAATGTGCTATCATTTCCTCCGTAAAAATTGACCAAGTGACAATTTGTTTACGAGAGAAAAGCCATCGATACCATACAAACTGATTGGGTTCCAAATATAAAGTTTCAATGTGTACCTTTTGTGTGTTTTTCACATTATGGAGATCGAAATATTGCTCCATCTGTAGTATCCATGTTATGGGATCCTTGCCATCAAACTTCCTCATATCGATATTTGGAACATGGTGGGTCTTAAATCCAACGTTAAAGTCTATGAAATCATGATTAACATTTATTTTTTTCTCATCATGAGTTTCCTCTACTACCTTTTCACCATTAGGAAGTGTTTCTTGTAGCAACTTTGTCAAACCTTCCATGTATTTCTTCAAATCTTCCATGTTGCCTTTCAGTTTTGCTTCTATACCATCGATCTTATATTCCATGCCATTCTTCAAACCATTCATCTTAGCTTCAATTCCATTCATCTTAGCTTCAATTACTTTTTGTGAGAGCGAAATTTGTTGCACTTGGTCTCGTAATTTTGATATATCATGTTGCATTTCTTCCTCTTCTTCAAGTGTCATAGTAGAGATTTCAGGTTTCTTACTAGGTGTTTCCATTTTATTTCTTTGGGTCATAAATTACTGATAATTATGATTCATAATTCCCTTTGAATCACTTAAAACTACTTTCTCGAACAAATTTATGCAAATTAAAAAAAAAAAAAAACTACACCTTTTTTTTGGTTTTTTTTTTCACAATGTAGGAGCTTGATATTGAATCTAATGTATCTCTATAATTTCAGATCTCAAAGGTCTAAAATTATGTCCTGTGGTATCCCTCTGAGTCTTCTTTCTAACCCCACAAGTTTGATCAATATCGTATTCTCCAAGAAAGAGTTATGGCCAATCTCCCATGATGACCTGATTATAGATTAGTTCAGTAGAGCAAATTTAAACGAAGTGTCATGTGTCACTATTTCAACCTTCGGCCCTGCACACAATACCCAATAAACTGCAGCCTGTCTTATTCTATCATGCTTGAAGAAATTTGAATCTGATTCTCAGAGAGAAAGTTATGACGATTTTCCCATGGTCACTTGTTTGAGATCAAATTTTGGAGCCTGCAAAAACCCTAATTTCCACGGATCATATCTTCAAACATATAGCAAGAAAAGATATAAAATTCTATAATAGGTTCAAAAATATTTTAGCTCAAAATTCCATGATCACCTGTTTGAAGCTATGAAGCCCTAGAATCCAAAGCCTTTGATACCAAATGTTGTGCAACTGGCTCACAAAATAGAATAAGAGATAGATCAAGGACTTCAAAATTAGCCTCTTAGAGGGGGAAAACTCCTTTAAATTACACAAATGAACAATTCTTGGATGATACAAATGACAAAGCCTCCTTTCTATATATAGGAGTCTAAGGGGTTACAATATAATTAGAGCCGACATAACAATAATAATGTAAGGGAACAACAATAACAATAGTGGGCTTCTTTGGGGCACACTAATAAAAATATGGGGACAAGGGCACAACAATAACAATAAGGGGCTAAAATGATAATAATAATGTGGGAATACAATAGTATTATAGGGATCTAAAACTGAATTGACTAGGAAAACAAGACAACAAGTTGAGTTAGAGAAAGCTGACATCCATATGCTTATGAAAAGTAATAAAAAACTCAACACTTTCATAGCCAACATATCATATTCTTATGCACAATTTTACAATGGTGTATAATCCCTAGTAAAATCTCATAAGATCCCTTCAGTTGGGTCATTTACAGAGGCAAAGGGAGGAAAGACAATTAGGTAGGAAGTTTTAGAGTACTTGGTCCAACTGCAGCAGATTGATACAAAAGAAGACTTGGAGATTAATAGACACACCATGCATAAATATATTGGTGTCCCAACTAAGATCAATACTATGTTGTTCTTATTAAAGAAGGAGACACAAATTGGTTCCAAAACCATCTACATAGATGCAATGGAAGCTAGATTCTGCCATAAGTGTAATCTTCTTTCAAAGTTTGAGGAGACCATCGCACAGTACAAAGCTTGGCATCATAATGTAACAAAGTATTTACAAATTGAAGTTGTTGAGCTCAAGTTTCCTCAAAGTCAAGCTCAATGGCTCTAGTTTGTCTTATTATGCTTGTCTTATTATGGTTTACCCATTTTTGTCCTATATGAGTTTTTATGTTATTGTATTCAAAATAAAATATGTAAGTCATAGTTCAAGTGTCAATTATGGAATATGAAAAATTATTAGTTAGGAAAAGACAAAAAATTCAAAGATTCATGAGGGAATTTCAAAGGTCACAAAGGGAGATGAAGGGGCATATCATTTGTTATAAATAAACCTTCATAACTCAAGCAAAGGTATTGGAACCAAAGAGGCTTGAAGACTAAGTTTCATTGCCTTGGCTTCTCTAGTTTAGCATAGGAAGAGTATCATTCTTTTGAGAAGCAAGTGTTGGCTTCATGTTCCACTATTGGGGCTAGTGCTACATCAATGTAAATGTGTGCTTGGAAATTTCACTTTATAATGAGAATCTCTCAAAGTTGACACACTTTCATGCATATGTCATGAATGTTGTAATACTATTATTTATATATTTGCGATGTATGTGGTTTCATTTACACTAATGCTAATGAACTATTTTTTTAACCTTAGTATGTATCTTGTTCAATGCGCGTTGTTTATTCTATCATGCTTGTTGTTATCTTTTGAACTATTTTGCAGGTTAACTAAGGATGCTTGCGTGTCTCTTTTAAGATATATACTCTTACTCTATTTTAATGGGTCCGCTCTTTCCCCTTTTATGTGAACAAACCTTTCATAAATTACACTTGATATTGCACAAAGTTCATACATTTGTTGTCACCAAAGTCATGCTTATTTCATATTATGTGTTTGTTGCAGCCAAGGCCTATCTTTAAAACCACCACATTTTTGCAACGAACTATATTCCGCTTGGGGCTCCTACTCCAAACAGTGTGGGGTCTAATTAAGACCACATTGAGGAGACCCCCTTCCCTGTTGGTGGATTTCAACACCGTCAACTGGTTTTGGTTCTATAAGGAGGGCTAGATGACAAGCTAAGCTTGTAAAGTGTGTTTGAACCCTTCTTATCTTAAATGGCTTCTTCCCATATGTTAACCCCAACATGTTTTTCTAGACTTGCAAATCTAAAAGTGCCGTTGGGAATAATCCATGACTTGTTGAATCTAAAATTTGATGGAGAGGGAGGAACAAACATTCTTGAGTACACCTCTCACTTTCTTGAGTTTTTTTATTCCCATAAAATTAATTGTGAGGATACTGCTATCAGGTTTTTCGTACTCACATTCGAAGCACACGTTAAACAATGGTGTTATACTTTGCCGACTGCCTCTATACATTCTTTCGAACAAATTTTCAAAGAACTTCACCTAGCCTTTGATAGTTATGATTATGAACGTGTTTATAAGAAGATTATTCACCTTAGAATGAAACCTGAAGAATATATTGAAGACTTCCATGATCAATTCATTCACTTTGTTATGAATTTTCTGAGGATTGTATAGATTGGAATTTTATGAAAGAGAAATTTGAGTATCTTGTTCAAATCACTTTGAATCCTCCTGAACCTAAATCCCTATCAAATCTCCCAACGTTCCTTGGTTATGGAGTTCAAAATTTTAAAATAATAGTGTTGTTCCATGTGACTCTTTGTATTCTTCTCATTCTTTGTTAAATCAAATATCTCCAGGCATAAAAATTGCGGTTGGATAACATGAAAATCAGTTTGTTAATCTATCACCATCTTCTCCTATTTAATATTTGAACCCAGATTTCAATGGTGAATCTCATTTTATAAAGGATATTTTTTCCTCTCGATACATCTCTTTCCCTCCATCAAATATCCCCGATGATCCTCATAATTATCCTTTGTTACATAAACATGTTATAATAGTTTCTTCTGATTCTCAAGAGGATCAAGTTCAAGATGGAGTTAGTGGAGAACAAGAACATTGTGATATATTTCACAATGATTATGTGTGGGATTATGATTTTGAACAAGATTTTGTGATGAAAGATGATGTTTCAGCTAATCTTTCAATTTCTTCCTCACCTCACACCCTTTATCCTGACATATTTAATGAGCCTATCACACCTATCACATCTGTGGATGAGTCAAATTTTGAAAATGTTAATTTTGATGGCAGTCTGGAGTGGTGGAGTGTTGATTTTACATCAAAGGAAGGTGAGGGAGGATCATTTCTTTGTTATATATCTCATCCATAATTTTATCAATGTGAAGAAACATAGAATGCAATCTCATGTTTTCACTCAATCCATCTCTATGATTCATTACATCATGAGGATTCCCTTCTTTTGAATGAAAAATCAAAATCTAGTCATTATTTTCTTGATATATTCATTGATTCATCTAGTAATGATCTTATGTATACAACTGTCAATTATTCTAAGCCATCATTTTTTGATGATCTATCTTCATATGTCTTGGAACCATGTCAAGGTGTCAAGACACTTCGGCCTACACCGATGGTTATTTCAGGATCTTGTGATTTTGATGGATGTTCGAAACATGATCATATTGATATTATTTCTAGGAAAAACCTTCATCAGGTGATTGAAAAAGTTGAAAATGAACCTATCTTTCAACCTCAAGATCTTTCATCTTCTTATCACGACCTTATTTCTCAATGGATGGAGGAATCATACTTGGTGAGTCCCTATGCTAAACACAAGTTTTTATCTTTCTTCATGTTTTCAAAGATTGAGAGTCATAATGGATGCTTTGATATGAGAGTTTGTTGCGATGTGTGTAAACATCATGATGCATCTGTAGAATGTTTTAACACGCTTTCTTGTTGTACTTCTCTGCTCATGTTTTGTGTCTTCTGATTCTTGAAAATGTCATGTTTTATCTTTCTTGTCATGTGCTTTTCTTGATGATATTTTTTGTTATTGATTCCCTCACCAATATAGATAAAGTAATGCTTTGTTGATTGCATTGGAAATTTCACTTTACGGAATATTGAACTATATTATGTTAATTTAGGAGTAGGTTTAGGTCAATTTATTTTTTGTTTTTATTTTTTGTTTTTTTGTTTTGTTTTCTCTTTCATTTCCCGCTTTTCGTTTTTCTTTGTAATAAAACTTGTATGAAATCGTGATTTGGTTTTAAAATAGGTACACTCTATCAATGCTTGGATTTCTGTCTATTCCTTTATTTGCATGGCACTTGTATCTTTTAGTCTATGATGCTTGGATGGAAAATAATTTCTTTCACAAAGAAAACGTTAATGGAATCATGACGCTTGAATCTATAACTAGTACCCTCTTCTTTAATCAGTTTTTCTATGCTTCATCGGTTTTAACTTTTCAACTTATTTGAGTAGAGTAAGGAGGGAAGGAAACTTAAATACGTGGGTTGTATTTCATAGGTATATATATCCTTCTCTGAAGGGACAACCTCTTCTACTATCAATAAGTCAAGATCCCTTTTCTTCCCCATGAAATAATAAGTGTCGAAGAATATTTCTATAAATAAATATTAAATAAAGGGTTAAAGAAGAGAAATCGTTCCTACGTGGGGAGGTGAAGCAAGAAAGTTCGTCAATGTACAGTTCAGGCTTGTTGGCAGTGAGGAAATGTTTGTGTTCCTATAGTGACTCTGTCGGGGTACTATCTAGGTTTGCTGGCAACAAAGCAACAACAGAGATGAAAAATAAGACTTTGATAATCGTTTTCACTTGTATATCTATATACTCCTCATCCCCAATCAAAACAATTGGGCTTTTACTTTCTTTTGTTGGTGTGTTTTTGAGGAAGAGAATGAAGGAACTATATCTTTAACTCGAGCTAAGTAAAGAAGTTATGGTGATCGATGATATGAACAATACTTATTTAAAGGATAAACCTAGTTTATAGATTTAAAACCATACAAAGAGCTAAAATTATACCAGGTGTGTTACCAAATGTTGTAGATTCTACAACACCCCCCCCGTGCAATGTTTATCCTATGCTTTGATTTTGGAGCCTACCTTCTATCTATAAGAAGTTTTCTTTCACTATCGTAAAGTATTCCTCTTTATTTTCTAGTGTCATGATGGCTTATACTTGCATGAAGTGCTTGTGATGACTTCACTAGGTTGTCTTGACGATGACTAAGTCTTACCAACCACAACTAAACAAATTCTAAACAAGAGCCAACTTCTGCCTTGATTTTGCACCAATTGTCGTTATTCCCTCTAAGAATTGTGTAATCCACAACAATTAGAGACTGTGCAAGCCATTAAGTATTTCAACTACACATTCCCCTGAATGGTATAACTACGCAACCCTTAGAGACTGGTAGTCACTGAGTATGTGAAGTGCGGAATCACTCACTAAGGGTCAAGACTGCACAACTCACTGAGTCAGTGGATTGTGCAATCCCTTATCAATGGGAATTGCACAATCCCTTCTATAGGTGGGGCTATGCAGTTCCTAAGAGCAAGCAAGTGTGCATCCCTATAAAATAAGGAGTGCATAATCACCTTAGGAAAAATGGTATAAAGCTTCAATTCCCAATCTTAAGCTAAGTGTCGCTTCCTCCTTGTTTTTAGTCATGTCCATCAGAAACTCTAATGCTAGCTCCGTGAGGAAAATATATATAATAGATGCTAGTAGAGTTCATGTGCACACTTGAAGCTCTAGCCTTCCTCACAACATCAAGGAGATTTGGACTTGGTTTGTAGTGCCTCTCTAGGTAAGTTTTTCATGTGTGACCACTTTTTGCTGCTTTTTCTATCACTTTTGTCGTTTTTTTCCCTAAGAGTGCTATTTTTACCATTTCATTTCATGGTAGCTAGTGTTCCTAATATTATTGGATTATACAAGTGTTTCTTTATTCCGTCTTTCATTTTTTATAAGTGTCGCATCACCTTCTTTCTATTTTGCCTACCAACTATGGTTGCTGCTAGGAATTTTTGGGCATGCATGTTTTTCCTTTGGCATGATATTTTCTGGCCCATGTTGCTAATTGATCTAACTGATCCTAAGGTCGATCCACACTTATTCCTTCCCTGGATTTAGATCTCTAAGTATGTCTCTCTCCCTTGAAAAGTTGTGTTATATTTTAGTAGCTGCTGCCTCCCCAACTGCGCATTTCACAACTCCAAGGCTCAAGCTCAACTCCTACCCTCCGAGACTGTGTAGTGTGCAATCACTGTCTTTCCCAACTATGCATTTCACATATCCATCCCTTAGTTCCTAAGCTTTGCCTCTAAGAGTACGCATTGTGTAGTCCCTTCTCTATCTCCTACTCAGCTGAGATTTTACATTACACAGTCTCAAGCATCAAGATTCTTCCTTATCTGCTAAGGATGCCCAATCCCCTCTCTCACTATGTAGTGCACAATTCCAAAGCTCATTTTTTTTCTCAATGCCCAACAACTGCATAATCCCTTTCCTTAGCTAGTGTGTTGTTTCTTTAAGTTTTATTGATGAACTGATATGCTCAAGCTAACTTGTTTTGTCATGAGTGCATTTCTTGTTAGTAACAACTACTTCCTCATCATCATGCCTCCCAATAGATCAACCTCAAAAGAAACAATAGAGAGTAGTACCAATGATGTGGTTGAGAGGTCTCTAGTCATTGTCCCTATTATATTTGATACTCAACTCTTCATAAAAAAGTGCTCTGATATCACATGGCACATGGTAAAATATGCATTCGCAACTACAAAGTTTTAGGAAGATCTGGAGGATAGACAAGTGTACATGAACATCCAGTGATCAAGTTTCCATAAGGATTCTTGCAAGTTCCCAGTCCTACCTTGTGTAGATGTCATGAAATGGATTCTGCAACACTTCCATACTAAAAGCATGACCCTCAAAAGTGTCAGTGGGCAACAACTTGCCTTTTACTTATCCCATGATATTCACTTGATGTACCACTTTCCTAAGCCTAAGGAATATAGGGATTCTTAATTATTTGTAGTCACTAGATATTTAAACACCATGGAAGTTATCAAGACATGGGTAAAAGAGACAACAAAGTTTTGTTAGACACCTAGTAATACATAAAAGACTAGATCCCCCAGAAAGGTGTTTCAGTACCCGATAGTGTTATGTTGCTGACAACATGGATAGAAGAATATCGATTCCTTTGTGAAGGATGCGTTTACATGATGCATCATATTGTCATGGAGGGAAATATATTCAATTGGTCTGATCTTTTGGCTCAACAACTTATGATTAAGTTAAACATGGTAAAAAATCCATCTAAACGTAATCAAGCTAAAGAATACGTGTATGGATACCTGTTGTATGGTATATGTGCTCATAATTCATTTCCTAGCATGTATTGGAAGTGGACACCCAAGGAACCTCCTGTTCAGATTCATTGCAAACTAATTTCAGAGTGCAATTACAAAGGAGTCATTGAGAAGCTAGCTGACCACTTCGTCAAAGTCCTGTATGAGATGGTATTTTAATAAGAACCCCGTTGCATGTCCTGTGAGGCAATGAACTCAATATCAAAAGTTGTCAATTGGTTTGCCTCACCAAATGGCACTTACCTCAAGGTGTTTGGTTTCCAGAAACCATCACATTTGTTACCAAGGTATGCCATAGATAAGTTAGTCATGCAAGAGGTTGCATATCGTCTCGCTAGAGGCTTATTAGTAGTATTGCAAAGGAAAAAGAAAGAACCCTGGCCTACGTTTCCATTATAGGTGGGATCCTACGAAATGAAGAACCTAAAGGTTGTAGAAGTTGAAGTCAAAGAGTTCGATAACTTCAGGTTTGGCACAATAAATTATCATCAGTAAAATCCTAGAGCTATTTGCAAGCAACCATATGCTAAGTTTCATTTTAATTTTCCATATGGAACTTTCTCTAGGCCCAAGGATGAGAAGATCAAGAACTGCTATAACGCCTATACGCCCGACACACTAGGAAACTAGGTAGGTCCTTCCCATGTGGCTCTAGAGAAGGAGACTACTCCAAAATCAAGGAAACTAGAAGAGCACAAAACAATGAGTATTAAATATAAAAGGAAGGTTGCTCACAACTTAGTATAGGAGAAGGTATGCAAGTTCAAAGTGGATCTAGCTATTCTGAAAGTGACTATGGTGACATAAAGGAAGAGGAAGAAACAAAGAGTATCAGAGAAGAGGGAATAAGACGAAGACCTAAAGGGGTAGGAAGAGCGCAAAATGCAGAAGGAGGAATAGGAAAAGAGAGAACACGAATAAATTTGAATGCAAGAAGAATAATTAAGAAGGAAGGAGGAAGAAGAAGACATGTTGAAGCAAGTAGAAGAAGAAAGATAGAATAAACTATAGGAAGAAGAGAATAAACAACAACATGATCAAGAGTTCGCTCAAGAGATTGAAGAGCTAATAGTTGTCCAAGACATGGAGGTAGAAAAAGGGAAGCAAAACCAAGATGTTGATCTTATTCCTAGTAGAAAAAAAATCATCGCTTAGTCTCCACCCCCTCCTATAGATGGGTAAGCTCTAGGTGATGAAGGATAAATTCATCCTTTAGATGAGGATCCCGACATGGATGTTTCTAGCCTGAATTTCAATGAGCTTCAAAGAATAATTTTGAAAGAAATGAGGAAACATTTTCCCAATGACCTCACACATTCTTCCTTCATTAATATAGAAAGGGTGATTGTCATGGATACCAGAAAGAATCCTCAAACCATTGCCATAGCTAACTTTTCCTTTGCAGGAGATTTGAAGGAAAATGGAAATTACCTAATGATAGAAAGCAAATCAAATGGAAAAGGATTTGGAAGATGTGAGACAACAAATAAGAAAACTCCAAGCAGAAACTCATAAGTTCTCTTCCACACATGTTTACTTGAAGGAGCTTCAGGGAACTATATATGTGAAGTTTAATCATTGAGAGAAATTATTATGAATCTTTATGAGGAGTTGGTAGTTGCACATAAAGCAATTTTCCCCTTGAATGCTATGCATAAGAAATCACATGAGAATTAAAAATATCTAAAAGTTATTCATGCATCCATCACCACAATTGATGAATGGGGAATGAAATACAAAAGTGCACCATCAGAATTGGCTAGGAAAACAAGACAACACGCTGAGTTGGAGAAGGCTGAAGTCAAAATGTTTGTGCAAAGTTAGTAAAACAATCAGAACATTCATAGCCAACATCTTATCTTCTTATGAATGGTTGTACAATGGCATGGAATCCCTAGTAAAATCTCATAACATCCCTTCAAGTAGGTCATTTATAGAGGCAAAGGGAAGAAACATGGTCATGCAAGAAGTTGCAGAATACTTGGACTAGTTAAAGTAGATTGTTACCAAAGAAGACTTGGAGATTAATAAACACACCATGTAGAAATATATTGGTGGCCCAGCTAAGATCAATATTATGTTGTTCTTATTAAAGAAGGAGACACATACTAGTTCCAAAACCATCTACCAAGATGCAATGGAAGCTAGAGTATGTTATGAGTCTAATCTTCTTGCAAATTTTGAGGGGACCATCACACAGTCCAAAGCCTGGAATTACTATGTAACTGAATAATTACAAATTGAGGTTTTTGAGATAGAGTTTCCTCAAACTCAAGATTAATGTGTCTAGTTTGTCTTATCAGACTCTACCCATTTGTTTTCTTATATGGGGTTTTGTATTATTATATTTGAAATAAAATATGTAAGTGGAAGTCCAAGTGTCATTTGTGGAATATGAGAAGTCATTAGTTAGGAAAAGACAAAAGAAGTCAAATAGTCATGAGGGAAGTTCAACAGTCACAAAGGGAGATGAAGGGTTATTTCATTTTTTAGAAATAAACTTTCATAACTCAAGAAAAGGGCTTGGAACCAAAGATGTTTGGAGACTATGTTTTGGAGCCTTGACTTCTCTAGTTTAGCATAGGAAGAGTATCATTCATTGGAGAAGCAAGTGTTGGCTTCATTTTCCACTATTGGGGCTAGTGCTACATCAATGTAAATGTGTGCTTGGAAATTTTCCTTTGTAATGAGAATCTCTCAGATCTGACACACTTTCATGCATATGTCATGAATGTTGTAAGACTATTCTTTATATATTTGTGATGTAAGTTGTTTCATTTATGCCAATGTTAATGAAATATTTTTAACCTTAGTATGTATCTTTTAGAATGCGTGTTGTTTATACTATCAGGCTCCATTTTATCTTGTGAAATGTTTTGTAGGTTAACTAACAATGCTCATGTGTCTCTTTTAATATATGTATTATTAGATTATTTTAAGGGCCCACTCTTTCCCCTTTGATGTGAATGAAACTTTCATATAGTACAGTTGATATCACACAAAGTTCATACACTTGCTGTCACCAAAGTCATACATATTTCATCTTATGTGTTTATTGCATCCAAGGTCTATATTTAAAAACACCAATTTTTGGCAACCAATTGTATTTTAGTTGGGGATACTATTCCAAATGGTGTGGCATCTAATTGGGACTTCATGTCAGGGAGGCCCCTTTCCCTATTGGTGACTTCCAACAATGTGTTTTGGCGCTAGTAGGGGGGACAGATGATAAGCTGAGCCTGTGCAGTCTATTTGAACCTTTTTTATATTAAATGGCTTCTTCCCAGATCTTAACCCCAACATGTTTTTCTAGAGTTTCAAATCTAAAAGTTCCCTCGAGGATAATTCATGACTTGTTGAAGCTAAAATTTGATGGCGAGAGTGGAAAAACCATTCTTGAGCACACTATCACTTTCTTGAGTTTTGTGATTCTCATCAAATTAATTGTGAGGATACTACTTGTAGGTTGTTCATCCTTACATTTGAAGCACACACTAAACAATGGTGTTACACTTTGTCGACCACCTATATACATTCTTTTGAACAACTTGTCAAAGAGCTTCACCTAGACTTTGATAGGTATTATTATAAAAGTGTTTATAAGAATATTATTCACCTTGTAATCAAAATTAATGATCTATTGAATACTTCCACGATAGATTCATTCACTCTTGTTTTGAATTTTCTGAGGATCATATAGATTGGAATATTATGAAAGAGAATTTTGAGTATCTTTTTTAGATCTCTTTGAAGCCCTGAACCTAAATCCCTTTAAAGTCTCCCAACATTCCTTGGTTATGGAGTTCTCATAATTTTAAAAGAATAAAGTGTTTTTCCATGTGGCTCTTCATCTTGTTCTCATTCTTTGTTAAATCAAATATCTCCATGCACACAAGTTTCGGTTGGAGAACATGAAAATTAATTTGTCGATCTATCACCATATTCTCCCATTTAAGATTTGAAAACAACTTTCAACCATGAATATCATTTGATCAATTATATTTTTTCTTCTAGATACATCTCTTTCCCTCCATCGGATATCCCCTATGATCTTCATGATTTTCCTTTGTCACATCAACATGTTATAACAATTTCTTTTGATTCTAAAGAGGATCAAGTTGAAGATGGAGTTAGTGGCAATCAAGAACCTTGTACTATCTTTAAAAATGATTATGTGTGGAATTCTAATTTTTAAAAATATTTTTTGATGAATATGATGTTTAATCTAATATTTCAATTTATTACTTCACACCCATTATCTTGACATATTCAATGAGTCTATCACACATGTCACATTTTTGGATGAGTCAGTGTTTGAATATGTTAATTTTGATTTGCATTCTAGAGTGGTGGAATGTTGATTTTATATCAAAGAAAGGTGAGGGAGGATACTTTCATCAGAATGTATCTCATCCCTCATTTTATTAATGTGAAGAAACAAAGAAATGCAATCTCTTGTTTTCATTCAACGCCTCTCTGTGATTCATCAGATCATGAGGATTCCATTATTTCTAATGAAAAATCAAACTTTGGTCATGATTTTCTTGATATATTTATTTAAATCGTAACGATCTTATGTATTCAACCGTTGATTATTTTAAGCCACCATATTTTGATGATCTATCTCCAGATGTCTTGGAACCATGTCAAGGTGCCGAGACACTTCAGCCTATGCTAATGGTTATTTCAGGATATTGTGATTTTGATGGATGTTCCAAGCATAACCAGATTGATATTCTTTCTAGGAAAAATCCTCATTAGGTGATTACAAAAGTTGAAAATGAACCTCTCTTTCAACTGCAAGATCCTTCATCTTCTTATCATGACCTTATTACTCAATGGATTGAGGAATCATACTTGGTGAGCCCCTATGCTAAACACAAGTTTTTATATTTCTTAATGTTTTCCAAGATTGATATTCAAAATGGATGCTTTGATATGGGAGTCTATCGCGATGTGTCTAAACTGTTGAGAAATCCATGACATTTATAGTTAAAATATTTCTCTGCTTGATAATTGCTTGTGACGTACATTTAATTCTTAGCTTATAGTATTTTCTTTGTTATGTTATTATTGTGTTCTCTTCATCAATCCAATTATCAATACACACAATAGAAGACAAGTGACACAAAATGTAGGCTTCTCGGCTAGGGAAAATCCTCTCACCTCTTGAGAGGAAAACCCGATAAAAAATTCTTCTTCTAAATATTCAATTGATAAGTATCAAGACCATCACACATACCCTTGAAACTAGTATCCTCCCAAGCACCTTGTCACTAACCTTGATGTTCTGAATCTTCCTTTCTTGACTTCCTACTTGATATTGATCTACTCTCCTTGGCTTCTTATAGAGAAACTCAGTTTCTATCCTTCACACTACTTCTTCTTGACTTTCTCTAGAGAAACTCGCTCTCTCTGATATCACTGAATTCATCTAGAGAATCTTGGTCTCGAGATATCTATCTTGGTCCCCCAAAAGAATCTTTCCTTTGCTGCCCCAAAAGAGACCTCTTCTTCGCTTGCCTAGAAGAAACCTCTTCTTCGCTACCCCAGAACAATTCCTCCTTCACTAATCCAAAAGAACCGTCCTTCACTACCACAAATCAATCTCTTTCACTATCCCAAAAGCAACTCTTTCGTTGACCCAAAAGAAACCCCCTTCATTGTACTTTCTTCGCACTTCTCTTCTACCTCTTCTTCACACCTCTGCTTCACCTTTATTTCGTACTTTTTATTGACCAAATTCAAGTCAGGTTGCTTGATTGAATGTGTCTCTTCAAGTGAGGCCGAGTTAGGCTATATATACAATTCTTCTCATGTCCTTTAGGTTGACATGACTGTTGGAGGTTAGGCTGACTTCTTCTAGCATGTTCCTTCATTGTTGTAGGCCGACTTGAAGAGGATAGATGACAAGTGCTTGGAGGATATTTTACAATGACAAGATTTACCTTTTACAAAGTGTAACATGACTTCATTACATGACAATGACTCTAACAATTTATGACTAGATGAAAAATAAATCCTAAAGACTCTCAATGGGAGTCTTGACTCAAAAACCAAATCCCTTCCTCATGAAACCCATGAAGCAAGTCAATAAAATAATTTGATTTTTCTTATTTACATCTCATTACATAAAATCATATTTACATTTTATTATGAAGACCAAACTTGGTTACACTTTTAAGCACCCACTCTTAACTAGGGAGGTATTCATAATACTTGGAATTTCTCAATCTAAAGAATCTATCATAAGAAGAATTCAAATTTGTAACTCATTTGTATAGCATCATATCAACCAACATTGTTACATAGAAAGGCCTTGACTAACATCTCCTTATCTCCATAAGGTTTGAGTTCAATGCTGGTGATACCAATGATTTATAGACACCCTCATCATTGTCTCTCTCAGAACATACCCCACCCAAGTTCTCTCAAGGTATGTTCCATGACGACTATTCTTATCCTAGACTCTCCAATCCCACAAAGAATATCAATCCTTCATGACTACTATTACTATTGGATGCCCTATATCATACTTAATGAGCATAAAATGCCAAATGATTACACAAACCTCCATTATATCTTCCCAGGTGAAGACTAGAACAACATGTTTATCTCTCCTTCTCACACCGAGAGGACATATTCCAGTAAAGGAATGTACACATTCCTATCACAAAGGAATTTACCTAATGTTCCTACTTAGGAATTTCCAAGTTTCTTACAAGTAAGAAACTTCTTTTCACAATCCTCCATTCTGTCTTCCCAGGTGAAGACTAGAACAACATGTTTATCTCTCCTTCTCACATTGGGAGGACATATTCCAATAAAGGAATGTACTCATTCCTATCACAAAGGATTGTACCTAAGCTTCCTGCTTAGGAATTTCCAAGTTTCTTCCAAGTAAGAAACTTCTTTTCAGTATCCCTCTTAACTAGGGAACTGTTAGAGCTTAGATTGACCTCAGGCTGAAGGGAGGCAATCCTAGGATAACCACAAACCAAGCTTAACCTGGTAGCTAGCCCTACTAGGTCGGGATAGGGCTCTCTCCTTGTCAATCACAGTTGAGATGACATAATCAAATATGGATTTTAGGCTAGGTATAGTAGCTATAGGGTTTGTGGTTGATTTTGAAGGTTTTGTTGCTGGATCAAATGGAGCAGGCAGCTTTGGGTTTGGGAAATCAAGTCAGAATTGCAAGGTGCTCTGTGGGGCGAGGTAGGTAGGTGTTTTGGCACTTGGAATTGAGTGAGATGGTAGGTCTAAGACTAGTGAGGGGTTGAGGAGGCATGCAAAGATCACGAGTCCTCTTCAAACAGCTAAAAACATCAAAAACTAAATGTATTCCCGAGGCAAAGCAATGTTACCAATGTATTCTACCTATCTATCTTGATTTCATTTAGTTTAGAAGAATGAATTAGATTTTGGAACACATAACACAGGAGAAAAATTAATGACAGAAGGATAAACAATGATAAAAAAAATTACCACAAGAATTCCACAAAAATAGCTGCAAATCTTGGTTTATTTTCTTGCCAAACTGCTGTAGTGATGTACAATGTAGCTCAAAGCATCCATAAGAGTCCAACCTTTTCAAATGACTAATAAAGTACATAATATAGGCATCAAACCACCTATGCTAGCCATTAGGGGTCGAATCCATGAGAAGAGGGGTGGTTTCAACCATATCTAAACTAAGAACAGGAATATAGGCAGTGGAATAGCTTGCCTCTAAAACCAAGGAAATTGGTTCATTTATCCCCAAACCACCTCAAAATGATGTATCTACCCTCTAGAGTCATTTTACAATTATATTTACATAGAATAGCATCATTTACATTCATAAATTCATCCAAAATGAGATTAAAAGTCAACTTGTAGAAAAACTAGGTGAAATTTTGATTTTTGAGCAAAACTGGGAAAATTCATCCTATGCGCAGTGCCACTGATCCTATGCACAACGCTTTTTCAAACCCAATTTTGGAGGCCTTCCCCTTAACCAAATTCAGCCCAAGATAGCTCGTTCGAAAGGTATTCCTATATAGTTTTTGGAACATCTTGAATTTTTGCATTTGGAGGTCATTTGTCCCCTCAAAAGTGGAATCTCCGAAGGTTGCTTCTTGTGTGTCCAAAAAGTGGCAAAGAGGGCATTTTTTTGATGTTTTTTTGGCCTTTAGGTGACCAAGATCTGCTGCAAATTTGATGAAACTTTCTGGGTTTGCTTATTTTTACATGCTGAATCCAAATATGCAATCCATTCTTCCAACAAGTGCCCTAGTCAAAAGCGTAGTGCTGGTGGCGCTGTGCACCTATTGGAATTTCCTGTGTTGCAAAATTTATGTGCACAACGTCATTGATTTTATGTGCAGTTCCGCTTTCAGACCCAGTTTTTGAGGCCTTTATGGTGTCCAAATTGGGCATAGGATAGCTCGTTGGAAATCTTGTCGAGTCTACTTTGTAGAACATCTTGAATTTTTCAATTTCGAGTTCAGTTTCTTTGTCAAAAGTCAAATCTCCCAAGACTGGTTAAAATGTGCAAAATGAGGCTGCCTAAATGCAGAGTGCTGTTGCAGTCAACATTTTAAGGTCTTCCTCAACTCCAAATTGAGCTCATGATATCTCATTGGAAATATATTTGTGTCTAGTTATCATTTGACTCATCAAGCAAGTCATTTGGCCAACCAGGTTAGAAGACATCTTGAGTTTCCCAAGGTCACTCCAGAGGTACAACAACCCTCTTGAGGCAACTGTATTTTGACATTTATCTAAAACCATGACACCTATGTAAAACGTGAAGGAGGTTTTTATTCCTTGGCCTATTATGGACAAAAACCTCTCTCACTTTTTCCAAATTCATTTTTTCTTGCTCAGAAACATCCTTTTAGTAAAACCTATCCTGATGTGTGGAACAGGGGATTTGTAGAAATGAAGGGAAATGAAGGGAAATGAAGGGGATAAGGGGATTCTAAATTCTTGAGAATATTTTGGGAAGTAGGGAGGGATGTTAGGAAGTAGGGGAAATTGGGATTTCAAATATTGAGTGAGGGGAAGGGGTCCAACAGGGCAAAACACAGGCCTAGCCTAGAAAATTGTCAAATTGTAGCAACAAGCTAGGGTTTGTGGGAAAATGATGAATTTGAGGGATATTAGTGACATGAAGTGTTTAATAAGATACATTAAGGATAGGGAAAGGTGTATGAGCATCAGGATACAAGTTTTGCTGATGATTTGACCATCCAAGAGAAATTACCTTCAAAACCCTAGAAGAGGGAAATGAGCCTTACCCAAGCACAACTGAAGCACAACAAGGCGTAAAATGACCCATTGGAACATAAAACAATGATGAAAACTCTTTTAATGATGGTACACTCATTTGAATGGTGACATGGACCAACACTTGGGAAAACTTTGGAAGGAATGAAAACAAATCCTAGACCTAATACCTAGTGATCAAATTTTACTTGAAGACTCACTGAAATGAAAAAAATTGACTTTGAAACCCTAAGACCACTTTGTAAGAGCATGTTTGATCGCTAGTGGAAGGATTCAAAGACTAACACTAACATTGGCTCCAATGGGGATAGTAGCTCCTTGGAGGTGCCAAGAACAACGTAGACCTAGTAGCCTTATCCATTGGGCATGGAGTAAAAAACTCATGCTGAAATTACATGATTGAATACTGATGACTCAAAGATGCAAACTGACTTGAAACTGACTCAATACTAAAACAAAACTGACAAATTGGAAAATATGATCGAAGTGGAGCTTATTCAATAAAACCTACTCTAATTGTTCCATTCTTCACCTGATCAAGTGAAATGAAACAACCAATGCAACCAAGTAAGCATTCTGGTCGTTGTTTGAATTCTCCACAAGTGCTTGCTTATGAAAAACAAGAGAAATTTACTGCAATGCAACTCCCATGAAAACTTGTAAATAGATCCGTTGAATAATATGGATTCTCTTTCTGACTCCAGAAACACTGCATAAGGATCTTGAAATTCATGCACACTAGGACTTAGCTCATCCAATGGATTACTTTTCTTCTCCTCTTACCATGTATGCAAACTTTCATTTGAGCTTTGTGACGAGACTCCTGCTGATAATGACAAAGAAACTGGCTGTCGAATCAAATTTGTATCAATACTTGTTTCAAGCTCATAGTAAGCTAATGGAGAAGGACTTTGACTACAGACATCATCCAACAAATTAGCTATTGGATTGTGAAAAAATTGAAAAGACTGCTGCAACCCATTTTCTATTGTGTTATGAAACCAGCTCAAGAAAATATAGAAAAGATAAATCCACGCCTTAGAATTCAGCCTCTTCGAGGGGGCAACCTCCTTTACATTACATAAATGAACAATTCTTGGATGATACAAATGACAAAACCTCCTTTCTATATATAGGAGTCTAACGAGTCACAATATAATCCAGCCGACCTAACAATAATAATATAAAGCCACAAAAATAACAATAGAGGGATTCTATGGGGCACAAAAATAACAATATGGGGGTAATAGGGGCACAACAATATAAATAAGGGGTATAACTACAATAGTAATGGGGTAATCACTAGTATTATAGGGACCCAACATGCCCCTCTCCTTCAAAAAAGTGTTGTCCTCAACACTTGAGTAGTTCTGGATACTTCTGCATAAAATTCTCATCCTCCCATGTGGAATCTTCAGCGGATAAGTTCTTCCACTTGATAAGATACTCTGAAATTGATCGATTTCGTAGCTGTCGAGTTCTTGTTTCTGTGACTGCTTCCGGTTCCAATATAATTTTTCCTTCCTCGTCAAGTTCTGGCAATATTGTTTGAATTGGGAGCTTGTCGCCTATAACCTTCTTTAAACATGAAACATGGAAAACTGGGTGCAATCGAGAAGCTGCAGGAAGCTCCAATTTGTATGCCATAGTACCAATCTTTTGCAACACCTTGTACGGACCATAATACTTTGGTGATAATTTATTATCCTTCTTAGCTTGCTTTAGGGACATTTGCTTATATGGTTGTAGCCGTAGGAATACCCAATCACCTACATCAAAACTTCTTTCACTGCGATGTTGATCTGCCTGTTGTTTCATTCTATTTTGTGCCAACACGAGGTTATCCTTTAAGAGTTGGAGGACTTGTTGTTGATGTTCGATGTGATGTTCCACTGCCTGAACCTTAGAATTTTCTCTTAAATATGATGTGATGGATGGTGGTTGATACCCATAAAGTGCCATAAATGGGGTCATTTTTGTTGCTGTATGGAAGGAAGTGTTATACCACCATTCAGCCAGAGGCAACCATTTGACCCATTGTGTCTGTTTATCAGATACAAAGCAACGAAGATATCCTTCCAAACATTTGTTTACTATCTCAGTTTGCCCATCAGATTGAGGATGATAAGATGAGCTATGAGCTAACTGAGTACCAAGACAAGAAAATAATTCTGTCCAAAAATTTCCAGTGAAAATGGGATCTCTGTCACTTACAATAATCTTTGGGTTTCCATGTAGCTTTTGAACTGTTTCCATAAATGCAGTAGAAACTGTACTGGCTTTAAATGGATGTGATAATGCACAAAAGTGTGCATACTTGGTAAGTCTGTCAACTACCACCATGATGACACTCTTTCCCTCAGACTTGGGTAAACCTGTGATAAAATCCATTGAAACCTCCTCCCAACGTTGGCTTGGAATGGATAAAGGTTGTAATAGACCCGGTGTCTTAATTGTTTCAACTTTATTTTGTTGGCAAACCAAACATTCCGCCACAAACTTTTGAATATCTGATTTAAGGCCATCCCAAAAAAATTCCTTCTTAACCCTGTGGTAAGTTTTTAAAAATCCTGAGTGCCCTCCTAAGGGAGAAGTGTGCAATTCCATAAGAATCTTTTGTTTTAGCTGGGAATTCTTACAGAGGTATAAGCGATCTTTGTACCATAACGAATCATTTTGCCAGCTAAATGTATCAGAAGTACTGGAATCTTGTTGTAGCTTTTGAATAAGTGCCCACACTTCTTCGTCATTCTTCCATTCCTCCCTTGCTTCGTTTATCCAATCTGGTTGGATAATAGAAATGGCACACAACAATGCTTCCACATCCTCATCCTTTCTTGAGAGTGCATCTGCCACCACATTTTGCTTCCCTTTTTTGTAGATGATTTCAAAGTCATAACCCAACATCTTTGTGACCCACTTTTGTTGCTCTTCAGAGGATAATCTTTGTTCTAAAAAGTATTTAAGGCTATCATGATCCGTTTTTACCTTGAAGTGTCTTCCCATTAGGTAGGGTCGCCATTTCTTAAGTGCATGGAGTATTGCCAACATTTCCTTCTCATAAATAGCTTTGCTTAAAAACTTTCCCTTGATTGGACGACTTTCAAAAGCAATGGGTCTTTCATCTTGCATTAGAACAGCACCAATTCCATTTCCTGAAGCATCACATTCCACAATAAAGGTTTTTGTGAAGTCCGGTGTAGCTAAGACCGGTGCTTGGCACATTGCCTCTTTAAGATGTTCAAAGGCCTTTGTTGCTTCCGAGTCCATGAAAATGAATCTTTCTTCAATAATGTTGTTAGAGGTGCTGCTATTCTCCCATAATTCTTAACAAACTTGCGATAATACCCTGTCAACCCAAGAAATCCTCGCAGATGCTTTATGGATGTGGGGATTTTCCATTCCTTAATGGCTTTAATTTTGCTAGGGTCTACCTTAACTCCTTCATGAGATACAATATGACCCAAATATTCCACCTCCTGGACTCCAAAGAAACATTTGGATCTTTTTGCATATAATTGTTTCTCCTCCAATAGTTGTAGCACCCTGTCAACATGTTCAACATGATCCTTCCAAGACTTGCTGTAGATTAGTATATCATCAAAAAATACTAACACAAATTTTCTAAGGAATGGTTTGAAAATTGAATTCATCAAACCTTGAAATGTTGAAGGTGCATTGGTAAGGCCAAAAGGCATGACCAAAAATTCATAATGACCCTCATGAGTTCTAAATGCCGTTTTCGGAATGTCTTCAATCTTCATTCTGATTTGATGATATCCCGAACGAAGATCCAACTTGGTGAAGTAAATTGATCCATGCAATTCATCCAGTAATTCATCAATGACAGGAATGGGGAACTTATCTTTAATAGTGAGCTTGTTGAGCTCCCTATAATCTGGACACATGCGCCATGATCCATCCTTCTTGTGCACCAATACTACTGGAGCTGAGAAAGAACTTTGACTCGGTTGAATTATACCAGCCTCTAGCATTTCTGCAACCATACGTTCAATTTCACTTTTTTGGACATAGGGATATCTGTACGGCCTGATGTTTGGAGGAACACTTCCTGGAATCAGATGAATAGCATGATCATGATCACGCATAGGTGGGAGACCTTTGGGAGTCTCAAATACCTTGGAATGATTGTCCAGGACTTTTTGGAGATCTGGAGAAATAGATGATTCCAATGTGGAAACATCTAGCGAACATAATTGTGCAATTACACCTCTTTGCTCCTTTTTTAGAAGCTTTGTCATGCCATTAGAGCTGATTATCTTTCCTGGTTTCCCTGCAATACCCCTTAATTCAACTTCCTTTCCTTCCACAGAAAATTTCATGAAAAGTTCTTGAAAATTAAAAGCTATTGTACCCAAGGATTGTAGCCATTGGACTCCTAGTACAACATCAGCACCTCCCATTGGAATGGAAAGCATTGGGCTAGTCAATACATATTCTCCCATGGATAGCTTGATATTATGGCACTTTCCAGAACAATTTATTGTTCCTCCATTTGCAATCATCACTTGACACTCTGGTGCTGGATATAGGAAGCAATTCAATTCTTTTGCTACCCTACAATGAATAAAATTGTGGGTGCTTCCTGAATCAATCAACACTATTACCTTTTTCTTCTTGATTTGTCCTTCTATCTTGATGGTTTGAGGAGTGGTAATTCCCGCCAATGCATTACAAGATATGGTCGGATTTATTTGTTCTTCATCTAGGCTTTGTTCCTGGAATATATCCTCTTCTTTTGACCTTTCTTGCTCCTTTTCTTCTTCCTCTTCACAATCTATGTAGAATAATTTCTTCTCAGCACACTTATGACCTTTTGTGTATTTGCTATCACAATTGTAACAAAGCCCTTTTGCTCTTTTTTCTTCCAATTGTTGTGGTGTCAACCTTGTAGGTTGTGGAAGACTATGGGCAACAACACTTCCGTCTTTATAGTTGTGAATGGTATGCTTCCTAGTTGCCATAATTTTGCTTTCCATTTTTCTTGCTAACCTGAATGCCTTCTCTAATGAATCAGGTTCCCAAAGGCGCACATCATGTTGGATATTATCCTTTAAAGACCCTATGAACACATCAATCCTATGCTCCTCTGGAATATCTTTTACCCTTATGTTCAATTTTTGGAACTCCTCAATGTGCTCCATTATTGAACCCTTTTGTTTGAGACTTATCAATTGGCTAAAAAAAGTGTTGCTTTTTGTATCCTCATAATGTGCTATCAATTCTTCCGTAAAAATTGCCCAAGTGATAAATTGTTTACGAGAACAAAGCCATTGATACCATACAAACTGATTTGGTTCCAAATATAAAGTTGCCATACGTACCTTTTGTGTTTTGCACATTATTGAGATCGAAGAATTGCTCCATCTGTAATATCCATGTGGCGGGATCCTTGCCATCAAACTTCCTCATATCGATTTTTGGAACATGGTGAGTCTTCGATCCAACATTAGCGTCTATGGTATCATGATTAACATTTCTTTTGTTCTCATCATGAGTTTCCTTTACTACCTTTTCACCATTAGTGACACTTTCTTGTAGCAACTTCTTCAATTCTTCCATATCTGTCTTCAAATCTATCTTCAAATCTGCCATGTCTCTCTTCAAATCTATCTTTGAATGATCCATCTTAGCTTCCATGCCCTTTATCTTAGATTCCACGCCACTTATCTTAGCTTCTGTTAGCTTTTGTGAGCGTGACATTTGTTGCACTTGTTCTTGTAATTTTGATATATCATGTAGCATTTCTTCCTCTTCTTCATGAGTCATGCTAGAGCTTTCAGGTTCCTTACTAGGTGTTTGCATTTTCTTTCCTCGGGGCATCAGTTACCGATAATAATGCTTTACTATGCCCTTTGAATTCCGTTAAACCAAGCTTACACAAAAATAAAAAATAAAAAAAAACTACACACCTTTTTTCACTTTATAGAAGCCTGATATTGAATCTGATGTATCTCTGTAATTTCGAATCATCCAGTTCTAAAATTTCTACCTGTAGTAGCCTTCTGCGTCCTCTTTCCAATGCCACAAGTCTGAGCCAAATTGGATTCTCCAAGGAAGAGTTATGTGAAATCTCCCACAGTGACTTGCTTTTAGACTGGTTCAGTAGAGCGAACTTGTACGACGTGCCACGAGTCACTGTTTCAACCTTTGAATCTGAAACACACATACAAGAAACTAAAGTCCGTCCTCTTTCTGTACCTTTTTACGAAATTTCAATCCGATCCTCAGAGAGAGAGTTATGACGATTTTCCCAGGTCACCTGTTTTGAATGTAATTCAGGAGTCTGCAAAAAGGCCAACTTCCTCAGATCATATCTCCAAAATATCGCGCGAAAAGCTCTGAAATTTGGACCCAAGGTTCAGCGCCAATTCTTCTCAAATGGGTTTTTTTTGCGACTTCTGAAACGTCACAGAAAAAAAGTTATAGCGAAAATTCCACGATGACCTGTTTGGAGCAGCGAAACCCTAGAATCCAAAGCTCTGATACCAAATGTTATGAAACCAGCTCAAGAAAAGATAGAAAAGATAGATCCACGCCTTAGAATTCAGCCTCTTCGAGGGGGCAACCTCCTTTACATTACATAAATGAACAATTCTTGGATGATACAAATGACAAAACCTCCTTTCTATATATAGGAGTCTAAGGAGTCACAATATAATCCAGCCGACCTAACAATAATAATATACAACCACAAAAATAATAATAGAGGGATTCTAAGGGGCACAGAAATAACAATATGGGGGTAATAGGGGCACAAAAAAATAAATAAGGGGTATAACTACAATAGTAATGGGGTAATCACTAGTATTATAGGGACCCAACATATTGGTTCCAATGGGATTGCATGATTTTCTACAGGCTGCTCATTTGAAGATATACTATGTAAATTTCCATTCAAAAACTGAAATGATTCAAAACAGAATGGTATGGAATCATCTTGCGTCATTTGATCATATGTTCCAGCTTCCAAGTCTTCATCTGCAACTTGATTTTCAATGGCATCCGGAGGCTGCAAATTTGGATATGAGAAGTCTTGAACAAGGATTTGATAGCCCTCAAGATGGTCCAGATCCAAAATTATCGACGATTGATTTCTGATTGCATGAAATATTTCTCTAATAAATTGAAACGAAGTGAAACAAAAGGCAAAGATCGTTCACTTACTTCAAAATTTGCTGCACTTTCCTCCTCACTTCCATATTTGATATGCATCAGTTGATCACTATATTCGAGCTATTGAAAGTGAACTTCTTCCTTGCACAGACCAGCTACTGATTTGTCTCCAAGACTAGCTTCTGTTTGGGGAACATAATCATCATCATACTGATCAAACTGAGGCAAATTATCAGTATAAAAGACATCATCAAGCATACATGTCAGATCAACAGATCTCTCTTCTCCATGATGATGTATAAAACAATCATTATCAGATCTATGACAACTGGGACAGGAAAGAAAATGTTTTGGATCGGCTACTTGTTCTTCCTTAATCAGTGAACCATGGTCTTGAACATAATACTCTTTCCTTGTAGTGACCTTTTGCATCATCTTTTCCACTGCACTTACCAAAATGTCGAGCTTTACCTATAAAGATGGCGATTCCTCTGGATCTATGTTCTTCATCTCTTCTTCCTTCAACTTTTCCCTTCTAATCAACAGATTAGCCTCTACATCTACTGTGTTGTTTTGCATCTCTTCAAGTGTTGCAAGCTTCCTTTCCCTCAGTTGAAACTCCATTTCCGGATCAAAGGCTTCCGGGTAGTGCAAGAGATCAGATCCAAGAGGAGGTCTTATAGTAATAGGCATCGAACAATAAACTTGGTTAAATCTGGCAAAAAACTCTTGTACTGTCTCCCCTGACAGTCTTTTTAGCTGGTTATACTCTTCTAGAATCAAGAAAGGGTTCTGTTTGACCACCCACTTGTCGAGGAACACTTTGACGAACTTCTGGAAATCTGAGATGCTCGCATCAGGTAGGGTTTTGAACCAACTCTTGACTTTACATTGCAAAGAAAGAGAAAAAAGCCTAATACTGACATCCACTTCATCGACTTCAAAAAGGTTGAGAAAAGATTCAAAATTTAGTACATGTCTCTCAGTAGTGATGTTGTCACATTCACCATCAAATCTTGGTAGGTATAGGTAATGATTTTTCGGGAAAGCATGGGATATAGGAGGTAAAATCAGAGGCTTATATCGATCTAGAATTTTACAAGGTATAGGAATATGTATAGAAGGTGTAGAATCAATATTGGTCTCTTGAGGCTCATCAGTTTGAAGATGGTCATCACAAGATTCAGAAGAAGGGTCTTGATCAAGCTCAAAGGTGTGTGAATATTTCACAATCTTCAAAGGGAAAGAATCAAATGCATGTGTAGGATATTTTCTCAAATACAATATACTTTGTAAAGCCTTCTTGACATTCTTGGGAAAAGAGAAGAAATAATTTATAACAAAGAACATAATGTCTTGGATGAAATTCCAACTTGAATACCTGATGTTTCCATATTGTCCTTTCATGTTTATGCTGGTCGGGTTCATCCTCCAGTGGAGTCCTTGGATCTGATCTTGAAACTGATTTGGAGTCGCCAGGTGAATGATTTTAGCCTTCTGGTGTCTGATTGTTGTCCACTATCAACAATCAGATCTAAAATTGATACATCTTATTAAGGAACATAACACTACATTCCCCAGTATGGTCACTACTATTTTAGAGCCTATATTGACCTTAGGCTGAAGGGAGGCAATCCTAGGATAACCACAAACCAAGCTTAACCTGGTAGCTAACCCTACTAGGTCGGGAGAGGGCTCTCTCCTTGTCAATCTCAGTTGAGATGACTGAATAAAATATGGATTTTAGGCTAGGTATAGTAGCTCTATGGTTTTTGGCTGATTTTGAAGGTTTTGTTACTGGATCAAATGGAGCAGGCAGCTTTGGGTTCGAGAAATCAAATCAGAATTGCAGGGTGTTCTATGGGGTGAGGTAGGTAGGTGTTTTGGCACTTAGAATTGAGTGAGATGGTAGGTCTAAGATTGGTGAGGGGCTGAGGAGGGCATTCAAAGATCACGAGTCCTCTTCAAATAGCTGAAAACATCAAAAACTAAATGTATTCCCAAGGCAGAGCACTGTTACCAATATATTCTACCTATCTATCTTGATTTCATTTAGTTTATAAGAATGAATTAGATTTTGGGACACATAACACATGAGAAAAACTAATGACAGAAGGAGAAAAAATGCTAAAATACATTACCACAAGAATCCCACAAAAATAGCTGCAAATCCTAGTTTATTTCCTTGCCAAACTGCTGTAGTGATGTACAATGTAGCTCAAAGCATCCACAAGAGTCCAACCTTTTCAAATGACTAAGAAAGTACATAATATAGGCATCAAACCACCTATGCTAGCCATCAGGGGTCGAATCCATGAGAAGAGGGGTGGTTTCAACCATATCTAAACTAAGAATAGGAATATAGGCAGTGGAACAACTTGCCTCTAAAACCAAGGAAACTGATTCATTTACCCCCAAACCACCTCAAAATGATGTATCTACCCTCTAGAGTCATTTTAAAATTATATTTACATAGCATAGCATCATTTACATTCATAAATTCATCCAAAATGAGAGTAAAAGTCAACTTGTAGAAAAACTAGGCGAAATTTTGATTTTTGAGCAAAACTGGCAAAATTCATCCTATGCGCAGTGCCACTGATCCTATGCGCAATGATTTTTCAAACCCAGTTTTGGAGGCCTTCCCCTTAACCAAATTGAGCCCAAGATAGCTTTTTGGAAAGGTGTTTCTATCTCGTTTCTGGAACATCTTGAACTTTTTCATTTGGAGGTCATTTACCCCCTCAAAAGTGGAATCTACAAAGGTTGCTTCCTGTGTGTCCAAAAAGTGGCAGAGAGGGCATTTTTTGATGGTTTTTTGGCCTTTAGGTGACCAAGATCTGCTCCAAATTTGATGAAAATTTCTGGGTTTGCTTATTTTTTCATGTTGAATCCAAATATGCAAGCCATTCTTTCAACAAGTTACCCAGTCAAATGCGTAGCACCATTGGAATTTCCTATGTTGCAAAATTTCTATGCGCAATGCCAATGATTCTATGTGTAGCGCCACTTTAAGACCCAATTTTGGAGACCTTCCTGGTGTCAAAATTGGGATCAGGATAGCTCGTTGGAAATATTGTCGAGTCTAATTTCCAGATAATCTTGAATTTTTCAATTTTGAGTTCATTTTCCTTATCAAAGGTCAAATCTCCCAAGACTGGTTAAAATGTGCAAAATGAGGCTGCCTAAATGTAGAGCATTGTTGCAGTCAACGTTTGAAGGTGTTTGTCAACTCCAAATTGAGCTCATAATATCTCATTGGAAATATATTTGTGTCTAGTTATCATTTGACTCATCAAGGAAGTTATTTGTCCAACCAGGCTAGGAGAAATCTTGATTTTACCAAGGTCACTCCAGAGGTGCAGCAACCCTCCCGATGCAACTGTATTTTTGACATTTATCTAAAGCCATGAAACCTATGTAAAAAGTTGAGGTTTTTCTTCCTTGGCCTATTATGGATAAAAACCTCTCTGGATTTTTCCAAATTGATTTTTCCTTGCTCAAAAACATCCTTTTAGTAAAACCTATCCCGATGTGTGGAACAGGGGATTTGTAGAAATGAAGGGAAATGAAGGGGATAATGGGCTTCTAAATTCTTGAGAATATTTTTGGAAGTAGGGAGGGATGTTGGGAAGCAGGAGAAAGTGGAATTTAAAATGTTGAGTGAGGGGAAGTGGTCCAACAGGGCAAAACACATGCCTAGCCTAGAAAATTGTCAAATTGTAGCAACAAGCTAGGGTTTGTTGGAAAATGATGAATTTGATGGATATCAGTGATGGGAAGTGTTTAATAAGGTACATTAAGGATATGGGAAGGTGTATGAGCATTAGGATACAAGTTTTGTTGATGATTTAACAATCCAAGAGAAATTACCTTCAAAACCCGAAGAGAGGGAAATGAGCCTTACCCAAGCACAACTAAAGCACAACAAGGCGTAAAATGACCCATTGGAACATAAAACAATGATGACAACTCTTTTAATGATGGTATACTCATTCGAATGGTGACATGGACCGAAACTTGGGAAAACTTTGGAAGGAATGAAAACAAATCCTAGACCTAATACCTAGTGACCAAATTTTACTTGAAGACTCGTTGAAATGACAAAATTTGACTTTGACACCCTAAGACCACTTTGTAAGAGCATGTTTGATCACTGGTGTAAGGCTTCAAAGACTGAAACTAACAACAACTACAACAACTCCTCATGTGGAATAACCAACTAGCTGAAGAACTCCTCTCTTCTCCGATGTTAGAAGTTTCTTTTGTTATGGAGCCTTCATATTTTGGGGGCTTCTTCATAGGGTACAAATCATCCATCACTTTCATTAATGAGTTATTCATGTCCTCATGTCATCAGAAAGTAATCCATCAGTTTTTCCATTTGGTCTTTGCTACATTTCATTGTGATTTTATGCCATATTTTTCTGAACGATCTTAATCCTTCAATATGGTCCTCTTGAAAGTCATTCATAGATCTTCCCTTTGGAAATCCTACATAAGCCCATCTAGATGTTAGTTCAAAAATAAAAAATGAAATCTTAAATCAAAATTACCTTAGTGATGGTCTATCCTCATGAAATTTTCCCATAGGCATCAAGATCCTACATGACTATTGACACATCTCCTTATTTTCAAGGGTCTTCATCCTTTTCTGAATCCTATTAGATTCTTCACATCCTTTTGGGTGATATTCTAGTCAAATATTCTTGGACTTCAGATGTTGAATGCCTTCTAACTTTTTTGTATTTTGTCATGATCTCTTCCTTTCTTTCCACACACTTCATTCCCAGGAGCTTTCAATCAGGGTTCCTCAATTGAAGTCAACTTCCTCATGATTCACATGAAAACATATTATGTTGATTTCATCTTGTGTGACTTATGACTTATTGCAATCTTTTGGAGGAGGATATCCCTTCTTTTCTTGATCATATTTCTTGAAATGGAAATAGTGATCCATACTATCTGCAGCCATATGACATGACCCCTATAATAATATATGTAAGCATACATACCTCATCTTTCCTTTCTATCATCCAAAATTCCTGTAGCAGTTTCATTTGAATGATAGAACTTTATCCTTTAGACCTATTTTTCTGTTATGTCATCATACCATAATCTCTTGAATCCCATGAGTTGGAATTCTTAATGAAATTCTTGCCTTCTTTTTAGATAGGTGAATCCTTTGATGAGGATTCCATTAGAGGAAATTTGAGGATCTTTCATATCCTCACCCAACAAATGTTTCATTATTGACTATTATATGATGATCCTATGCGATGATGACCTCTACTTCAATGAGGTTTCCAAGAGCTCCGATTCTTTGTAAATAGAATTTATTTCAGACATTGTTTCTGCTTCCCATGTCAAGAGCTCTTACTTCTAATTCTTCTATCACGATGCTAATTTCTAATCTGATGCATCCTATTTTATATACATTGGTTCTTATATATAATTTACAAGTGAAAAGTATGTTTCAATGAAGAAGACAATGTCAATCATAGTAGAGATATTTTACTTCTTCATTCTTACATTTCTTTGACTCAGGATCTTCCACTTCTTCAGTAATGTGGGCTTCTTCCCTATTCCTCTTGTCCTTACTACATTTAGGAAAATATCTTTTGGAGTTCCCAAGTTCTTGACATCCATAGAATCTTACCTTATCCATATATTTCTTTTTATTTTGAGGACTGAACTTTCCAAATTTCCCTTTCATTCTTGTCATATCAGCATATGCTTGATTCTGCTCATTTGGTCCAACATCAACCTTTGCCTTCAATCTGGTTTCTTCGATCTTAAAGAGTGACCATAAATCTTGAAATGGAGTTTTCTCTATTCTTCCCATATAATATTGAAATGAAGTTACCCCATTCTTTTAGTAGTTCATTTCGTACCACAATGGTCATCTCTCTATCATACATGACTTCTCCTAGTTCTTGTAGTTGATCTCAAATTTTTGATATCCTCATGAAGTATGAGGCTATTCTATCTTCCTTGGATATCTTCATTTTGTAGAGTTCTTGCCTTAATTATAGTACTTCTCCCGCAGTACTTATGGAAAAAAACTCTACCAATTTGTCATATATAGCTTTTGTAGTTTCCAACTTTGATACATATGGGATTAGAGAGTCTTTTATAGATTCTATAAGGACCCTTTGGGTTCTTACTTCTCCCTTCATGTATCAAGCATGTGCTTGAGTATATTCCTTTGGAAGCTGGGTTACTGATCCCTTGATGTGATCCATGACCTCATTTTCAATAAGATTTAGGTCTGTCCTTTTCTTCCATGCAAGGTAATTTACAACCCCAACCAATTTATTTATTTCCTTACAAAAATACATTTTGATATTATCAAATATAGTCATAGACTTACTTGAGTGATTGTTTCTTTCTTCCTCCTTAATCTCGATGTTGATAGAGGATATGCTTGTTGAGTGATTGATGAGGGAAAGCTTGATTCACGATCCTTCTTGAATGTTCTAGTCTTGCTTATTCATTGAAGAGATTCCACTCCTTTGATGATGTATAAGTGATGTTGGGTGCGGGATCCCCCAAGGAAAGTTTTGGGGCTTAAAGCCCAACTTTTGACTAAGTCCAATGTAAAGACTCTACGATTTGTGGCGCGGAGCGTGAAGTTATAATTGAGTCATAGCATTGTTTGCGCTTACTTTTGTAATGTAATGTTGGCTTGAGATTTCAACCCATGGTTTGCGGACCATGGGATTGTATAAATAAGAGTGAGGCTCTAAGTTATAAAGATACATATAACAATCTAAGAGAAGATGAAGCATTGAGTCTAAATTGAAGTGTAAAGTCGAGTCTTTGGGTCGTAGAGTAGGAAAAGGCTCTGTAGCTGAGTGCGTGGACCCCTGCAGCTGAGTGCGTAGGGTGAGTTGTGTCTATGACCATTGGAGAAAATAATAAAGAGAAGTTTCTTATCATTCTGTGTATCTTTTCCCTATTTTATGCATTGAAGTATATTGGGTATGAATTGCAAGTTTACTGTTTATTTGCTATGCGAACTTATATGAATGTGTTGAATAAGCGAATATAGGATAAGTATTTGTTTACGTGAAATTAACTAATAGATATAAGAAGATAAGTAAGATCCACAGTGTAACTTAGGGAAAGAGCATAGATCATTGCCTTAGCAACATGAAATCACCTCAGCCCCTGATTAGGGTTGCAAAAAGATGATTATAATAGAGCGCGAAGGCCTCGCAGGACAGGAGAGTGTGCGAAGTGACTTGTGCAAAGCCATTCCTAGTTGGACTAAGTCGACCCCTCAAACATTTCAAGGGTACGAAAACTTGGTTCTAGCATCCCCCCATATTACTTTGGGTGAGATCTCAGTCTGTGCTCTGCGAGCTGTTGCCAAAAGGGCTAGTAGTACAGGGATTTGTTTGGCTAATTAATTCTGAACCTGGGTTTGGCCCGCTCAAGCCAACAAATGGTTTTGTTGCCAGGACCGAAATCTGCATAGAGATGTCTGATGTCGCATCACTGAAATCCAACTAAGAAGGAAATTGAAGGCTGGTTGGACATGAGAATTCACGAGTTTGCAGCGCAAGAGAACAGGAATCCATGACTATTGAAGGAAGAGTGGTTAGACTGCTACCTGTACACAGAGATTCACAAAAATTTCTTCACATCTTTCCCTACTGAGCTGTATGAGTGGATCGCGAAGCTAATAGATATCCAAGGAAGGAAAAAGCTTGACAGTCCTATTGTGTGGACCCCAGAGATGGTGCGTAGATTGGAAGCATCAGAGGATAAGATCGCATGCGCTGTTGATCACTAGCTTGATCGGATTATAGGAGGATTCATTACTGAGTTCGTGGTAGACACTTCAGTTAGCTATAGTGAGGCAGAGCGTCGCTTTCTCAAAGGACTGCGAGGTAAGTATGTAAAGTCTCTGAACACTTGGATTAAAATGATATTGTGCGAGAAGCAAATCATGCAGTTACATTGATGTTTGAGGCTACACGAAGTGGGAAAATTTACAGAAACAAAGGAATAGAGACTAGCCCCTTGATTTCACCTCTGCGAGAGGATGAGGAAGAGCTCGCTAGGGTCTCTCCGCGAAGTACGATCCATTTGATAGGACAGAGAATTCCACACATACCACCTCCTCCCACACCACTGCTGGCTTCACTACCAACGCCTCCATCTTTGCCCGTACCACCTTCTCCACCACTGTGTTTTAACATGGCAAGCTCGATAAAGTTTCCTGTGTTCAAGGGATTGGGAAATGGAGATCAAGACCAGTTTTGGTTCATTGTAAATGTTGTATGGGAAGTGCAAGGAGTTATAGATGATAATATCAAGAAAGTGATATTGGTTAGTGCTCTATAGGACTGCGCACTAACCTGGTACATTAAGCACTCAAGTGATAATCATAATGCAGGAATCACGTCGACCCAAGCTGTGCTAACTAAAGAATTTAGCAGGCCGAAGTCAGAGGCGCAGTCGATCATTGGGTTCAAGGAGATCATGATGCTACTAGGCGAGACTCCTTGGGAGTTGGATCAAAGGCTGAAGTGTATGATTCGCAAAGCTAATATGATTTTGATGGATGGACAACACCACAAATGGTTTGTAGCATCACTAATGCTATATTTGAAGAATGCATTATCACAGCAGAGGTTAATGACTTAGGGAGAAGCCTTAGAGATTGCTATGAGGTTGCATGAGACCCTAATATAGGATCCTAACTTGGGAGTTCTGTAGATCCACGTGCAATTGAAAAACTTATGCCTTGAGATGTAGAGTCTGAAATAGGACAGAACAATTCGACCAAAAGCGTGCGAAGAGGCGTGGTGTGTGAAATGCAAAGGTTAGGGTCATGACAAGGACCACTTCCTGGTTTTTGTGAATTACCTCATGGGAGGAGGACCGATGCGGTTAAGACCGGAAGCATAAGAAGGACCGAGCGCGACGCCTGCTCTGTGGTGCACAATTTGTCAAATAGGGGGAAAGCATGCGACAGACAACTGCCATTTATTGCAGAAGTACACGCAGAATTCACAATATTTTTTCTATAATAGTTCTATAGATTGGTGGGATACAATTTGCACACATGTAGAAGATATGAGCTAATGATGGATAGAACTCCCACCTATAGGGTTCAGGCCAAAACACGGCCCCTAGACCAGGGTGCAGGGATGGTGCGAACCAGATTCTAGGGGTGCGGATAAGGCTGAGGTGGAGGAGGACCTGGAAGAGGTCATAGATAGCTAATATGCTACAATTGTGGAGGGCCAGGACATTACATCCATGATTGTATGAATCTGATGTGTCCATCTTGTCTATACTGTACCTTGTTTGATCACGAGATGAAAGATTGTCCTACACTGATAGCTAGGAGATGCGACAAGGGAGCACTACTGGAGGGAATGTGAATATTGTTCTTCGAAGTGGAATTACAATGGGAGATGATAAACGCAAACAACTCGAAGAAAGTACTTGGGTTCGCAAAGCTCTTGTGAAGGAAGCAGAGTTTGATTTGGAGTGCACTCAGGAAACTTTTATGGAAGCTAAGAAGAGCTTCGCTGATGCCTCCACTTCAAGAAGCAAAGGTAGAGTAGAGATAGAAATGGACCCATCTATGCTTATGATGTTCTTGGAAACATGCATGAAGCTATTGCATGACAGGAAGGATATAAAAGGATTGTTGGAACTCATTAACAGATGTGCTGGGACTGTGCCAGGGGAACCACGCGTAGTCTAGAAGATTGGAAAACAAAAGACTAGGACAGGGAGAGAAATGAGGTTAACTGCATAGATTAGAGATGAAATGGACCAAGTAATTCTACATTTAGGATCGGACATGAATGTTCTACCGAAGTAGACATGGGAGCGCATGGGGAGGCTTATGCTACAATGGTCTCCTATTCAACTGTGAATGGAGAACCAACAGAAGATAATACCCCTGGGGCGATTGCAGGGAATCATAGTGGATATTGAGGGTGTGAGCGCGCTAGTAGACTTTGAAGTGATAGAGATTGTTGATGAAAGAAATCCCTACCTCACACTCTTAGGAATTGATTGGGCCACTGACATGAACGGGGTGATTAATCTAAAGAAGCGCAAGATGATTTTTGAGAAGAAGTCTCTACACGTAGTTATACCCTTGGACCCTGCTGAAGGATCGACGTACACAGAGCCAGTGCGCGACTATGAAAGACAACGATTTGGACTGCATCTACAAGATAATTACATGGGAGCAAGACTGGGTAAATCCTACCACAGATGGGTGAATTTCATGGGAGCGCGAGAGCTCCTCCACTTCAGATTTGGAGGAGGAGATAGCGCGATGGCAGAATCGGTTACACGAGGTAAGCATGTTAAATTGTAACGTGATGACAAGATCACTACGATGTATATCAAAAAGTGAGAGATTTTCCTACTTATGATGGATTAGGTGAGGTAGATGCTTTCTTGGACCGATTTGAAAGGGAGGTGCCAGAAAAACAATGTTTCTAGGCCTTGAATTGGGTACTACACGCTACGCCCGCGAGGTGGTGGGGTATGCACAAAGGGAGCTTTGAAGACTGACACGCATGTAGGAGGATGATGCGCACATGGTTTGGGAAGCCTAGAGTGCAATTCAGAGATAAATACAATGGTAGAATGATCTTCACACGCATCTGGCTAAGTGGATGCACGCCTATGGGGAAAAGCCACAACCTGAGTGAGTGCATCTATTCTATCACACCCTGGATGTTATACCAATGAACTGGTATATAGAGATAGAGCTCCACCACAGAAAAAACGAATGGGATGTCCTACGCGAAGGGTTCGTGATGACTTTAAAATTTAAGGATGGATTGGATAGTATTGATGAAGCGCTACAAGAAGTAAAAGCAACCATCTTTAGGATGCCGCAGGAGTCAGTAGCGATGATTCAGCTTGACTTGGCTACTAAGCTAATTTGTGCGTTGGAGTGTTATAATGTAACTACTGAGGAAGAAGATGAAGATCTGAGGAATGTTGATATTCCAGAGACAGAAGGCCAATGCGAGGTTCAAGGACCACAAATCGAGAACCCTGACATAACCGCGCCAGTAAAGACTAAGCAGGTCAATATTGGTACAGAGGTGGAACCTAAATTTGCGAAGATTGGGGACTACTGGGACGACACAACAATGGATAAGGTCGCTAAAATACTCTGCGAGTATCAAGACTTATTCCTGACCAAGTTTACGGACTTAAAGGGAATAATTAGAGACTTAGGGGTAGTGCGGATCACGTTAAAACCCGGCGTGAAGCTAGTAAAGCAGAGACCATATCGCCTAAACTCAAAATACAAGGAGAAGGTCTGCGTAGAATTAGATAAGATGCTTACAGTGGGCATTATTGAGCCTGTTGAGGAATCAAATTGGGTAAGTCCAATGGTGGTACAAGAAAATAAGAAGAAGGACGAAATAAGAATATTGGTGGATCTCAGAAATTTGAATGACGCGTGTGTACATGATCCATTCCCAAACCCATTCACAGATGAGGTGTTGGACAATGTAGGCGGTTAGGAAGCATATTCTTTCATCGATGGGTTCTCAGGGTACCACCAAATCAGAATCGTGTTGGAGGATAGGAGTAAGACAACCTTCGTGATGGAGTGGGGGAATGCCAGCTATCTTCTCATGCGTAGTTGTTGTAGCGTTCATGGAATATATTCATAAATTCTTGGAGGTATATTTTTATGATTGGATTGTATTTGGGTAGGTTAGGAACCATGTAGCAAACCTGCGCTTGATGCTGGATACATGCCGAAGATACCAAATTGTGCTCAACCTCAAGAAATGTATGTTCCTCGTTCCTTTTGTGAACCTATTGGGGCATGTGGTTTGTAAACAAGGGCTGATGGTAGACCCATGAAAATTGCGCTAATCTTGAATCTGGAAGCACCACGTAGTGTGAAGTAGCCGTGCGCTACCTTGGGACACACGGGGTACTACAGAAAGTTTATCAAGAGTTACGCCTAGATCACTGTGCCGATGGAAAAGATACTGAAGAAGGATGTCACATTCTGCTGGGATGATGATTGTAAGAAGAGCCTAGATGTATTGAAGGAGAAGATGGTTACTGTGCCAATTCTTGCCTTCCTGAATTGGAAGAAACAATTTCATGTTCATGTTGATACATTGTTCATAGGTTTGGGGGTAGTTCTCACACAGGATGGTGGAGAAGGCTTGGATCACCCTATCACGTTTGCGAGTCATAGACTATTTAAAGCGGAAAGGAACTCTTCCACCATTGAATGCGAGGGATTGGCTATGGTGTACGTGCTCGAGAAATATTGACACTATTTGCTAGTAGGACACTTCAATATGTACACACATCATTACACGCTAAAATACTTGGTCAATTAGCCTGTGTTGGGGGGCCACATATGCAGGTGGCTCTTTTTGTTCCAAGAATATGATTTCAAAGTTGTTGTGAAGCCTGGGTGATTGAATGTAGGACCAGACCACTTATTGCGCATTGAGATAGGGGAGGAACCTACTAGTTTGGAGGAAGGACTACTCGACGCACAACTTTTTGTTGTGCGCATAGCGGATGGACACTTTGAAGATACAATCCACTTTCTAACAACTAGAACTGCATCAGAAGGTTACTCTATCCAGCAGAAGAAGGAACTAGTGGAGCATGGCAGACTTTTCTATCATTGCAGGGCATCTATGTACCAGAGTTTGAACAAAGTAGTATCCTAGCGAACGCTCATGGGGGTCCCGTGAGAGGTCACTATATAGGGAGAGCGACCGCGTAGAAAATTATCCATGCAAGGTTGTGGTGGCCGACCCTTCATCAGGACTCAAAAGCACATTACAAGGCATGTGATGTATGTTAGAGAATGGGAAAGTGGAGGGACAAGATGCCTTTGAATCCATAAATGGCGTTGCAGCCCTTTGCAAAGTGGGTGATTGACTTGCTAGGACCCATCAAACCGCAAGGAAAGACAGGTGCGAGATATATTATTACTGTAACAAAATACCTGACGCATTGGGCCAAAGCATAGACAGTAAAATATTGCACGACCATGACGGTCGCAAAGTTCCTGTTTGAACATGTCCTGACATGATTCAACTATCTGAGGATGTTGATGAGCGATCGCGGTACACATTTCCTGAATGAAATAATCAATGCGCTAAAAGAAGAGTTTTAGGTGTATGATCAGAAAATCATGCTGTATCACCCACATGCTAGTGGGACCATGGAAGCATTTAACAATGTGTTGGAGACCGCGCTGACAAAAGTATGCAATGTGTAGCGAAACGATTGAGACCTGCGTGTCCCTGCAATATTATGGGCTTATAGGACCACATGCAAGAAACTAAATGGACAGACGCCTTTTAGGTCGGTCTATGGAGTGGAAGACGTAATTCTGATGGAGTATATCATGTCTAGTTTGCAAATAGCAGCATTCACAGGCATGACGGACCATGGAGCCCTAGAGGAGAGGCTTGCATAGTTGGAGGAACTCGAATAAGAACCGCTTTTTGGCAGGATTTCATTAGCAGTTACAAAAGCAGCGTGAAAAGGCATGGCAAGATCGACATATCAAGTTGTGCATGTTTAAGGTGAATGATTTGGTGCTGTTATACAACAGAAAGTTTGATAATTTCCCGGGGAAACTCCAAATGCTTTGGATGGGACCATATTTTATTAAGGAAGTCACAGATGGTGGCACGGTGCAGTTGGTGAAGCTGAATGGAAAAATTATTCCCAAGAAAAGTAAACGGTAGTCGTTTGAAGCTCTACACAGATGGGTTTGCATCTGACTAGTGCATCCGGGAAGTATAGAAAATAGCCGCTCAGTGTGTTGCTGACCTTGCAGCAGTTTAAGCAGAGTTGGGAGGTCTTTGCGCGAATATCTCTACATCGACAGAGTCGAGGGTGAGTCACGATGTTTGTGTTGGGGGCCTATTGGGCGCGGGATCCCCCAAGACAAGTTTTGGGCCTTAAAGCCCAGGTTTTGACTAAGTCCTATGTAAGGAATCCTTGATTTGAGTCATAGGGTTGTTTGCCCTTACTTTTGTAATGTAATGTCAGCCTGAGAGTTCTACCCATGGTCCGTGGACCATGGGATTGTATAAATAAGAGCGAGGCTCTAAGTTGTAAAGAGACATCTAACAATCTAAGAGAAGATGAAGTATTGACTCTAAGTTGAAGTGTAAAGTCGAGTCTTTGGGTCATAGAGTAGGAAAAGGCTCTGCAACTGAGTGCACAGAGGCATAGTAGTCCGCAACTGAGTGCGCGGACCCCTGCAACTAAGTGCGTAGGGTGAGTCGAGTCTGTAATCATTGGAGAAAATAATAAAGAGAAGTTTCTTATCATTCTGTGTATCTTTTTCCTATTTTATGCATTGAAGTATATTGGGCATAAATTGCAAGTTTACTATTTATTTGTTGCACGAACTTATATGAATGTGTTGAATAAGCGAATATAAGATAAGTATCTATTTACGCAAAGTTAACTAACAGTTATAAGAAGATAAGTAAGATCCATAGTGTAACTTAGGGAAAGAGTGCAGATCACTGCCTTAGCAGCGCAAAATCACCTCAGCCCCTGATTATTGTTGCACGAAGACGATTAAAACAGAGCGTGAAGGCCTCGCAAGATAGGAGAGTGCACGAAGTGACCTACGGGAAGTCATTCCTTGTTGGAATAAGTTGACCCCTCAGACATCTCAAGGGTGTGGAAACTTGGTTCCAACATCCCCCCATACTGCTTTTGGTGAGACCTTACTCCACGCTTCGTGGGTTGTTGCCAAAAGGGCCAGTAGTACATGGATTTGTTTGGCTAATTAATTCCAAACCTGGGTCAGGCCCCCTCAAGCCAACAAGTGATGATCTTTGAAGTGCTTCTAGGGTTTTGGTCTTTCTTCCCACTACTTTCTTGAAAATAAATTTTAGACTCTTGCTTGGAGTATTCTTCGGTCTATGGTTTTGTTAAATCTTGATTTCTTGCTTGATCCTTACTTGAAGTCAAATTCTTGTGTGTCTACTTGCTTTAAATGCCACTTCTTGCCTTTAGCACCTATACTTTGATACCATGTTGAGAAATCTAGGGCATTTATAGTTAAAATATTTCTCTGCTTGATAATTGCTTGTGATGTACTTTTAATTCCTATCTTATAGTATTTTCTTCAATATGTTATTATTGGTTTCTCTTCATCAAGCCAATTACACTTTTCAAGATAAACATCATGATGCATCAGCAAAATGTTTATAACACACTTTCTTGTTGTAATTTTCTACTCATGTTTTGTGTCTTTGGATTGTTGAACATGTCATGTTTTATCTTTCTTGTCATGTGATTTTCTTGATGATAATTCTTTTTATTGATTCCCTCACCAATATAGGCTAGGTAATGCTTTGTTGGTTGCATTGGAAATTTCACTTTACGGAAGCCTGACCTATCTTATATTAGCTTAGGAGTAGGTTTAGGTGAGTTTAATTTTGTTTGTTTTGATTGTTTTTTGTTTTCTCTTTCATTTATCGCTTTTATTTTTTCTTCATAATAAGCCCTATATGAAATTGTGCTTTGGTTTTAAAATAGGCATGGCGAAGTTCGAAAGGACATTGTACACTGTATCAATGATTGGATTTTTGTCTATTCCTTTCTTTGCATGGGACTTATATCTTTTATTCTATGATGTTTGGATGAAAAGTACATTATTTCTCAATGAAAACCTTAATGGAGTCATCACGCTTGAATCTATAACTAGTACCCTCTTCTTTAATTAGATTTTTTTATGCTTGATCAATTTTAATTTCTCAACTTAGTTGAGTAGAGTAAGGAGGGAATGAAACTTAAATAAATGTTGTGATCACCAAAAATGATCACCTATCCATTTCAAGCTAGGCGGATCAAAATAGACCATGTAAAATTAATTTTACCATTGTAAAATCACTTTCACTGTGGAAAATAATTTAGCAAACCACTTTTATTAAATTATTTTCTGATTTAAATTAAAAAACCCATGAGAATAATTAGATAAATCATTATTTATTTAATTTTCTATAGGAATAATTATTAAATCATTGTTTAAATAATTATTCCTTATCATATTTGACTAAATCCCCTAGGAATAAATTAAATAAATCATTATGTATTTATTGTTTCTTATTCCCATTATTGTAATAATAGTTAAATCACAATTTAATAATTATTTTAATTTCACACCATTCTTAATCCTCGCAAAATAATTACTAAATCAATTTATTTGTTAATTATTTATAAATAAATATATTTAACCATTTTAAATATCTTTTCCCTGTCCAATAAATATAATAAAGTTTTCCTAGCGGTTAGGTCTTGATTTGGTCAATATTATTTTATTATTCTCCATTTTCAAGGTTAACTCAATACTTTGTTATAAATAGGAGCATTTTCCATTCATTTTTAACCATTATCATTATCATCATCACCATTATCGCCTCTTTTATTTTGAGCTCCCATTTGAGTTCTTTTGGTTTTTCACATATTGAGAGAGAAGATCGATTATTGAAGCATTAACGACATCAAAGGACCCATCCCATGGAGGGGGATTTGTAGACCCTTTTTGTAGATCTCCTACACTAGGTGTTTTCAATAAAGAATTTATTTAATTAAAGTATTTCCATTTGGGTTATTGCATTGGATATCTTTACTATTGTTTGCTATTCTGGATCGTATATGTTTTTGTTGCAGGTTTTTCTATGTTTTGTTACAGATATGAAGTGTATGCAACCACATATTTTTTGTAGGGTCACTTGTCACCTAGTGACTTAGGTGAATTGTTTTTGGTACACCTTCCAAGAAATTTGACACTAACAAATGATGAATTCACTGGGTTTTTAGTTACATTTGTTGTTAACAAATGGAGACTCCATTGGTGTAGTAATAATGTTCTTGGATGACTGAAGTTTCAATAAAATTCAGGGTTTTCTACAACTATTTTTAACCTCTCAATTTCTATTTATAGTATTATTTCTTTTTTTGTAAAATTTTCAGATTCTAGTGGTTTTCTTGTTCTTTCTGCAGGTCATAGGTACGAGCCGAGCAGAAGACGACAAAATTTGTGCGAGATCTGTTGAACGAGAGTCTCAAGAGAAAAATGCACTTTTCAGCCCCTGATTTGTGTTCCAAAGCGTACTACTTGTCACAAAAACTATGTTTTCCACAATTCCAGGTCAGTACTTGCATTTTTCTATTTTTACAAAAAACATTTAGACTTTTTTTTCAAAATTTACATGATTGATGTATGCAGATTGGGTAGGGTACTTCACCTGTGTTTTCAGTCTCCCCTAGTCCTAGATACACTTAATTTGTCTCTTTGAGGAAGGGAAAATCCCCCTTGTGTTTAGAGTACACCTGCCCATTATTAAGAAGAGATGTGTTGAGTGAGGAGTCTAGGGTTTCAACATTTTTAGCCATTAATTTTCAGAGTCTGATCCATTACTTTTTAACACTTTCGGATAGGTTTATTTGACCTTTTCTCTTTTGAGAGTTTGGGTTTTCCTTTTCCCCCTCAAGATCCCCTTGAGCATCCTAGGTTTTAGAGCTTAACACCTATCCTTTGCAACATTTTTCATCTCTAATTTTTGTTGTTTTTCTGCACCATTTACAACATATTAGCACCTCCAGAACTCAGTCCCTTGGAATTATACCTTTTAGGCCCTTTTATGTGTCTTTGAGTAAATTTTCTTTGCTATCTTGCTTAGCTACTTGGTAACCCTTGTGGGTGGGGTCTTGTGTGCTTGATTGACTGTTTTGCCATTTTTAGATTTATTTTTACACTATTTGAGCACTTTGTTTTAAGCAGCACATGGAATCATAAAACATGCTCAATTAACTCATCCACTTGACACATTATTTTCACACACTCACACCCTAAGAAAACGTAAGCTTGGTTAACACTGCCAAGCCAAGACTTGAAACACTACACCCTAATAACTCAACACACATAGATTAAGCCCACTTAGGCATCAGGGCCAAACAATCTTTGTAGTGTAGGTGTAGGATCGATGGGATATGTTATCCTCTAAGATGATTCTAGGTTAATTAATCATGCCAGAGCATCTAAAATGTTTTGTTTGTTTTTAAAGTTTTTGGATGACCAATGTTATGAACAATTTGAGAAAAGGTGCTTAAACCTTAACACTTGCCCAATAGAATGAAAGGGATGTCTATTTGTCTAAAATAGTTAATTGATTTTAAATGGGTGAATAGAAGAGTCTTGATGAAAGGAAACTTACTAAATATTCATACAGAATATTTAATTTGTTATAAGAAAAAATGCAAGTAAACAATGCTTTCTTGCTCAACAAAATATATTTAATTTAATGCAGATGGGTGTGACAATTAATTGATATAGAGGAGTTTATAATAACAGACAATTTTACAAACTATTCTCTAATTATTGTTTATAACTTCACATGGGATTTAAGATGGACTGATACTCAGTTTCATCTTACCTAGATTTCTGCATAAAGGTTTAAATACATGAAGAAAAACATAATGAAATAAGCAAATCAGAAAAAATCACAAGGAGACAAACTATAGGAGGCAAATTCAAAATCCTTCATTAATTTGAAGCAAATCTCTAGCTCGATGACAATTCTTCTTTGAAAGCTCATCCAAGGGTTCAACCGTTAGTAACTCGAAGGAAGAGTTATTTATAGAAAAATAAAAGAGACCCTCTAGAGACATTTTTAACAAAATACAAAAATAGTACAAAACTATAGGAATCTAAAAACTACTAAGTGCTGGCACTATCTTTCAGGAATTTGTTAATGATCTGGTCCCCAAAAAGTGTTGCCCAATTGTCTGTCAGTTGGTGATTGAAAGTTACTCGATAATTTTACATAAGTGACCCCATCTATCTTCACTTGGTATAGAAAGATTAAACAATTTCCTGTAAGCTTAATCAACCTCAGTATAGTTTTGAAAAGTAGGCTTATTAACAAAATTGTGTTTAATTTCATGCTTGATTGTTAAATTGAAATATAAAGTCTCTAACATTTGTTTCCCTATAAGATGACCCTTTATACTTGCAAAACTAGATTTATCAGTTGCAATTGAATAAAGCTTTAGACAATATTCCTCCAAACTGATCAACCTGTCATCTGGTGCCACTAATCCTGGTAGTCCTCTCTATTTGAGTAAGTTAAACTTGAAATGAAACCTTTGGACAACAGTTTTCAAGGCTTGGCACTTGGTCTCCAAATGAGTAATGAGATTCTTTTTCTGCAAAACCTTATTAATCTCCAAAATAGTTTCAGTCCTGTCCACAATCTGTATCTGCTCCAACTCGACTCTGGTTTTTGAATTTATAACTTTAATCATGTCTGTGGCTTCACTTGGTTTATCCTTAAGAATCTATCTAACTTCTTCTATAGTTGCTTGGCACCTATCTATCAACTCTTCCTGTTCAAAAATAATTTGTATGGAAAGCCAAAATACAGTTATAGCCTGATTGATATCTACCCAAATACTTTCCTTGGCTTAGGCCAAGGTCTGAGCCATTAATGACTCATTTTCAAACCCTTCTATCCTTCTAGTTAATCTATGGGTCTTCTGCATCTCTTCAACATACAGAGTGTCATTTGTAATCTTCTGAGTCTCTAGATTCTTAAATTTCTTGTGAAGCCTTTCATTCTCTTGTCTTTGGTGAGACAACTCCTGTATGACTTTGTTCAAATCTATTGCTATTGATGTAGATTCTGCTATTGTTGATGTCGATTAACCTACTATGCTTGACACTGTAATAGGTATAGTTGTAAATGGAGCTATGGTTAGTTGAGCAGATTCCTCTTTTTGTTTAAGCAATATGTTTCCAATACTGAGCATATAAATTTGCCTTCAAAGATTCATTCTTCTGTTTAATTTCAAGGAAATTAGTGAAGATGTTTGGCTCCTCTTTATCAGTTACTCCTACAGATTGGGTGATCTCCAACAAATTGTTTGAAACTGAAGAGGAAGGTGGAGGAGTGATTACAATTTCTTCTATCCCTATAGAAACTTGTGTATCATCCAAATTGATGATTATAGGCTATTTCTGACCTAGAGTGCATTTGGAGTCAATCCTTGATTTCTTTTGGTAATGAATGAATTCTTTTTCACCTTTTTCTAATGATGAAGACTCTTCTATGGGTCTATTGTCTTGCCCACTTTGAGAAGTGGCATTTTGGAGGGTAGAAAGAGGTAAAGTCTGTTCTCCTGCTTCCTGAAGTGTATTCTCCTCCCACTGTTCTTGATTTCTATACTTTTCAATCTTTGGTCTTGGAGTATGGCTGTAAGGTGTGGTTTTGAGTTCCACCCTTAAGTTGGAGAATATACTGAATGGGTCATAAGACCAGGTGAAACTTGGCTAGAATTCCATATGATTGAGGATTAAATATGCTTCAATACCTACTGATTTTCTATTACAAATAAATGATCCTGCATTTGATTTGGTTCTTACCTGAGACTTCCTTTTTCCTGAAATGAAAACATAGTTAATCCAATTAATCATTTGCTTAATATATTCCAGAGAGAAAATTATCATTGGAACATATTTGGGTAATTTGTATGGATCTAGTTCACAGCCATACACTCTTATCTTTGTATAATTCTGGTGAAGATATCATTCTCCTGTCCTATCTTGGTCACTCAGGTGCAGGATTCTTTTGATTTCTGGACTGATCCTGGGCTCACTCTGGCTACTGAGAAGTTGTGCAATTGGATGAATAAAATAGTAAATGATGTTTGAAAACTTGAACTCAATTGAGTTCCTTCGGATCAATGAAGTCCACTGTGTGACTATTTGAATCACTTGTTGATCATCCTGCTTGTGTAAAAAAATATATAACCTATATGCCTGTTGAAAAATAATCATATGCACTAACATAAAGGAATATTTAAACACTCCTTTAGTAGTAATTTTCATCAGTCTTTCATGCATACTTTTAGCCAAAAATTGACTGTAATTATACATGGAAGCATGTTTTTTTCTTTAGAGAAAATGGATAAATAACCTAAGATAGATTCATCTACTCATTGATCTGTTTGGTAACCTAACAAGTAAGAAACTAAGGAAATGATATGTTTAGCTCTCTTAGGGAACATGGATGCTAGATAGGGAGGGTTTTTTTAGGAAGTTCAACATCTTCTGGGAGGGAGATCTCAAAAATTTTAGCTCTTTGGGGGAAAGTGAGATTATGGTATAGGTCCATTAAAACAATAGTGGAGAAAAAGCTAAGGGAATTGTTTTCAGGGATCAGAATCATATTTTTGATAGTCTCAGGGGTGAAATATATCAGAATGTCTCCATTCCAAGCTATCACAGTTCTCTGTAAGGGATTATACTTTGTTTTTAAAGTTTTTGGATGACCAATGTTATGAACAATTTGAGAAAAGGTGCTTAAACCTTAACACTTTCCCAATAGAATGAAAGGGATGTCTATTTGTCTAAAATAGTTAATTGATTTTAAATGGGTGAATAGAAGAGTCTTGATGAAAGGAAACTTACTAAATATTCATACATAATATTTAATTTGTTATAAGAAAAAATGCAAGTAAACAATGCTTTCTTGCTCAACAAAATATATTTAATCTAATGCAGATGGGTGTGACAATTAATTGATATAGAGTAGTTTATAATAACAGACAATTTTACAAACTATTCTCTAATTATTGTTTATAACTTCACATGGGATTTAAGATGGACTGATACTCAGTTTCATCTTACCTAGATTTCTGCATAAAGGTTTAAATACATGAAGAAAAACATAATGAAATAAGCAAATCAGAAAAAATCACAAGGAGACAAACTATAGGAGGCAAATTCAAAATCCTTCATTAATTTGAAGCAAATCTCTAGCTCGATGACAATTCTTCTTTGAAAGCTCATCCAAGGGTTCAACCGTTAGTAACTCGAAGGAAGAGTTATTTATACAAAAATAAAAGAGACCCTCTAGAGACATTTTTAACAAAATACAAAAATAGTACAAAACTATAGGAATCTAAAAACTACTAAGTGCTGGCACTATCTTTCAGGAATTTGTTAATGATTTGGTCCCCAAAAAGTGTTTCCCAATTGTCTGTCAGTTGGTGATTGAAAGTTACTCGATAATTTTACATAAGTGACCCCATCTATCTTCACTTGGTATAGAAAGATTAACCAATTTCATATAAGCTTAATCGACCTCAGTATACTTTTCAAAAGTAGGCTTATTAACAAAATTGTGTTTAATTTCATGCTTGATTGTTATATTGAGATATAAAGGCTCTAACATTTGTTTCCCTATAAGATGACCCTTTATACTTGCAAAACTAGATTTATCAGTTGCAATTGAATAAAGCTTTAGACAATATTCCTCCAAACTGATCAACCTGTCATCTGGTGCCACTAATCCTGGTAGTCCTCTCTATTTGAGTAAGTTAAACTTGAAATGAAACCTTTGGACAACAGTGTTCCAGGCTTGGCACTTGGTCTCCAAATGAGTAATGCGATTCTTTTTCTGCAAAACCTTATTAAACTCCAAAATAGTTTCAGTCCTGTCCACAATCTGTATCTGCTCCAACTCGACTCTGGTTTTTGAATTTATAACTTTAAGCATGTCTGTGGCTTCACTTGGTTTATCCTTAATAATCTATCTAACTTCTTCTATAGTTTCTTGGCACCTATCTATCAGCTCTTCCTATTCAAAAATAATTTGTATGGAAATCCAAAATCTAGTTATAGCCTGACTGATATCTACCCAAATACTTTCCTTGGCTTAGGCCAAGGTCTGAGCCATTAATGACTCATTTTCAAACCCTTCTATTCTTCTGGTTAATCTATGGGTCTTTTGCATCTCTTCAACATACAAAATTTCATTCGTAATCTTCTGAGTCTCCATATTCTTAAATTTCTTGTGAAGCCTTTCATTCTCTTGTCTTTGGTGAGACAACTCCTGTATGACTTTGTTCAAATCTATTGCTATTGATGTAGATTCTGCTATTGCTGATGTCGATTAACCTACTATACTTGACACTGTAATAGGTATAGTTGTAAATGGAGCTATGGTTAGTTGAGCAGATTCCTCTTTTTGTTTAAGCAATATGTTTCCAATACTGAGCATATAAATTTGCCTTCAAAGATTCATTCTTCTGTTTAATTTCAAGGAAATTAGTGAAGATGTTTGGCTCCTCTTTATCAGTTACTCCTACAGATTGGGTGATCTCCAACAAATTGTTTGAAACTGAAGAGGAAGGTGGAGGAGTGATTACAATTTCTTCTATCCCTATAGAAACTTGTGTATCATCCAAATTGATGATTATAGGCTATTTCTGACCTAGAGTGCATTTGGAGTCAATCCTTGATTTCTTTTGGTAATGAATGAATTCTTTTTCACCTTTTTCTAATGATGAAGACTCTTCTATGGGTCTATTGTCTTGCCCACTTTGAGAAGTGGCATTTTGGAGGGTAGAAAGAGGTAAAGTTTGTTCTCCTGCTTCCTGAAGTGTATTCTCCTCCCACTGTTCTTGATTTCTATACTTTTCAATCTTTGGTCTTGGAGTATGGCTGTAAGGTGTGGTTTTGAGTTCCACCCTTAAGTTGGAGAATATACTAAATGGGTCATAAGACCAGGTGAAACTTGGCTAGAATTCCATATGATTGAGGATTAAATATGCTTCAATACCAACTGATTTTCTATTACAAATAAATGATCCTGCATTTGATTTGGTTCTTACCTGAGACTTCCTTTTTCCTGAAATGAAAACATAGTTAATCCAATTAATCATTTGCTTAATATATTCCAGAGAGAAAATTCTCATTGGAACATATTTGGGTAATTTGTATGGATCTAGTTCACAGCCATACACTCTTATCTTTGTATAATTCTGGTGAAGATATCATTCTCCTGTCCTATCTTGGTCACTCAGGTGCAGGATTCTTTTGATTTCTGGACTGATCCTGGGCTCACTCTGGCTACTGAGAAGTTGTGCAATTGGATGAATAAAATAGTAAATGATGTTTGAAAACTTGAACTCAATTGAGTTCCTTCGGATCAATGAAGTCCACTGTGTGACTATTTGAATCACTTGTTGATCATCCTGCTTGTGTAAAAAAATATATAACCTATATGCCTGTTGAAAAATAATCATATGCACTAACATAAAGGAATATTTAAACACTCCTTTAGTAGTAATTTTCATCAGTCTTTCGTGCATACTTTTAGCCAAAAATTGACTGTAATTATACATGGAAGCATGTTTGTTTCTTTAGAGAAAATGGATAAATAACCTAAGATAGATTCATCTACTCATTGATCTGTTTGGTAACCTAACAAGTAAGAAACTAAGGAAATGATATGTTTAGCTCTCTTAGGGAACATGGATGCTAGATAGGGAGGGTTCTTTTAGGAAGTTCAACATCTTCTGGGAGGGAGATCTCAAAAATTTTAGCTCTTTGGGGGAAAGTGAGATTATGGTATAGGTCCATTAAAACAATAGTGGAGAAAAAGCTAAGGGAATTGTTTTCAGGGATCAGAATCATATTTTTGATAGTCTCAGGGGTGAAATATATCAGAATGTCTCCATTCCAAGCTATCACAGTTCTCTGTAAGGGATTATACTTCGCTTGATACCATGTCACTAAGTCAGGAAAAGGATGGGTTTGTGGAAACATATACATGGGAAATAAATATTCCCATAAGTTGATTCGTCTCCAAAGTCCTGATAAGTCTGCTTTAACCAATGGTGCAATTCAAACATGTCGAATTCGTACTGTGTGTCTGTGATTTTGAAGAACTAGTTAGCCAATGGAATGTGATCAAGGTCTAAGGCATCATTGGCTTCGGGATTTTCCTGTGATGAAGTTTGACTAATAGAGGGTTTGTATTTTATCTTAGGATCCATAGTTTGCAGAATTAATATGAAGAGATAATAGAGGATAGGGAGAAAAATACCTCAAGTTTTGTCATTCTGGTGGTATGTTTAGTGGTTTCATAAATCAGAAACAGGAAATAGTTAAACTTGGAAAACCAGTAAATCAGGATATAAGACAAATTAGTGAAATTACGTAATGGAGATGAAGGGAATATTTACAACAGGGCTGGATTACCGTTATGAAAAAGTCCTTGCTAAACAAAAATATTTTCATTAATGGAAAATGGAAGAACAACAATGAAAAGAAAAAAGAATAGTGGATAGTGCGCAACGAATATGACACATGGCATGTAATGATTGGGAATGGAAGGAGAAAGAAGGGAGTTACTATTGGCGTGATAACGGAAGGCACGAGAAAGGATAAGAAGATTTCAGGGGGGGTGGTGGTAAGCGGTAATGAGCAGGGGGTGTGGGGGTGCGAAGTGCGGAGGAGGTGCCACGTTACGAGGGGCCTGCGCGGGATGAAACCACTTTTTGGACACCTGACTTCCATTATCTCACAATGGTGGAAGGGGGTGCGAAATGGCTTCCTTTTTGTTGATCTAGGTGGGGAAGTGGATCACCGTCTGATAGTGTCCTACACTTAGTGCTTGGTGACAAAAAATGATTTTTCATTTTATGACTTTAGCTTATAACATATAATCTTTAATTAATATAAAAATTAATCACCCTTAAGAGGTAATTATTCACTAATCAATCCAACCTTAATCTAATGTATTTTTGGGCCAAATTTTGAGAATATTAGGCCAAAATTTATTCTATTCTATCCTATGTAATAATGTTCCACCAAGATTAAACAATTTGGCGAAATTATTCACTAATTTAAAACATAAATTTAAATGATTTGATCATGATTAAACATTATGATTCAAATCAACAAATGGTTGTGGCATTTAAAAAGCTACACACAAAACCTTAATTATTACAATGCAATTGATTTCTTTGAAGTGGCATTTAAACAGGCTCACGTATACAAATTTTTATTTTCTTTTGATGGGGTTTTATTTCATCTCTTTTTTGTTTTCCATTTTTTCATATTTTCATTTTTATTCATTATTTTTTTCATATCCTATTTTATAAATAAAAACTAATTTATCAAAAATAAAACATGTTACAACATCAGCTCCAACTGGGGATTGCTTCCTCCTGTAGGTTGCAGAGAACTTGCAGATCCATGTGCCTTCTCCTCGGGCTAATGGAGTCTCTGTTGAAACAAATACACACTGCATGTAAAATAAAATCTTCGGTGATATAAAATTATGAATGAATGGGGAACCTCTCAATACTAAATGTAGTGCTTCAAGTATTTCCCATTGACAGGCAATGAGGAATACTGTCCCTCCAAATTCTGCAGGATGAAAGTGTTATTACCCTTAACCTCAACAATGCTAAAAGGTCAAAACCAAAGGTTATCAAACTTTCCATGTTTTCCTTTGTCTTCTCTTCTAGCATCCCATCTTAATACCAAATCTCCTTCCCTAAAATCTCTTTCCCTAGCTTTTCTATCAAACACGCTTTTCATTTTGTTCTGATATTTCTGATGTTTGTTATGAACTTCGTCTCTATCTTCATTAAGTTATATAATCTGATTTATTCTTCTAGAGAAATCATTACGATCTTCATTTGATTCTTGTAAAAACTTTATTACAAGAAAACCTAAATGTGTGGGAAATATAACTTCTTTACCATAAACAAGCTCGAAAGGAGATTTAACTATTGATCTATTTGGTGATATTCTATTGGCCCAATGTGCATAAATGAGATGTCTATCCCAATTCCTTTTATGATCCTCCAATGTTTTATTTAGACTTTAACCAAACTTTTGTTTGAGGACTCTGCTAGTCCATTTCCCTGTGGATAGTATGGAGTAGAATGATGCAACAAAATTTGATATTTATAACAAAATTCAATCATCTTGATACTACTGAATGCTATTGTATTGTTTTTCACTATTTTCCTGAGGCATCCAAATCCAGACAATATGTATTCTTCAATAAATTTGATGACTACAGTATTAATTGCATTTCTGACTGCAATGTCCTCTACCCATTTGGTAAAGTAATCCATGGCAGTCAATATCCATCTATGCTGACTACTTGATGAAGGATAAATTTCACGAATGAAATCCAATCCCCATTGAAGGAAAGGTGCTTGGAATAGTATTGGAACCAATGGAAGTGTTGGCTTAGTGGGTCCTAGTTAGGCCCCTATACTACTAGTGTAACCCCTTATTGTTATTAGTACAACCCACTTATTATATCGTTGTACCCATGTAGTGCCCATATTGTTACTATTGCGCCCCATAGAACCCCACTATTGTTATTATTGTGCCCTTACATTATTATTGTTATGTCAGCTCTGATTATGTTATGACCCCTTAGACTCCTATACATAGAAAGGAGGTCTTTTCATTTGTATCATCGAAGAATTGTTCATTTATGTAATGTAAAGGAGGTTGCCCCCTCGAAGAGGCTGAATTATAAGGTGTTGATCTATCTTTTCTATCTTTTTCTTGAGCTGTTTTCATAACATTTGGTATCAGAGCTTTGGATTCTAGGGTTTTGCTGCTCCAAACAGGTTATCGTGGAATTTTAGCTATAACGTTTTTTTTCGCGACGTTTCAGAAGTTGCAAAAAAAACCCATTTTAGAAGAAATCATGCTGAACCTCGGGTCAGAATTTCAAAGCTGTTTGCACTATATTTGCAGAGATATGATCTGACGAAGTTGGTCTTTTTGCGGACTCCTGAATTACATTCCAAACAGGTGACCTGGGGAAAATCGTCATAACTTTGTCTCTGGGCATTGGACTGAAAATTTGTAAGAAGGTATAGAAAGAGGATAGACTATAGTTTCTTGTATATGTTTTTCAGAGCCAAAGGGCGAAATAGAGACACGTGGAACGTCGTACAACTTCGCTCTACTAAACTAGTCTATAATCAGGTCACTGTGGGAGATTTGGCATAACTCTTCCTTGGAGAATCCAATTTGGGTCAGACTTGTGGCATTGGAAAGAGGACACAAAGGGCTACTGCAGGTCACAATTTCAAAACTTAAAGATACAAAAGTATAGAGCTACAATTGTTTCAAGATCAAGCTCCTAAAATCAAGAAAAAGCAAGATGAGGAAGTTTGATGGCAAGGATCCGGTAAATTGGATACTTTAGATGGAGCAATATTTTGATCTACATGGTGTACCACTGTTACAAAAGGTATCTATTTCATCTTCATATTTAGAACCGGATCAATTTTTATGGTATAAAGGGCTTTGTCCTTGTAAACAACTTGTTACATGGTCAATTTTCACAGAGGAAATGATAACACATTATGAGGATACAACGAGCAACACCTTCTTTAGAGCAACACCACAACAATTGGAAATAGTAAAGGGCTTTGTTACATAATGGAAATTAAAATTATGGCAACAAGGAAGTCTACCCCTCACAACTATAAAGATGGAAGTGTTGTTTCTCCTAGCCTTCCACAACCTACAAGGGTTACACCACAACAATTGGAAGAAAAAAGAGAAAAAGGGCTTTGTTACAATTGCGATAGCAAATGCACTAAAGGTCATAAGTGTACCGAGAAGAAATTATTTTACATAGAGTATGAAGAGGAGGAAGAAAAGTATCAAGAAACGTCAAAAGAAGAGGATATACACCAGGACCCAACCCTAGAGAAAGAAGAAATGAACCAGGCCATATCTTGTAAAGCATTGGCAAGAATTACCACTCCTCAAATTCTCAAGATAGAAGGACATATCAAGAATAAAAAGGTGCAAGAAGTGAAAGATCAAATCAAGAAAGAAGAAATGAATCCAACCATATCCTGTAATTCATTGGTCGGAATTACCACCCCTCAAACTATCAAGATAAAAGGACATATCAAGAAGAAAAATGTTCAAGAAGTGAAAGATCACATCGAGCATCATGAAATGAATCCGACCATATCTTGTAAAGGATTGGAAGAAATTACCACTCCTCAAACTCTAAAGATAGAAGAACATATCAAGGAGAAAAAGATTCAAGCAGTGAAAGATCACATCAGGCATCAACAACAAGTTCTCCAACTTTTAAAGGATAACGCCATTTCGGTGCAAAAGCAAACGAAACAACAGCTAGATCAACATCGTAGTGAAAAATGTTTTGATGTAGGTGATTGGGTATTTTTACTACTACATCTCAAGCAAGCTATTTATGAGAATGAAATGTTGGCAACACTACATGCACTTAAAAAATGGTGACCTTACCGAATGGGAAGACTCTTCAAGGATGAGGATGTGGAAGCATTGTTTTGTGCTATTTTTATCATCCAACCAGATTGGATAAATGAAGCAAGGAATGAATGGAAGAAGGACGAAGAAGTATGGCCACTAATTGAAAAGTTGCAAAAGATCCCAATTCAAACAATATTGCTAGAAATGCAAGAGGAAGGAAAAATTATATTGGAACCTGGAGCAGTCACAGAAACAAGAACCCGACAACTACGAAATCGACCAATTTCAGAGTATCTCATCAAGTGGAAGAACTTACCTGCTGAAGATTCCACATGGGAGGACAATAATTTTATACAGAAGCATCAAGAACTACTCAAGCGTTGAGGACAACGCTTTTTTAAGGAGAGGGGCATGTTAGGCCCCTATACTACTAGTGTAACCCCTTATTGTTATTAGTACAACCCACTTATTATATCGTTGTACCCATGTAGTGCCCATATTGTTACTATTGTGCCCGATATAACCCCACTATTGTTATTATTGTGCCCTTACATTATTATTGTTATCTCGACTCTGATTATGTTATGACCCCTTAGACTCCTATATATAGAAAGGAGGTCTTTTCATTTTTATCATCGAAGAATTGTTCATTTATGTAATGTAAAGGAGGTTGCCCCCTCGAAGAGGCTGAATTCTAAGGCGTTGATCTATCTTTTCTATCTTTTTCTTGAGCTGGTTTCATAACAGTCCTGATCCAGGTTTAGAGTTAGTTGCACCAAACAAATACCTACACTAATAGCCCTTTCGGCATCAATCCGAGGAGCACGTACTGAAGTCTCACCTGAAGTAGTATGGGGGGATGCTGGAACCAATTTTCGCACCCAGAGATTAGTGTGATGTCATTTTGTGCCCTAAACATGCCTTTGCGCAGATCGATAAGCCCTTATGGCTTATCGATATAACTTCCTTTAATTATCCTTTAAACCTTTGCGAAGGTCTACGACTATCTTTCATGGACCTTGAATAGACTAATCAACTATTTATGTGCATAACAGATTATCTTAACCCAAAAATTACTCAGATCAGCTTAAGTGTTAGATAACTTCAACATACAACAAGATAATCTTCGCATAAACAGTTAACATTATCAATACATTATTATTTCATAAACCCATCATTCATCACATCATAAATCACATTCAATCATAACAAAAGTAAATAGATGAAACACATGAATTTCTATAAGAATCTTCTTTAATTAATAATCAGTTCAGCGTATAGACTCAAACTTCCCTGCGCACTCAGTTGCATGGGTCCGCACACTCAGTTGCAGACTCTACTCTAGGCGTCTGTGCACACAGCTATTGAGCCTTCCTTCTACTCTAAGAATTCTACGATTTCCCTTCTATTGACCCATTACATTCATCTTATCTTCCATTGCTTGCCTTAAACATTCTAAGAAACACCTATTTATATATCCCATGGTCCGTGGACCACGGGTAGGTCCTCAAAAAGCCGACTTCACTTACATAAAGAAGGGTAAAACCCTTTATGACTCTTTAACTCTTTATGTGCTCCACGGGCACAAATTATAGAGAATTTACATCTTTATATAGCAAAACTTAGGCTTTTGCCCCAAAATTGACCCAAGGCGACCCCATCCCAGTAGGTCCCCAACACAAATATCATGACTTGCCCTCGAGCACTCGACTAGCACGAAGATATTACTATGAAGATCCCCCTACTCCACTTGTGCAACTTCTACCTCAGATGCACTCTGCATGGATGCCTACTTGATCTATTCCACGAACTTCTCTGTGGCTAGTCCTACACTATCCTGCTTGATTTTCTTTTGTGTACAATGCAAGTTCGTCAATTTCTCCTAAATATTGGTAGAGATGATGTAGGCCTCATCCAACTAGGGCCCCAGTCTAGCCTTAATAACGACCTCTTTATTCTGCACTGCTTCACCTCCTGCAGCTTGGTAAGGCATTGTGTTGTAGCAACGGTGCGTGCGTCATTGCCTCACTTCATCATATTGCTACTGGAGCTCATAGACTACTATATTCAAGACCTACAGGGTGGGATCTTCTTGTAGAGCCATTTCTCCATCCATAGCCTTCTAAAACAACATGGTGCAGTCCACCACCGTGACATCGTTCGTTGCGGCTCCATCTTTTACAATGGCTTCGCAATGTTCCCTTACTTCTGGTGAGGTTGAAGGCTACGACTTCAGCTCTAGTTTTGTTATCTTTAGGTTTAGTTCAAACTAGACTCTAGCCACCTCGGCCTTGGCATCACGCACAGACGTAGCATTTTTTCTGATCTTTGCCTCCAATAGTGCATCCTTTGGGATATACAGTTCCAACACCGTTTTGCAGGCCTCTGCCACTGTGGCTGATAGCTGAGCACTCTTCATCTATATTGTTTCCTTTGCCTTTAGTGCCTCTGTCTTTTCGGTGAACATCTTCTCATTGTTCACTCTATATTCATTTGTGAGGCTTAGTGTGAGCTTCTCTTAAGCTTTGAACTCTTTTGTCACACCTTCTTGCAGCATGTGAAGGTACTCATTGGGGAGCATGGATAGGTTGAGGCCATTGTTCTTTAAGTAACTTACGATGACCTTATCATCGGCTGCCTCCATGCTAAAGGATCCATCTGGCAGTGCTAGTACTTGAATATCCAGTGATTGAACCATCTCTGCTGCCTAATTGGTCCCCGGTGCCAAACTTGTTGATGCAGCGCTGATCTGCCCTGCGCCTACCTAGATCCTGCTCATCTGAATCTGCAAATCATGCAAGTCCTTATGGATGGTACTTAGCACCTGCTGGTGCTGCTGTTCAAACTACTGGAATAGTTCTGTCGTGGTATCACATACCTTGTTTCCTGTTTCATCCAGGCTACCATCTGTCAGAGTGATAGGATCCAGCGACGACTTTATTGCTTTTGATTTCTTCTGCGACCCTTCCTTTCCTTGTTCCCTATACCTTTTGATCCGGAAGGGAGTGCTATGCTCCTCCTGACCACCACCGCCCTGCTCTGACTACTCCTCCTCCTATTTTTGGGGCAAAGGAGACTTACCACTGTGCTCGAAGCCATGATCTTCTTGTTCTCCTTGGCCTCCTTTCTCCGCTTCTCAGCTAACTACTGGACCTTCTACTTTGCTACTTCCTTCTTCTTCTTTTCTGCAGATTTTCTAGTACCCGAAGCTAGATTGAATGGAGTATGAAAATCTATTGGCCAATGCTTGATGACCTCCTGAATAACATCTTCTGTAGCGAGGTAAGGTAGGTCAAACCATTTTTTCTGCGGAACCTTCTGTGCCCGGATGTATATGCGGTGGAAGTCAAATTTAAACTGTGCATACTTTGAAAGTTGCTCAAACACGGTAGGTGACAACCATGGATTTTGGTTGATGGCCATACAAATGCTCACCTCCATCAGTACCTAAAATAATTTGGTCTCTATGACCCGCGCAACACCTTTTGTGGCTCAGAGGGATGCAAACTGTGCAGTCTCTGGAAAATCCTTATCCATGAGAGGAAACTGACTGTCCTTCGACAGATCCCAAGCAATGAGCACAATGGAGAGAAATAACCACGAATAGTGGAATGTTTTACTTTCATCTTGCACCTCTCAACAGTTCGCAAGGAACTCGCTACAAAGGTAGCACGACCAATTGAACTGCACACCCTCCACACACTGTGCAACTAGTGAAATAACTAGCACTGGAACCTCGTCTGTGTGGAATTTTCTCATGATTTTTCTAGAAAGGATCTTCATAGCCATTTTAACCGTGGGGTTAGTGATTGAGGTAATAGAGTACCTGTGTGTCTTCTTCACAAGCTTGAATTTGTCCTTCATTTTCTCTGCAAGGTTGTGCTCACTCATTTTTCCGCCAAACTCCTTGGCCCGATTCAACCTTGAGTGTGGCAACAATGTGATATGATGGATCAACATATCAGTAATAGAGATCGATGTGCTCAGCCACAAAAAACCGTCATGTACCAGGGTCAACAATTGCTTGATAATGATAAGGTTGATGTTGGAGCAGTGGTAGTGGGGTACCCACAACAGGTTCAACAACCTTGACTGATTCATTTCGCGAATCCACTCCATAGGATCTAACATGGTGACACCTAATTCTTTGTAAAAGACCCTGTTCATATAGTTCTCTGTTGCCAAGTGGGGGAACCCCTCGTGGTCCACCAGATCCTAGTCTTCCAACTTGAGATGGGGAATTTGGGCCAAGCGTGAACCTTCAAAAGTGACGTTCTCTGGTAACAAGGGTGTATTGAGGAGGAATTTTCCTTCATCTCGGTCCTTAGGGACCTTCACTTTTCCCTTGCGTGGGGGGATATAATCCAGCAACTTGGATATAAGATCCACCCCTTTGGTGTATATGTCCTCTGCACCCTCTTCGGCCTCCAAATACACCACCTTCCCCTTATCCTTAGTGCTCGCCTTTTCTTTCTTCTAGGCCTAGGTAGAGACATTCTTCCTTAGTGACTCATGCACTAGCATAGGCTTCTTTTGCTTGTCTTTCTTGGGTTTGGGCACTTCTCTCACTGGTGTAGGCTTTGGCCTAGGAAACCTCGGGGTTGTGTGAACAATAGCTAGAGACTCCATGCTCATCACCTTTGGAGCAGCTCCCTCAAAGGCGACAACTCCTTCAGTACTCATAGTCTCACCTGGTCCAGACATCATGCTCATAATAAACCACTGGGTATCCTTGGGTAACTTATCAAATATATAACTAGCAACTAAATCAACGAAATACTAAGGATTCATAAATAATCGACAACTCAACACAGAAATTCTAAGGATGCAAAGTGTTTTTCTTTGGATGGCCACACATAATTTATAGGCAAATTCGAATTCAAATTCGACCATTCACACCAAAATTCATCCTTAAATGCTAAATTGGCAGCAGATTTCCAAAGATTTCACTCTTAAATTGAGCCTTAAATGTTGGCCCCTTGCTCCTCTTAATTGTCTTCTCACTGTCAAATCATGAATAGTGACTATAATGGTCACTTTCTGGCTGTGCTACATGGTCTCTCCCCTATAGCATAGCTCCATTCACGCTTCTTTTGGTACTGCGACATCATCCTTTTTCACGCAGCCCCCTTGTCACATAGCTCTACAACCCAGGTAATGTAGTTTATAGTCTCGCGCCTCCTTGCAACTTCCTAGAGCAATAAGACTGTTCTACTATAATGTAGTCATTGGGCCAGATCCCCGGTGTATGGCTTCAATCAGTTTCCATTTACCCTTCCTGGAAATGGATCTCCATTCAACTTTACGAGCTAAACTTCTCCACAATCTATAATATCTTTCATAACATATGGTCCCAACTAGTGCATTTGAAATTTTCCTGGAAACTTATCAAACTTACTGCCATATAATAAAACCAAATCATTTACCTTGAAGGTGCATTGTTTTATGTGCTAATTGTGCCAAGATTTTTCACATTCCTTCTGAACCTGTTGATGGAATTTAGCCAAAAATTTATCTTCCTCGAGCTCCATTAGTTGCGCGAGCCTTTCTTCTAAGGCTCCGCAGTCCGCCATTCCTGTGAAAGTTGCGATGCATAGACTAGGCATGATATACTCCATAGGCATGACAACTTCCATGCCATAGACCAACCTAAAAGGTGTCTGACCAGTAAGGTTTTTACATGTAGTTCTGTAAGCCCATAAAATTATTGGTACGTGCACATCCTAGTCATTCCACTACACATTGAAAACCTTCGTCAATGCATTCTCCAGCATATTATTAAAATTCTCAACCATTCCATTGGCCTAAGAATGATATGGCATACTCTTTTGATGGTAAAATTGGAACTCAAATTTTAGTGCGCTGATCGTTTCAATGAGAAAATGCGTACTGTGATCACTCATCAGTACCTTTGGGCAACCAAACCTGGTTAACACATACTCGCATAGAAATTTTTTTGTTGTTGCCCCTGTACAGTCCTTCACAGGCTATGCCTCCACCCATCTTGTCAAGTATTCGGTTACGGCGATGATATACTGCGCACCTGTCTTCTTACCGGGGGGTTGAATTGGTCCTACAAACTCAATGGCCCATTTCTCAAATGGCTACAATGACACTTGCAGATTCAAACACATCTCATCCCTCCGCAATGGCCTGCCCATTCTCTGACATGCATCGCATGCACTATAATAGGCTTTAGAATCCTTATGTAGCATCAGCCACCACAACTCTGCGCACAAAATCTTCTACACTGTTTCTTTTCCTACATAATGCCCTCCCACAACTCCTCCATGAGCTTTAGCGAGGATACTGTTCCATTCAAAATGAGTCACATAACATCGAAGGATCTCATCTGATCCATTTTATATGGCCTGAAATTACTGAAAATTTTGTTGCACGCACCACCAATTCTTTATTCTGTTGACTGGTGTATCCTTTTGGATCCATCCATGTGGTAAAAAAGTGGATAATGTCCACATAGTGATTATCTGCTATGCGCACCGCAAAGAGCTATATGTTAGGCAACCCCTCCTCCAAATTGGTAGGCTCCTCTCCTATTTCAATGTGCAACAGATGGTATGGCCCTACATTCAACCTCCCTAGATTCACAATCATGTCAAAATCATATTCTTGAAACAACAACAGCCATCTGCATATTTGCCCCCAACACAGGATTATTAAATAGATATTTCAATGCAGAATGGTCTGTGTACATCTTGAAATGTCTGCCTAGTAGGTAACGTATGAAATTTTGGAGTGCATGCACCATAACCAAGCCTTCAATCTTTGTCATCGAATAATTATTTTCAGCCTTAGACAATTTCCTCCTCACAAACAGATGCAGGAGCATGAGGCTTGAAGACAAAAGACTTCGAATTTTATTCCAAAAATACAAAAAAAGTTTACAAGAAAAGAAATGGGATCCTTTAGCTGTTACTTTACAAATCTTTCTAGATAGGATTTGAGCTAGAATTCAGGGATTTGAGTTATCTTATAATTAATTCGAGTATTTAGGTTTAGTTGAGATTCTTGAGGATAATATCATGCCGATTAGTTGTTATCTAGGATGAGGTAGATTCGATCCATTGATTTAGGATCTGATTGTTGTATGAACATGTATTTATGTAAGTTTTGAATTAGTAGAAGGGGATTTTTGATATATTTCAGATAGATTTTGGCTGAGAAGGATTGGAATGTAAAATTTGGAATTTCTCTGTATCTCTATGAATACTGTGCACAAATGGTCAAATCCTGGAGGTTGTATTTCCTTCAAAATATTTCTGAGTTTTGTATAATATTTTGTTTTCGCATCTAAATCTTCACTCATTGTGTATTTAAATAATTTAGAGATAGACTAAACTTGGCGGAGGTGCTAAGTCTGGCGAGGAAATCTGATAAATTCGCGAGAAACCCAGGAAAAGATCTAAATCGTCCGATCGGACAGATCCAACAGATCTAATGGTCATTTTGTGCCAACAAGTGCAGACGTTAATCAGAATAGAATAGCGATCCTCATAGGCGTAAGAAGTATCTCACGCGGTTAAAAGGTGGTAAGTGGTATTTTGAAAATTCACGCGATTACCCTTAATGGTTGACACTTAGCACAGGAAAACCACTTTTCTCACACGCTCTCAACTTGTTATGCATCATGCAAGAATCCATGCGAGATTATGCAATAGCTGTTGGATCAAGTGGGATTGGTTGACGGTGGGGATCGGCCATCTAGTTGGCAAGCGGGTGACGCGATAACCGTCAGATTGAGGAATGCGATCAACGACAAAGATTATTGTGCTAAAGGATTTTGGAGTGGCGGACATGATAAGGTTATGAACGGGGGTTTTAATTCCTTTTGTTTCGTGAAAAATTAAAGTTTTTCCATATATTGGGTAAATTAAATAGTTCTTCTATTTTAGCAGAATAACTAAATTTGGAGGTTGATGACTAATACTCCAAAGAAAACCCGAGAAGAAGTTCCACTTGAACTTGAAGAAATCGTTTCTAGTTTTGAACGATTATCCTTAACACTTGCAACCAGCCCACCATTAGTGGTATCAGAGCAACTTATTGACACTGAGCAGGATCTCAAAGATCAGAAAAAGAAATCCAACATGGCTTTCAAAGTTGGAGGAAGACATGGAGGTGGTCAAAGAAGAGGAAGACCAGTTGCAAATGCTGAAGTGTTGGAAGCTATGCAATAGATGCAAGCTAGATTAGAAGCAGTGGAAATGGAAAAGCAAAAAGATGCAGGTGCTGGAGATGTTAGCGAGCCTAAAGTTGAAGCTGCAGAAGAAGAGGAACATGCAGAAGTTACTCCTGAAATAAGATTCTTTAAATCAATGTTGGGATCCACATCTAAACCCAGACTTGAGGGTTCAGTTTATATAGGAGGTTTAAACTCTAAGGAGTTGATAGACTGGATTAATGACATGGATAAATTCTTTGATTATGAAGAAATGGAAGAAGGAAAGAGAGTGAAATTTGTTGTCACAAAATTGAAAGGACATGCAGCACTTTGGTGGGATGGAGTGTAGGAAGAAAGAAGGAGACTTGATAAGCAGCCAATTAAAAATTGGAACAGGATGGTGGCAAAGTTGAGAGGCAAGTTTTTGCCAAGTGATTATAAACAATCATTATTTAGACAGATGCAAAATCTTAGATAGAGGTCTTTGACAGTGAAAGAATACACAGAGGAATTTTACAAAGTGAGCATAAGAGCTGGACAAATTCAAGATACATACGAGAAGGTTGCAAGATATATAAATGGTCTCAGAATGGAGATCCAAGATGAGATAAGTGTGTTGTCTCCTAAAACAGTAGAAGAGGCTTATCAGATGGTATTGAAGGCTGAAGAAAAACTCATGAGGAAGCAATCTGCTAGAAGTAGAGGTACTTTCCAAAGAAGAGGAAGTCAAGGTGGTAGAGGAAGATCTACAGAACCTAGAGATGGAGCTAGCAGTAGCTCGAATCAACATACACCCACAAAAGATGACGTAAGTGGCAGAAGTAGTTTTTTACGAGGAAGAGGAGGCAGAGGTAAAGGCAGAGGAAGAGAAATCAGATGTTATAGATGTAACAAGATGGGACACCGAGCCTATGAGTGCCTAGAAAATGTAAGGACAAATCACAGAAATGTGATTGTTACTCAAACTGAAGAGGAAGTAGCAAAGGTGCGAGAAGAAGAAAATGTACCAAAGAAAGGGGAATCTTTGGTAGTTAACAAAGTTTTGTTAAATACATCAAAGGAAGTTGTTGAACCAGTGCAGAGAAAGACTTTGTTCAGGACTGTGTGCGAGGTTCAAGGAAAATTCTCTCAAATGGTAATTGATAGTGGTAGCAACGATAATTTGGTCTCTACACAAGTGGTGGAAAAGTTGAAATTAAAGACAAAGAAACATCCAACACCTTACAAGATGTCATGGCTTAAAAAATGACATCCGTTATTAGTGAAGGAATAGTGTGAAGTGGAGTTGCAGTTGGGCAGATACAAAGACAAAATTTTGTGTGATGTGATGCCTATGGATGTGTGTCACATATTGCTGGGAAGACCTTGGCAGTATGACAAAGGAGCTATGCATGATGGGAAAAGGAACACATACAAATTTGGTAAAGATGGTGTTAATCATACATTGTTGCCTATGGAAGAAGAGGATGCATCAAGAAAATCTTATCCAAAGACTCTATTGCTAAGTGGAAAATAATACTTGCAGTAGATTGAAGAGAATGAGGTAAATTTTGCATTGATTTGCACACCCAAGGTAATAACTACTTCCACTAAAATTTATGAATTGCCAATTGAAATTCAAGAGATGCTGGAAAATTATTGTGATACCATTGTAGATGAATTGCCTAATGAGTTACCACCCATTAGAAAAATTAGTCATCATATAGATTTGATTCCAGGGGCAAATCTGCCAAACAAAGTAGCTTACAGGATGGCTCCCACAGAAAATGAAGAAATCAGAAAATAGGTTCAGGAATTGTTAGATAAAGGACTGGTTAGAGGGAGTTTGAGTCCTTGTGTAGTGCCAACAGTGTTGAGTCCAAAGAAATATGGAGGCTGGAGAATGTGCAGTGATTAAATAGAAATCAACAAAGTACCAATTAGGTACAAATTTCCTCTACCTAGAATTGAAGATTTGATGGATTGTTTAAGTGGAGCAAGATATTTTACAAAGCTAGATTTAAAAAGTGGGTACCATCAAATAAGGATTAGAGAAGGTGATGAATGGAAAACTTCTTTTGAAACAAATGAAGGACTGTATGAATGGATGGTAATGCCTTTTGGGTTATCAAATGCTCCTAGTACATTTATGAGGCTTATGAATGAAGTGTTGAAAGAATTTATTGGTAAATTTGTAATAGTATATCTGGATGATATATTACTTTATAGCAGATCTAAAGAGGAACATATGAGACATCTAAATTATGTCTTATAGAAGCTACAACAAGAAAGGTTACCATTAAATGTAAAGAAATGTTCATTCATGAAGGAAGCGTTGGTATATTTTGGCTTTATTGTGTCTACTGATGGATTAAAGATGGATCAACAGAAGATAAAGGAAATCATAGAGTGACCTTCACCGAAAAGTGTTTTTGAGGTAAGAATTTTTCATGGTCTTTCTATTTTTTATAGAAAATTCATAAGAAATTTTAGTAAGATCAATGCTTCTATTATTGAAACTATAAAGAAGGATAAACAACCATTTAAATGGACTATTGAAGCAGAAAATAACTTCCAACTGTTGAAAAGAAAGATCACTGAAAAACCTAATTTAATTTTTCCTGATTTTAATAAACCTTTTCAAGTTAAATGCAATGCTAGTGGAGAAGATATTGGCACTGTTTTAAGTCAGGAGGACAGACCTGTAGCTTATTTCAGTGAAAAATTGAATGAATCAAAAAAGAAATATTCTTCTCATGATAAGGAATTTTATGCAATTGTGCAGTCATTGAAAAAGTGGAAACATTACTTAATGTCTAAGGAGTTTATACTTTATTCAGACAATCATGCATTGTAGTACATTATGCAACAGCCAAAGCTTAGTCAGAAACATGCAAAATGGGTAGAATATCTTTAAATTTTTAATTTTGTATTAAAACATATAAATGGCCAATCAAACAAAGTAGTAGATGCCTTAAGCAGAAAAAAGTATCCTAGTTCAGGAAAGTCAAACTCAAGTGCTAGGTTTTGATTTTCTTAAAGAATTATATGAGAAAGATATATATTTTAAAGAGGTATTTGAAGCTTGTAAAAATCCTATTTTGTTAGACAAAAGTAAGTGGTTGGATTTTTTCTTGGAATAAGGATTCTTGTTTAAAAAAAATCAGTTGTGCATACAAAATTTTTCTATGAGAGAAAATTTAATTAAGGAGAAACATAGTGGTGGACTTGGAGGACATTTTGGTGTAGATAAGTCTTATGATCAGTTGAATCGGTTTTATTTTTGGCCGAAGATGAGATCTAAAGTGGAAAAGTATGTAAACAATTGTAAAATTTGTCAGTATGCAAAGGGAAGGAGCCAAAACATAGGTTTGTATGTTCCATTACCTATTCCAGATAGACCTTGGGATATGGTAAGTATGGATTTTCTTTTGGGTTTACCAAAAACTCAAAGAGGAAATGATTCAATTTATGTTGTGGTTGATAGATTTTCTAAAATGGCACATTTTATTCCATGTTAAAAAACCAGTGATGCTACTCATGTTGCTAATCTATTTTTTAACGAGATTGTAAGGTTGCATGGGTTACCTAAGAGCATTGTTTTAGACAGAGACGCCAGATTTGTTGGTCATTTCTGGAGGACCTTATGGAAGAAACTTGGTACTAAACTGAGTTTCAGTTCAACTTATCATCCTAAGACCGATGGACAGACTAGAGTTGTAAATATAAGCTTGGGTAATCTTCTGAGAAGTCTTGTAGGTGAACATCCAAAACAGCGGGATCAAATTTTGGCACAGGCTGAATATGCTTATAATGATTCTCCTAAGAAGAGTACAGGGCAGAGTCCATTCCATATAGTTTATGGAATGAACCCAAGAGGAGTGTTTGAATTAAGAGAGTTGGGAAAAGCTGAAATGAGAAGTGATAAAGGAGAAGATTTTGCTTCAGATATTCAAGCAATACATGAATAGGTAAAACAACAGTTACAGGATAGCAACATAAAGTACAAGAGCAGAGCAGATTTGAAGAAGACAGAAGTTAATTTTGAGGTTGGAGATTTAGTTTTAGCACACCCGAGGAAGGAAAGAATTCCAAAAAGAGAGTATAACAAGTTAAAATTTAAGAAAATTGGACCATGTAGAGTCTTGAGGAAATTTTCTGCAAATGCATATGAAATTGAATTACCCCCTGACATTGGAATATCTCCAATTTTCAATGTTGCTGATTTGTACAGGTATGAAAATAGAAATGCAGATGATACAACATAGGATAATGAAGAACAGGAGGTTGATTGGGTGAAATAGTTACATACAGCAAAGGCATTGCAGCCAGAAGATATTTTAGATAAGAGATTGTTTAAAAAGACAAGAGGAGAGGAGTACTTTTACTATTTGATCAAGTGGAAAGATCATCCAATTGTTGATGATACCTGGATGACAGATCCCATGCTACAGAAGTTGGGCAGTTCTATAGAAGAGCTCATGGACAGGAGCCCATGAAGAATTTTTTCCTTAAGAGTCTGATGCAGGAGCATGAGGCTTGAAGACAAAAGGCTTCAAATTTTATTCCAAAAATACAAAAAAGTTTACAAACAAAGGAGTGGGATCCTTTAGCTTTCACTTTACAAATATTTCTAGATAGGATTTGAGCTAGAATTCAGGGATTTGAATTATCTTGTAATTAATTCAAGTATTTAGGTTTAGTTGAGATTCTTGAGGATAATATCATGCAGATTAGATGTTATCTAGGATTAGAAAAATTCGATCCGTTGATTTAGGATCTGATTTTTGTATGAAAAGTTATTTATGTAAGTTTTGAATGAGTAGAAGGGGATTTGTGACATATTTTGGATAGATTTTGGCTGCGAAGGATTGGAATGTAAAGTTTGGAATTTCTCTGTATCTTGTGAATACTGTGCATGAATGGTAAAATGTCAGAGGTTTCCTTCAAAATATTTCTGAGTTTTGTTGAGTTTTGTATAATATTGTGTTGTCACATCTAAATCTTCACTCACTCTGTATTTAAATAATTTAGAGACAGACTAAACTTGGCGAAGGTTCTAAGTCTTGCGAGGAAACCTGATAAAGTCGCGAGAAACCTAGGAAAATATATGATTCGTCGGATCTGACAGATCCAATAGATGTAATGGTCATCGTGTGCCAAGAAGCGCATACATTAATCAGAATAGAATAGCGGTCTTCATAGGTGTAAGCAATATCTCGCGTGGTTAAAAGGTGGTAAGTGGTATTTTGCAAATTCACGTGATTACCCTTAATGGTTGACATGTAGCACGGGAAAACCAATTTTCTCGCACGCTCTCAACTTGTTATGCATCTTACAAGAATCCACACGAGATTTCGTGATAGCCGTTGGATCAAGTGGGATTGATTGATGTTGAGGATCGACCAATCTAGTTGGTGAGTGGGTGATGCGATGAACATCGGATTGAGGAATGAGATCGACAACAAAGATTATTGTGCTAAAGGTTTGTGGAGTGGCAGATGCGATAAGGTTATGAACGGGTATTTTAATTCCTTTTGGTTCCGCAAAAAATTAAAGTTTTTCCATATATCGGGTAAATTAAATAGTTCTTTTATTTTAGCAGAATAACTAAATTTGGAGGTTGATGACTGATACTCCAAAGAAAACCCGAGAAGAAGTTCCACCTGAACTTGAAGAAATCATTTCTAGTTTTGAATGATTATCCTTAACACCTACAACCATCCCACCACAAATGCTATAGGACGATCCAATTCTCCTTCGCCAGCCTGCATCAGAAATGCTCCTAGTGCAATACATGAGGCATCCACATGCACATGAAATTCCTTCTTCCAATCCAGGAAGACTAGGATCACCACGGTGACCATTTTATCCTTCATTACATCTAGGCTGTGCTAACATTCGTCATCCCAATAGAATGTAGTGTCCTTCTTCAGTAGATTTTCTATAGGCACAGTAATCTGAGCAAAACTTTTGATGAACTTCCGATAGTATCCAGTGTGGCCCAATGTTGCACACAGCTATTTAACACTCCTTGGGGATTCCAATTTTATGATTACCATGATCTTAGTAGGGTCCACCATAGTTCCTTTCCTACATACCACATGACCCATCAAGATCCCAAAAGGGATGCAAAGCTATCATTTCTTCAAGTTTAGAGCAATATAATACCTTCGGCATGTATCCAACATCAAGCACAAACTGGCTACATGGCGCTTGACTAGCCCAAACATTGTCCAACCATCAAAATAGAACTCTAATAACATGTGAATGAGCTCCTTGAATTCCGTGATGACCACGTGTGAGAATATCGCCGACATATTATTAAGTCCAAAAGGAATCACTGTATATTGGAAACATCCCCATTCTGTCACAAAGGTGATCTTACTCCTATCTTCTAGTGCGATCTTTATCTGATGGTATCCAGAGAACCCATCAGTGAATGAATAGGCCTCTTTCCCTCCAACATTATCCAGTACCTCATCTATGAAAGGCATTGGAAAAGGATCATGAACGCAAGCATCATTAAGCTTCTTGAGATCTATGCAAATCCTTATTTCATCCTTCTGCTTTTTTTCTTGAACTACCATTGGACTCACCCAATCAGATTCCTCCACCGGTTCAATAATACCTGATGCAAGAATCTTGTCCAACTCCAAGCAAATATTTTCCTTTTATTTGGGATTAAGGCGATATGGCCTTTTCTTAACGGGCTTTGTGTCCAGTTTTAAAGTTATTTTCATCACTCCCAAATCACCTATGATGCCTTTTAAGTCCGAAAATTTGGGAGGGAATAAGTTCTGATATTCACGGAGCAATTCATTGACTTTATCTATTGTAGCATCATCCCAGTAATCTCCAATCTTTGCAAACTTCAACTCCACCTCTGTGCCAATGTTTACTTGCCTAGTTTTCAGTGGTGCAGTGATGTCGGGGTTCTCTATCTGTAGTCTCTCAACTTCGCGGTGGCATTCTACTTCTGGGATGTTAATATTCCTTGGATCCTCATCCTCTCCTTCAGAAGTCATATTATAGCACTCCAGCGCATGGTGCACTTGGGTGCTCCAATCCGGTTGAACCAATTCCAAGGGATCCTGTGGAATTCTGAAGATTGCTACCTTAACCTCCTACAATGCTTCATCAATACTTTCAAATCCATCTTCAAAGATGAATGTCCTCACAAACCCTTCTCTTAAAATATCCCATTCCATGGTGCGATGGTGGAGCTTCGTCTCTAAATACTAGTTCATAGGGATTATATCTAGAGTGTGACAGAATAAATGCACCCACTCTAGCTGCGGCTTCATTCCATAAACCTTAGCCCACTTTGCTAAATGATCGCGTAGATCATTTCTCCCGTTGTACTTCTCAGTTAGTCATATCTTAGGGCAACCAAATCGCATCCTCACCATCCTCGTGTAGTCACGCCATTCTCCAAAGCTATCTTTATGTGCACCCCACCACCATGCAGGCGTAGCGCACAATGACAGGTCCATTGTTTGGAAGTGATGGTTCTCAGGTACTTCTCTTTCAAAGGAATCTAAGAACTTATCTACATCAATTAGACCATCATAATAAGGAAAATTCCTTACCTCTGATGATACACAACACAATGATTTAGTCATCATGTTGAAGAGTAATGTGGATACTTCATGCAACCTATTTTTCCAGTGTTCCAACTCCTCATATGAATCTAAGGTACATGAAATTTCGTGGTCCCATGCAATTCGTCCATCACCTGTCAGATTAACCCAGTCTTGGTCTCATGCTATTATCTTATAGATCTGGTCCAAATCGTCATCACTTTCCTCATAGTCACAGACTGGTTCAGTATAGCACGGTCCTTCTGTAGGGTCTAGCGGCACTACAACGTGGAGCATTTTCATTTCAAACGACATTATCCATTTCTTCAGGTTGATGACCCCATTCATGTTGATAGCCCAATCAATTCACAGCAGCGCGAGGTATGGATTTATGTGATCAATAATCTTTATCACTTCAAAATCGACCAACACACTCACACCTTCAATATCTATAGCCACTCCATGTAATCACCCCATAGGATAATCTTCTATTGATTTTCCATTCTTAAATGAGTTGGAGACCAATGCAGCATAGGTCTCCCCATTCTTTCCCAAGTCTGTTTAGGAAAAAAATCTGCATCTAACCCCAAATCCAAAATAACTTGGTCCATTTCATAGTCTCCTATTTCCACGGTGAGCCTCATCTCGTGCCCTGTTCTCGTCTTATGTATGTCGATATTTCTAAAAATGTGGTGCCCATCAGAAGCATTAACCCTACCAACACATTTTTTTATCAACTCCTATAATCCTTTCACAGCCCTGTTATCATGCAACAACTTCATACAAGTCTCCAAGAAAGTAGTAAGTATGGAGGGGTCAACCTCTTCAGATAGCCTATCCTGAATTCCTGAGGTAGAGGCTTCAATGAAGCTTTTCATTGCTTTCATGAACATTTCCTTCACGTGCTCTTGGATAAACCCAACTTTTTTTTCTAGAGCCTTGCGGACCCATCCACCTTCTTCAGGTTTTTTTCCCTTATCGTCACTAGTTGTCATACCACTTCGTAGCATGATATTCACAATGAGATCCTCTTTACGGGGCTCGACCCTAATCATCTGTAGGCTGTAGGTAGATTGTTGAGGTTTTGCCTTCTTCTCTGGAATTTTAGCTATTAAGATAGGGCATTATTTTATTGTGTGGTCAAACTGAGTACAATAAAGGCATGCAGAGCGTGTCAGACTTGTACACTCCCACGCGTAGTGTCCTGGCACTTCGCAATTATAGCAAACAACTTTCCCTCCACCTCTCCTAGGTCCTCCTCCTCCTCGGCACTGTCCACGGCCCTGATATCCTGTACGCGCTCGCCCAATGCCTTGATCTAGAGGCCGGGTCTCTATTTGCATCTGATATGCAGCCGTTCATTCCATCATCAACTCATAGCTACAACAGTTACACTCATTGTGGCCCACCGATTTACAGAAATTGCAGAATAACTCTTGTGACGTTTGTACAAATTTTTGCAGCAAGTGACAATTATCTGTTACATGTTTTCCAACTACATGACAGATAGCGCACCATAGTGCAGGACCTGTACTTGGTCCTACTAGAACTTCCCGCCTCAAAGGTATTGGCCCTCCATCTATGATATACTTTGCAAAGACAGGGTAGTGATCTTTATCATTCCCCTGGATTTTACTCTTGAGGCACTAGACTTCTTCCCGCTCCTCTGGCCGAGCTGCTTTTTCCTTTTTCAAGCTCTACAACTCCAAGAAGAAGTTCTATAACTCTGCATGAATCTGTTGAAATCCCAAAGCAACATCCTGAATAGGTATTTCATGTAATCTCCTCACAATTTCCAAGGCTTCCTCCTGAGTTCCTATCTTTTGCTGTGATAAAGCAACCCTTAGATGGGGTAGGAGCGAGGATACAAACCATTCTCGGTGCTGATTATCTGAGATATTCATATTAGCTTCGTGGATCTGGCACTTCACTCTTTGATCTAGCTCCCATGGCATTTCACCGGGCCTCATCATGATCTCCTTAAACCCCACTACCAATTGCGATTCAGAATTAGGTTTACCGAATTCTTTGTTCAAAGAGGTTTGAGTGTCTGCTAACGATGCCAATGGATTATCAATACAATAATTAATGTACCATGTTAACGAATGATCTTGTAGAGCAGTAACCAGCTACACCTTCTTTATATGATCATCTATAATATTCTGTGCCATCTATACAACCTTCGCAACGAACCAAAACTAATTCGGGTCCTCACTTCCTAAGCCCTTGAAAAGGGGCAACTTCATGGTATTTGACATGTTGAATAGTGGTGGAGGTTGTGGTGGTGTGGGTGAAGGTGTATGTTGTGGAGGTGAAGGTGGAGGTGGTGTGGGTGGATGAGGTATTTGCGGAAAACCCTGCTTTATCAACTGTATAGTGCTTCGCGGTGAGGCCTGTACCACTCCCTCATCATCACTTGAAGGAGGTTCTATCAATGGGCTATATTCAGGACCTACTCTTTTCTGATTTCTAAAGAATCATCCACTTTGCGTAAATCCAAACATCAAGGCAGTGGCATAACCTGCTTTTCACACAAGATAATTTTAATCTAAGTGTTCAAAGATCTCAAATACTTACCTCGCGGTCCCTTGAAAAAGCGTTTTTCTACTTCATTGTAACCGACTAAGGTATCGACCGTGAATTCTGTCACGAATACTCCTATGAATCAATCAAGCCAGTGATCAACAACGCCTGTGAGGTTATCTTTAGAGGCTTCCAACCTCCGCACTAGCTCCGGGGTCCACACTATTGGACTGTCAAGCCTCCACCTTCCTTGGTCGTTTGCTAATTTAGCGATCCACTCGTATAGTTCGATCAGGAAGGTGCAGAAGATCTCATGTATTTCTGTTTACAAATATCTTTCCAACCACTATTCTTTCGTCAGGTGTGGATTTTTGTTCTCTTGCACTGTGAATTCATGGATCTTTCTATCCAACCACTCTTTAATTTATTTCTTTATTGGATTCTAGTGATGTGACATCACACATCTCTTTATGCAGATCTTGGTCCCGATAACAGAACCATTTGTTGGCTTAGTGGGTCCTGACCCAGGTTTAGAGTTAGTTGCACCAAACAAATCCCTACACTACTAGCCCTTTCAGAATCAATCCATAGAGCGCAGACTGAAGTCTCACCCGAAGCAGTATGGGGGGATGCTAGAACCAAGTTTTGGACCCAGAGATCAGTGTGATGTTGTTATGTGCCCTAAATCGGCCTTCACGTAGATCGATAAGCCCTTATGGCTTATCGATATAACTTCCTTTAATCAGCCTCTAGAACTCCGCGAAGGTCTACGAATGTCTTTCATGGACCTTGAATAGGTTAATCAACTACTTACATGCATCAAAGATAACTGTTAACCCAAAAATTACTGAGATCGACTTAAGTGTTCGATAACTTCAACATACAACAATATAATCTTCATGTAAATAGTTAACATTAATTTCCTTCATATAACAATATAGATCAGGTAAAATCACGCATCAATACATTATTATTTCATAAACCCATCATTCATCATAGCATAAAGCACATTCATTCATAACAGAAGTAAATAGATGAAACACAAGAATTTATGTAAGAATATTCTTTAATTAATAATCAGTTCATCCTATAGACTCAAACTTCCCTGGGCAGTCAGCTGTAGGGTTCTGGGAACTCAGTTGCGAACTCTACTCTAGGCCTCTATGCACACATCTGCAGAGCCTTCCTTCTACTCTAAGACTTCTATGATTTCCCTTCTACTTACCCATTACATTCATCTTATCTTCCATTTCTTGCCTTAGACATCCTAGGACACACCTATTTATACAATCCCATGGTCTGCGGACCATGTGTAGGTCATCAAAAAACTGACTTGACTTGCATAGAGAAGGGTAAAACCCTTTATGACTCTTTAACTCTCTACCCACTCTGCAACCACAACTTGCGGAAACTTTACATCTTTATATAACAAAACTTAGGATTTTGCCCCATAATTGACCCTGGGGGACCCTATCTCAACAGGACGTACTGTTAATCTCTGCTTTCCAGCAAACATTTGATACTGAGTACAATTTCTAACCTTTGCTGCCACTTGTGCAAACAGAGTAGGCCAACAAAACTCTGCTCTTAAAATATTGTATGTTGTATCCCTCCAAGCATAGTGCCCTCTGTAAATACCTGCATGAAATTGATCAATAATCCCTTCTGTCTCATTTTCATTTAAGAAAAGCAAAAGGATGTTAAGAGCATCCTTCCAATACAGATGTGCGTTAACAATACACTATTTTATGGCCTTCGACTTCAGTGTTTTACATTGATTCTTTATGAATTCAGATGGACACTCAAAATCTCTTAGAAAATACACAATATCAGTGTACCAATCAAATAATAAAAATTTCTCATCAATATGAATAGGAATTGACTGGTCTGATGAAGAAGGTTCTTATGGATTCTTCGGTGTTGGGATTTTAGAAAGTTCTTTTGGATTCTTATTAGTTGGGATTTCAGAAGGTTCTTGTGGATTCTTCTCAGTTGGGATTTCAAAAATAGAATTTAGTCCAAATATCTTACAATTTGACTCAGCAAATAGCTTACCTAGGCCTTGACTCTTTACCAACTTTGTAGTTTTGATAATGAGATCATACTCTAAAATATTAGTTATCCATCTCCCTCTCCTTCTATCAGTATCAGGCTGAGTTAAAACAATTTTAACAACACTATTAGGCAGATAGGCAATAATAGAAGAGTGAAGGAGATAGATTCTAAAAGGTTTCAGAGCTTGGACTAAAGAATATGCTTGTTTTTCAATGATGTCATACTTTATCTCAGCATCTCTCGTGAATTTACTAAAAAAGGCAATAGGTTGGTCATCTCCATATTTATTCTTTTGCAAAATAACATCAACTAAGGTAGTTTCAGAGGCAAAAGAAAAGATACTAAATGGATCAAATTAATCTGGGCTGGCTAAAATGGGATCTTCTACAATATCCTTTTTAATCTAATCAAATGCATACCTTGCAGGAATTGTCCATTTAAATTCATGATTCTTTCTCAGCATATCAGTGATATCCTTAACTATTTCAAAATAATTAGGAATAAACCTTCTTAAAAAAATTATTTTCTCAGGGAGAGCTTGAATTTCCTTCTTATTCGTTGGTAATGAAAGTGCTTGTATAGCTAAAACTATTTTAGGATCAATGACTACTCCTTCCTTACAAATGATATGAGCAAGCAATTTTCCTTCTTGGAGTGAAAAAAAATAGTTTTTGGGATTAAGCGAAATCCCAAACTTTCTACACCTGTCAAAAACCTTTCTCAAATGCTTTAAATTATTTTGGTCATAATTGGAAAAAATAGTCAAATCATCGAGATAAATTACAACAAATTTGTTTGTCTTACCCACAAATGCTAAGTCCATAGCTTTTTGCAATGTAGCTCTAGCATTAGTTAACCTAAAAGGCATCCGAGCATACATGAATGTGCCCCAAGGAGTTGCAAATGCAATATTTTCTCTATCCTTTGGACTAACCATAATTTAATTATATCAAGAAAAACCATCTAACATAGAAATTATATTAGTTTCTAAAACTTTTTGGAATAATTGACCCATCTTGGGTAATGGATAATTATCTTTCAAAGATGTTTTATTCAAATTCCTAAAATCCACACATACTCTAATTTCACCATTCTTTTTTCTCACTAGAACTAAAAAAGCTACCCAATTAGAATATCTCAATGGAACTATAATTTGAGCATCAAGTAGCTTTTTGAGTTCTTTTTCAATAACATGAAGGAAGATAAGATTAATTCTCCTTAATTTTTGCTTAAAAGGTTTAGCCTTTGGTTTTAATGGGATATTATGTTCAATGAGATATGTATCATATGTATTTAGTTCATTATAAGACCAAGAAAAAACATATTTCTAGGCTGTAAGGAGGGATAAATATTTGTCTTTGGCTTCCATTAACAGGGATGCAAAAGTTTAACATTTCTGATTTCTTCAGAACTTTCAATGTTACAAATTTCAATATTTTCCTTAGGTGAATTTGATAATGGATTTTTGGGAACATCATTATGATCAAAGATATTCTAAAGAGGGACTAACCTTTTCAGAATAAAATTGTTAGATAATTGAATAATATTATGATCAACAATTTTTGAGTCAAATTGTGGCGTTTGATTTTTGTGGTAAACTTCATGATTATCAAGCTGTTCTTCCTCAACTTGCAGGGTTGAAAACTCATCAATAACTTGAAAAAAGGATTTTAACTGCTCGTCATCATCAAATATTTTCCAATGCTTAAGATTGTTAGGAATAGATGGTATATAGTTGAATTTGATATTGGACAAGCATTTGATCAAGAACTTTAAAAGAACTAGTAGAAACAACGAAGGAATCTGCATGAATGTTTTGATCTCTAAGAATAACAGTGAGATTGAATCCTAAAAAGAAATTTTCTACTGAATCCCAAATCTCATTCCTATAAGATCTAAGTCTAGGGTGATTAGTTTGACAAATATTCCTTACTTGTTTGACAATAAGTTTTGAATCAATAAATACACTTAGATTTTTCACCTTAAGACTTCTTTCTAATTCCAATCCTAATAGGAAAGCTTCATGATCTGCTACATTATTAGTGACATCGAATTCAAGTTTGTAGGATTGGGTAATATTTTCTTTGTCTGGTGAAATTAATACAATTCCAGCTTTGAGCAAGAACCAACAAAGTACAATTTCCAAATATCATTGTTGATGGTTTTTGGCTTGTCAACAATGTTTTCAATAGTAGGCTGAGTATTTTGTGAATTATTTGACGATAATTCAAAACATCCAAAGTCTTGATCTACTATATAAATATGATGATTCATAGCTTGATAATATTTACAAACAACATTCATGAATCTTAATTCTCCGTATAATCTGAGATGCTCACCCCCATATACAAGAATGGTAGCATAAGACATGTCCATTTGAAGGCTTCCTCCTAATTTGGCACAACAAGATCTTGATAAAAACATGCCAAATTTGGGAGGGATATCAGTGACTACAATTTCTAAAACCACACTCTTAACATGGATCTAAGCTAAAGTAACCACTAGATCTTTTATAAGTCCAAGATAAGGTACTTTCTTGGAATCAAAAGTGTAAAGATCATGAGAGGTTCTAGTGACCTCTAATTGCAGTTGGTCCATGATTACCTTTGGCATCATATTATGGGAAGACCCAAAATCTAACATCCAGTTCTATAACAATAAATCATGAATTTTTAGAGTCACATAAAAGGGTGCTACATTTTCATCAATCATGTCTGAGCTAGGACCAAAGATTATTGAATTTTTTTCATCTTGTAGGCTTATTAAACCCCCTTCATCATCAACATTGGATGATAGGATCCATTTAGAAACTTGGTTTCTATACCCTAGATTCTTTGAAATTTCAAATAAAGGGATGGGTATTTTAACCTTTTCTAGCTCTCTTTCAACATTGAAAGAAGCTAAAACAATTTTATCATTTAGAGTTGTTTTAGCTGTTTGATTCAATGGTTGAATTATTGTTGTTTGAGTTTCAGTAGATTTGATTTGAGGATCATTTACAATGGAAATTTTTGGATGTCTACCAAGCCCTGACCTAGGCCTTAGATCGTATCTCCTATTCAATTCTGCAATTAAAAAGTCAGAAAAGGCTTGATATTTTGAAATTTGAGAGTCTTCTTGATCTTGAGAAGACTGATTTAAAGGGTGAAAAACAATAGCATTTTGTAAAGGTGAATGATCGAGATTATTTATATATTCAGAAATCAAAGGGCCAATCTCTTTTGGTTGATTTTCATCAATCTTCAATGGGGGTTGGATCTGTTGATCAATATCTGGTCTCTACAAAGTTTGAGTTTGGGGGGCTCTTCTAAATTGAGTTCGAGGTCTAGCAGCCGTGTGTTGTATTGTTCTAGGCTGAATTTCTATTTTTGAAATTATATTTGAAAGGTTTCTAAGTAATGATGTGATCTCATCTATCTTTTGATCATCATTTATAGTTTTTGAGGAAGATCCTTGTTCCTTGATATTCATTTTCCTTTCAGCTTTTTCAGCCTTAGATTTAAGTTTAGTTGATGCTAACCTATTAGCCTCAACTTCTATAACATTTGTTTGCATGTATTGTAGGGTATGGGATGTCCTTTCCCTAAGAATGGCTGCAAAGTCATCATCAAATGCTTTAGAAAATCGAAATTTTTCTACTGCCACTGGTGGTTTACAGTCAAGTGGCATATTATCATAAAGTTTATTGAATCTTTTTATGAAATCTTCCACTAGTTCACCATGGTTTCTTTTCAGTTCTTCAAATTCTGTAATATAGTAAATTGGATCCTTCTTAACACCCTACTGATTCTTGAATATGATTGTTAATTCATTCCAAGAATGAATTGAATCAGCTCTCAATTTCTAAACAAAATCCTAACGTTTCCCTCTAGAGATTGAAAAAATAATTTCATATATACATCTTCATGTTCAATGTTCATATTATCAGCAAAATCCTAAAAGACAACTAAATAATCTTCAACAGACAAACCAATTTCTCCATTAAACCTTGGTAGGTGTTTTAAATTCCCATCAGGAAAATTATTGAGCTGGTTAGGAAGATGTAAGGTAGCATACCTAGCTTGAATAATAGGTTGAAAAGCAGCCATATTTGAAGATGAAGATGAATCAGTAGAAGAGGTGGGAGATGATATAGTAGAGCATGAGGAGGAAGATGGTGAAGATGGAGGTGTAATGATAGGAGGAGGTGTAGGTTTTAACCCCTTACAAAAATTACCTGCATACGAATTATAAAACACAGAAAATAGACAATGCGAGAGCATAACACATAAAACACATATACACAAATATTTTCCCCTGGATCCCAAAACCAGGACTACCAGCTTGATTTTTCATTATGTTCCTTTCAATGTTATAATACATATTTATACATGCCGAAGCATCCAATACCATGGACCGAAAACCATCGTGTCCAATACCATGGACCAAAAAACCATCACGTCCAAAAACATGTGCGAAAATCCTACATAAAACCATAGGTGGGTCTGCCCATCCTAACATAGGGTCCAAAACCAAAATTTTCTAGGGCGCTGCACCGGACCTCGTAAAGTGGGTTACCCTCAAACCGCCTGTGACCCCCCTGCTACACAATCAGTGCAATGAAGGGGGGCTCCGCCCCCCCTCTAACCCCCTAGTTAACTACGAGGGCTAGTTGTGGAAAGAATATAACACACCCCAACATTCTCCCATTTGTTGTTTTCTTTCCACAGGGGGCCACAAGAGAGCTTAGTCATTTTTCTAGCCCTGAAATGCCCATTATCTCTCTACACCAAGAGAACTTCTCAGAGCTCACAGATTGTCAATGCATCTACAGTATTCTTCAAAGTGTCCACCTTTACCAGCAACACCTTTTTGTCTTCTATCATATCCCTCACAAAGTGATACTGAACATCAATGTGCTTTGTCTTTGAATGATATGCGGGGTTCTTTGCCAAGAAAATTGCACTTTGGTTGTCATAGTCTATCCTTATAGCTCCCTGTACTAACCCCATACTTGAACACAATCTCTACAACCAAACTTCTTCCTTGCTTACATGAATGGCTGCCATGTATTCCACCTCTGTAGTTGCTAGTGCCACTACAGATTGTTTCTTACTCATCCAACTGACTGCACCTCCAAATAGGTTAAACACATACCCACTTGTAGATCTTCTCTGATCCAGATCTCCAGCCCAGTCTGCATCAACAAAGCCACGAATATCCAACATTCTATCCAATCCCGATCTTCCTTGGTAGCACAAACCATAATCAATGGTGCCACGCAAATACCTGCAAACCCGCTTCACTGTTGTCAAGTTCTCCTTCCCTGGTTTTGGCATAAACCTACTCAATACTCCCACTGCATGTGCAATGTCTGGTCTAGTATAGACCATTGCATACATCAGGCTACCACTTGCACTTGCATATGGAACACGGGACATGTCCTCCTCCTCTTCTTGTGTCTTGGGACACTGTTCAGCAGATAACCTCACACCTACAGGATTAGGAACCTTCATTGGTTTACTATCCTGCATATTAAACCTCTGCAATATTGTCTCGACATACTTCCTCTAGTTTAACCAGAGCTTCCTCTTTGCCTGATCTCTTTTAATTTCCATGCCCAAAATTTAGTTTGCAGCACCAAGATCTTTCATGTCGAATTTGGAGGACAATTGGGTCTTCAAATCCTGGATAATTTCTTTTTCATTTCCAACCAGCAACATATCATCCACATACAAGACCAAATAAATAACATGGTCACCAATTAATTTAAAATACACATAGTGATCTGCTTTGCTTCTGGTGAAGCCAAGTCCTTGTATAAATGTATCAAATTTCTAATACCACATCCTTGGTGACTGTTTTAACTAATACAGAGACTTCATTAACTTACATACCAGTTCTTTATTACCTTCACCACAAAGCCTTTAGGTTTCTTCATGTATATTTCCTCTTCCAGATCCCCGTGAAGAAATGTTGTCTTCACATCCATCTATTCTACCACAAAATCAAAAGCAGCAGCAACAGATAAAAGTAATCTAATAGAAATTACCTTGGCAACAGGAGAAAAAATATCACCAAAATCAATTCTCGGCACCTCGGAATAACCTTTTGCTACCAACCAAGCTTTGTATTTCTCCACCTTTCCTTCTACATTTGTCTTCTTCCTGAACAGTGAACACCCATTTGCTACCAATGGGTTTCCTTCCAGCTGGCAACTCCACCAGATCCCAAGCCTCATTTTTGTGCAAAGATGCCATTTCATCAACCATGGCCTCTTTCTAGAGTTTTCCATCCTCTGAATCTACTGCTTCCTTCACAGTTATGGGATCATCGTCAGTAATAGATAACAAAAAATTTTAACAGAAAGTAGATGGACTATACCTTTCTGCCTGCCTTCTTTCTTGAAATGATATTCTCACACCCGGAGTTTGTGGCTCTTCATCTTTTGATTCCTCCTCTGCTGTAGAGTCTGATTCTTCCTCCTTAAGCTCAAACTCTATCTTCTTAGGTTCCTTTGGTTGGAATTCATGTTTAATAACATCTTTTACCTCTTTGAACACCACATCTCGGTTGTACAGAACCTTCCATGTGACTTGGTTCCAAAGCTTATAACCCTTTAAACCATCCTTATACCCAATAAAGATGCACTTTTCAGATTTACTATCCAACTTGGTTCGTTTCTCCTTTGGAACATGTAAATATGAATCACATCCAAATACCCGTAGATGTGAAAGAGAGGGTTTCTTACCAGTCCATACCTCTTGTGGAGTCTTATCCTCCAATGCTGATGAAGGTGACCTGTTGACCAGGTAACATACTGTATCCACTGCCTCTACCCAGAATTCCTATCCTAACATGACACCACTGAGCATGCTTTTTGCCCTTTCCATCAATTTCTTATTCATTCTTTCTGTAACTCCATTTTTCTGAGGTGTATATGGAGTAGTATTTTGCCATGCTATACCACACTTCTTATAGAATTCTTCAAATTCCTTGTTGCAAAGCTGTCCACCATTATCTATCCTCAGCACCTTTATCTTCTTCTTTGTTTGATTTTCCATGAGAGCCTTAATTTCTTTAAACTTGTCAAAGGCTTCAAATTTCTTCTTAAGGAAATATATTCATGTATTCCTTGAGAAGTCATCTATAAATGATACATAGTACATAGAATTACCCAGTGATGGAACCTTCACAGGTCCAAACACATCACTGTGCACAAGTTCTAATATCTGTTTTTCCCTCTTACTACCAGAGGGGAAACTCACCCGATTCTGCTTTCCATATACACAATTTTCACAAAAATCCAAATCTAGAGAGCTATTACTCATACCTTCTACCATACCTTTACCATGAAGTATTCGAAGGCCCTTCTCTCCAATATGTCCAAGCCTTTGATGCCACAACATGGTCTTCTCTCCAGAGACCACTATATTTTCTGCTCCACTTTCAGGAACCACAGAACTGTTGCATCCATCAATAACAATGCTACCTTGTAGCTTGTATAGAGTTTCAATTTGAACACCCCGCATCAATACCAGTGCTCCCTGAACCATTTTGTAGGTATCTTTCTCGAACACTGTTTTTACACCTACATCATCCAGCTTGCTTACAAAAATCAGACTTTTGGCCAATGCAGGAGTATGAAGAACTCTCGGAAGTGTTCTAACCCTTCCAGCTTGCAACTTCAACTTTACTTTTCCACGACCAATGATTCTAGCCTTCCTATCATCCCCTAACAAGACATCACCACCATTGTATTTCTCATACTCGCAGAACCACTCTCTATGGGGAGTGAAGAGAAAGGATGCATCTGAGTCAATCAACCATGCCTCATGATCTACATGTGTACTTGAAGAAGCCAAGTACACATCCCCACCTTCATCTGAAGTGGTTTTCACCTCTACAGAAGGAGCATCATCATATCCCTTTCCTTTATCAGGAGCTTTAGATTTATAGTCCCTTTTGTAGTGCCCTTCCTTTCTGCATTTCTAGCACACCACATTTACAGGTTTTCCTGGAGATTTAGATCTCCCTTTAGATTTATATCTCCCACTCGATGACTTATTTTTGTTTCTGTTTTGGGACTGTCCTCGTATAGGCAAGGCATCACCATTCTGGCTCTCCATATTTTTCTGTCTCATCTCCTTCGTCAGCAAGGATGAGACTATTTCATCAAACTACAAGGCAGTTGCATTGCTACCTATTGCAGTAACCAGAATATCCCACGAATCTGGTAGAGAACACAAAAAACTAATGCACTTATCTTCATCTAAAATTTTAATATCAACAGATGCTAACTGACTTACCACAATATTAAATGAGTTTAGATGCTCTCTCATCGAGTCTCCATCTTTCATCCTCAGGTTATACAGCTTATTCCGTAGGAAAAGTTTATTCACCAGAGATATAGATTGGTACAAAGTCCCTAACTTGTCCCACAAAGCCTTCGCTATAGCTTCCCCTGATACATTTAGCAATACTGAATCTAAGACACACAATTGTATTGTGCTCTTTGCCTTCCGATCCAACTTCTTCCATTCTTCATTGGACACTCCCGTTGGTTTAGTACCTAGATCTAATGTGATCCACTAATCTTTATCCACCAACAGATCCTCTATCTTGAGTTTCCACAACTCAAAACTCTGACCATTAAATTTCTCGATCTCTATCTTTCCACTACTCACCATATTCTTTCACCACCAGAATCAATCTCCCAAATCTCCCACTGAACAGGGTCTACCACAGGCCCGAGCGAAACCCCTCAACAGCAAAGGCGTCTCCTTGAAGCCAAAACAGCTTCGATACCAAAGGTATTAACCCCGTACAAAAATTACCTGCATACGAATTCTAAAACACATAAAATAAAGAATGCGAGATCATAACACATAAAACACATATACACATATTTTTTCCCCTGGATTACAAAACCGGGACTACCAGCTTGATTTTTCATTATGTTCCTTTCAATGTTATAATACATATTTATACATGCCAAAGCATCGAATACCATGGACCAAAAACCATCTTGTCCAATACCATGGACCGAAAAACCATTGCGTCCAAAAACATGTGCAAAAATCATGCACAAAACCATAGGTGGGTCCACCCATCCTAACATAGGGTCCAAAACCAAAGAGTGGGGTTACGGGTACGCCTGAAATCCCTGCGACCCCCCCACCCGCCCCCCCTCCGCTACACAATCGGTGCAACGAAGGGGGGCTCCGCCTCCCCTCTAACCCCCCAGTTAACTACGTGGGCTAATCGTGGAAAGAATATAACACAACCCAACAGGAGGAGGATGGGAAAGTGGAGGATCCATAAAAGTTTTAAAATGTGTTTTAATAACCAAATTCTGAACCTCTGTTTCAACTTCTTCTTTATTTTCAAACAAAGGGTTTGAATATACAAAAAAAATTCCTCAGGTTGGGTATAAGTAGATGGAAATGTATAATGAGTGGGGGAGATAAAATCAGTAGGTTTTAGCTTCAGTAAATGTACATCTAGTTCTTCTTCTGACTTGGGTGAATCTGAAAATATCTCAGGGATTTTATATGATTCCAAATATTGGACTAAGAGAGTTGACTATAGATCAAATCCTTTAGATAATAGTTCTAAGACCCTAGGTGTTAAATCATCCAAATATAATTGGGATGGAACAGACCTAAAGGTATTAGAAGCTAAAATATCTTCAGGTTGTAGTTGTACAGAAGAAGAAGCAAAAGCTTCAAGTCTCCTTCTAAAAGAGGCTTCTCTTACCAGTCTCTCTGGATCAAATAAAGGAGAAAAAATTTGAGAATCAGAATGAGATCTGGCATGCTTTGAAGAAGCCAACTTGGTCTTATGGAGTCGCCAGGTAAAAGATTTTAACCTACAATTTCTTTATTCACCTTAAAGAAAAACTTTAATTGTCATCCTAGGGAAAATAGTTCAATTTTCGCTCCTCGGCAACGATGCCAGTCTTATGTTGTCCTCTAAGATGATTCTAGGTTAATAAATCGTGTTAGAGAATCTAAAATTTTTTGTTTGTTTTTAAAGTTTTTGGATGACCAATGTTATGAACAATTTGAAAATAGGTGAATAAACCTTAATACTTTCCCAATAGAATGAACGAGATGTCTATTTGTCTAAGATAGTTAATTGATTTTAAATGGGTGAATAACAGAGTCTTGATGAAATAAAATTTACTAAATATTCAAACAGAATATTTAATTTGTTATCAAAAAGAATGCAGGTAAACAATATTTTCTTGCTCAACAAAATATATTTAATCTAATGAAGATGGGTGTGACACTTAATTGATATCTAGGAGTTTATAATAATACATATTTTTATAAACTATTCTCCAATTATTGTTTATAACTTCATAGGGGATTTATGATGGATCGATACTCAGTTTCATCTTACCCAGATTTCTACATAAATGCTCAAATACATGAAGAAAAACATAATGAAATAATAACATAAGAAAAACTCATAAGGAGACAAACTATAGGAGGCAAATTTAGAACCTTTCGTTAATTTGAAGAAAATCTTGAGCTCGATTACAATTCTTCTTTGAAAGCTCATCCAAGGGTTCAAGCCTTAATAACTTGAAGGAAGAGTTATTTATACAAAAATAAAAGAGATCTTATAGAGACATTTTTAACAAAATACAAAAATAGTACAAAACTATAGGAATCTAAAAAATGCTAAGTGTTGGCACCCTCTTTCAGGAATTTCTTGATGGAATCTAAAAAATGCTAAGTGTTGGCACCCTCTTTCAGGAATTTGTTGATGATTTGGTCCCCAAGAAGTGTTGCCCTGCTGTCTGTCAATTAGTGATGAAAGCTACTCAATAATTTCAAATAAGTGATCCCATCTGTCTTCACTTGGTATAGAAAGATTAACCAATTTCCTGTAAACTTCATCAACCTCGGTATACTTTTCAAAAGTAGGATTGTTAACAAAAATGTGTTTAATTTCATGCTTGATTGTTAAATCAAAATCTAAATCCTCTAACATTTGTTTCCCTGTAAGATGACCCTTTATACCTGCAAAAATAGCTTTATCAGTTGCAATTGAATAAAGCTTTTGACAATATTCCTCCAAACTGATCAAGTTGTCTTTTGGTGCCACTACTCCTGGTAGTCCTCTCTCATTGAGTAAGTTAAACTTGAAATGAAAACTTTGGACATAGTTTTCAAGGCTTGGCACTTGGTCTCCAACTGAGTCATGAGATTATTTTTCTACAAAACCTTCTTAATCTCCAAAATAGTTTTGAGCCTTATTGACAATTTGTAGCTACTCCAACTCGGCTCTGGTTTTTGAATTTAGAACTTTAATCATGTCTATGGTTTCACTTGGTTTATCCTTAAAAAGTTATCTAACTTCTTCAATAGTAGCTTGGAACCTATCTATCATCTCTTCCTGTTGAAAAATAATTTGTATGGAAGGCCAATCTTCAGTTATAGCCTGACTGCTATCTACCCAAATACTTTCCTTGGCTTGGGCTAAGGTTTGAGCCATTCATTACTCATTTTCCAACTCTTCTATCCTTCTAGTTAATCTATGGGTCTTCTTCATCTCTTCAACATAAAGAGTGTCATTTTTAATGTTTTGAGTCTTTAGATTCTTAAACTGCTTGTGAAGCCTTTCATTCTGGTCTCTGGTGAGACAACTCATGTATGACTTTGTTCAAATATCCTACTGTTGATGTATCTCTGTAGTTGTTGATGTCGATTCCCCTGTTGTCCTTGACACTGTAATTGGAACTATGGCTAGTTGAGCAGATTCCTATTTTTCTTTAAGCAGTCTATTTCCAAAAATGATCATATACATTTGCCTTCAAATATTCATTATTCTGTTTAATTTCAAGGAAATTAGTGAAGATGTTTGGCTCCTCTTGCTCACTTACTCCTGCAGACTGGGTGATCTCCAACAAATTCTTTTGAACTAAAGAGGAAGATGGAGGAGTGATTACAGTTTCTTCTATCCCTATAGAAACCTGTGAATCATCCAAATTGATGATTATAGGTTCTTTATGACCTAGAGTATTAGTGCCTTTGGAGTCAGTCTTTGATTTCTTCTAGTAATGAATGAGTTCTTTTTCACCTTTTACTGATGATGAAGACCCTTCTCTGAGTCTCTTATCTTGCCTACTTTGAGAAGTGGGAGTCTGGAGGGTAGAAGGAGGTAAAGTTTGTTCTTCTGATTCCTGAAGTGTATTCTCCTCCCACTGTTCTTGATTTCTGTACTTTTCAATATTTGGTCTTGGAGTATGATTGTAAGGTGTTGTTTTGAGTTCCACCCTTAAGTTGGATATTATGCTAAATGGGTCAGAAAACCAAGTGAAACTTGGTTGGAATCCCATCTGTTTGAGGATTGAATCTACTTCAATACCTGCTGATATGGTATTACAAATAAATGATCCTACCTATGATTTTATTTTGAACTAAGACTTCCTTTTCCTTGAAATAAAAATGTAGTTCATCCATATTGATAATTTTCTTAATATATTCCAGAGAGAAAATTCTCATTGAAACATATTTGGGTAATTTTTATGGAGCTAGTTCACAACCATACACTCTAGTCTCTGTATTATTTTGGTAAAGATACCAGTCTCCTATCCTAGCTTGGTCACTTAGTTGCAGGATCCTTTTGATTTTTGGATTGATCCTGGGCTCACTCTGGCTAGTGAGAAGCTGTGCAACTGAATGAATAAAACAATTAATGAAATCTGAATGCTTGAACTCAGTTGAGTTCTTCCGAATCAATGAAGTCCATTGTGTGACTACTTGAATCACTTGCTGATCATCTTGGTTGTCTAAAAAAATAGGTAACCTGTCTTCCTGTTGAAAAAAATCATATGAACTAACACAGAGGAATATTTAAACACTCCTTCACTAGTAATTTTCATCAGTTGTTCATGCATACTTTTAGCCAAAAATTGACTGTAATTATACATGGAAGCAGGTTTGTTTTTTTTGGACAAAAGGGATAGATAACCTAAGATAGATTCTTCTATCCATTGATCTGTTTGGGAACTTAACAAGCAAGAAATTAAGGAAATTATATGTTTAGCTCTATCAAGGAATATGGATGCTGGATAGGGAGGGTTCCTTTTAGGAAGTTCAACATCTTTCGGGACGAAGATCTAAAAAAATTGAGCTCTTTGGGGGAACGTGAGCTTATGGTATAGGTCCGTTAAAAAAAAAGTGGAGAAAAAGCCGAGGAAATTGTTTTTAGGGATCAGAAGCGTATTTTTGATAGTTTCATGGGTGATAGATATCAGAATGTCTCCATTCTGAGCTACCATAGTTCTGTGTAAGGGATTATACTTAGCTTGACACCACATGACTAGGTCAGGAAAAGGATGGGTTTGTGGAAACACATACATTGGGAATAAGGATTCCCTTAAGTTGCTTTCATCTCCAGAGTCCTCATAAGTCTGATTTAATAAATGGTACATTTCAAACATGTCGAATTCATACTCTGTGTCTGTGATTTTGAAGAACTGGTCAGCCAATGGAATGTGTTCAAGGTCTAAGGCATCAGAGGCTTTGGGATTTTCCTATGATGAAGTTTGACTAGCAGAGGGATGGTATTTTGTCTTAGGAGCCATAGTTTGCAGAATTAAGATGAAGAGATAACATAAGATAGGGAGGAAAATACCTCAAGATCTATCATTCTGGTGCTAAGTTCAGCGGTGGCGTAAAGTAGAAATAGGAAATAGTTAAACTTGGAAAACCAGTAAATCGGGATATAAGACAAATTAGTGAAATCGCGTAATTAGGATGAATGTATTATTTATAACAGTGATGGATTGCCGTTACAAAAAAGTCATTTCTAAACAGAAATATTTTCATTAATGGAAAAAGGAAGAACAACAACAGAAGGAAAACTAGATAGCAGATAGCGTGCAACGGATATGACTCATGGCATGTAACGATTGGGAATGGAAGGTGGGGGAAGGGAATTACCATTGGCATGGGAAAGGATAAGGAGATTTTGGAGGAGGTGGTGGTAAGCGTTAATGAGTGGGGGAGTGGGGTTGCAAAGTGTGAAGGAGGTGCCACGTTGCGAGGGGCCCGCGTGGGATGAAACCAGTTTTCAGACCACCCCTTCCATTATTGCACAAAGGTGGAAGGGGGTGCAAAGTGGCTTCCCCTTCATTGATCTAGGCAGGGAAGCAGATCACTGTCCAATAGTGTTTGACACTTAGCGCTTGGTGACAAAAATGATTTGTTGTTTTATGAATTTAGCTTATAACATTTAAAGTATTTAATTAATACAAAAATTAATCACCCTTAAGAGGTAATTATTCACTAATCAATCCAACCTTAATCTAATGTATTTGTGGGCCAAATTTTGAGAATATTAGGCCAAAATTTATTCTATTCTATCCTATGTAATATTGTTCCACCAAGATTAAACAATTTGGAGAACTTATTCACTAATCTTAAACATAAATATAAATGATTTGATCATGATTAAATAGTATGATTCAAATGAACAGGTTGTGGAAATTAAACAAGCTGCAGACAAAACCTTAATTATTACAATGCAATTTCGTTCTTTGCATTGGCATTTAAATAGGCTCACTTATACAAATTTTGATTTTCTTTTGATGGGGTTTTATTTCGTCTCTTTTTTTTTAATTTTTATTTTTTCATATTTTCATATTTTTCTTTATTTTTCATACCCTCTTTTATAAATAAAAACTAACTTATCAAAAATAAAGCATGTTACAATAGGATAGTCTTTCAATAACACCCATCAATCGCTTTTATTGATACATAGAAGTTGACATATTAGGGAGCTTAAAATCCTTGATGATCCCATGGTCCATAGCCGAAGTGCATCAGAAACCTGATTTAGAGGGGGTTAGGCTAGGTCATCGTGCGAGTGGTTCTCCTCGAGCCTACCCAACCCGTGGCAGGGAATCATGTGTATTGGATGACTACCAAGAAGCTCAAGACTTGGCCACCCCCATGGGATGAAGGTAACCGTAGTGACCAACATTAGGAAAACACCCTATAGGACTGGCTGTGGGAATCAATTGGTTCTCTTTCCTACCTTTCTCTCGACAACTCTACTTGCGGGGATGAGATTTCATCAAGTAAGAAGTCATTTGGAAGGCCTTATGAAATAGTAGATATAAGATTGTTTGAGGATTCAGATCACCTATAGGCTATAGGTTTTTTTATTTCATAGGATGTGTTTGCTTATTTTCTTTTTGACTTCTTTCCATCAAACTTCTGCCACTCGCCTATCCGATCATGTTCAAGAATGGCGTAGAAGGAGGAGTGTATGTAGAGCTCCTAAATTTGAAGATCACATATATATGGATTGGTTCCTTAGGTTAATTTTGGCCCTAATTTCTAAATATGTTGTGTCACACTTCCCCCAATCTGAGGAAGATGCGCTCCAAGTAGCCTTAAAATTTGATTTGATCTACACCTAATCAGGTTATGTTTATACTGTCATCCTCGATCTACCTTGGCCTAGTGTTTCTAATGCAGTAGGGGAATCTCATGCTGTGGATGGCATAATTGGAACCATTTCACACCCTTAACCATATGCTCCACCTCCAATGAGTTATGGTCAACCTTAGGGAGGGACCAATTCCTCTTACATTTATCCCTCCCCCAATCCTCCACATGGAAACTCTTATCCAAGTCTCAACATGCCATATGCATATCCCCATCTATATCAATAGATATTAGGGCTAGCTATTGTTCTGCCTATTTATTCCAACGTTGCCCCTTCTCCTTATTATCAGTATGCATCACCTAGTGTTGTAGCCCCTCTGGTACTACCGCCCCAGCCACCCATGCTTGCTCCCCCTATGCTACAACAACCACCTCCTCGACAAGGTCAAGTGTATTCTCATCAAAGTGGACACGATCCCCCTAACCCCAAGAAAAGGAACAAGGGGAAGGGTAATCAACACTAATAATCTCAAGTTAATGAAAACAACTAGGGTCCTCCACCCAATGCACCTCAAGGTCCTTAGCCTAATCTTGCAACCGGCCAGCCCAGGTAAAGAAAAGGTATTCACATAAGTAAACCTTGTTCCCGTTGCAGCGTATATGTTCATTATACTCATGAGTGTCCCATTGTACCTTAGATGCGTCAAGTATGGTAAGATTAAGCAGCTACTTATCGAGTACCACAACCAATTACTCATCCTCTACCTCTTGATTCATCTCAAACGATAGTGATTACTAATCCTTTTCCTCAACAAGGATATATTTCTTCCCAACCTACACTAGGTCAGGAAGCCCATCTAGCTTGACCATCTTGTCACCATGATTATCAGATTATTATGATGAATTTTGATTGGGTCAATACCGATCAAGTCAACCTTTAGACTCGATCACACCAATACGACAAGCCATCCACTAATTCAACAACTGAGTCCCAACCCAATGTTTCCAGTCAGCCTCTATCATTATATAGTGGTACCTTACAGATCCCTCAGCCTAAGGTCAAGGTTATTCCCAAGCAAGGATAATTTTAGGGGCGAATGTTTGCCCTTTGGCGAAATTAAGGGGTTTTAAATTTTTAGTGGGCGAATATTTTGTATCATAGTACATTTTTACAAATCACCTCAAATGGCCCACCTTATTTTAAGAGAGAGGGTAAAAAAGGTAAATTTAGCCCTTGAAATTTACAACCTTGCATTCGCCATTTTCAAGAATAGGTTTTATTTAAGTGAATCCATTCGTCCATTTTCAAGAATAGGTTTTATTTAAGTGAATCCTATGGGCCAAATACCATATTTATAAAAGAGGTATGGTAAATTAATAAAAATATAAAAAAATGAGAGGTATGGTAAATAAATAAAACATTTTTTATATTTACTCCATAAGTCACCTGGTGTAAACAAATAAAAATATAAGTAAAGTGGAGGTATGGTAAATAAATAAAACGTCTTTTTATACTTACTCAAAAGGTATGGTAAATTAATAAAAATATAAATAAACGAGAGGTATGGTAAAGAAATAAATCATTTTTTTATATTTACTCCATAAGTCACCTTATATTTACAAACACTCAAAAAATGGGTTATATTTAGGTGAAACCTATGGGCAAAATACTATGGGACAAATACCATGGACTAGATTGTTATTAATACCATGCAAAAAACCATTATTAACCCTCATATTAGAATTAATAAAAATAAAAATGGCACATGGTATTGACCCATGGTATTCACCAAAATGGCACATGGTATTGACCCATGGTATTCACCTGGAATGTAGCCTATTTAAATGGGGGATCCATCTTTAATCTAGATCTACTAACCCCCGAGAGGTATCAAATATCGTGATATGCAAACTAGCATAGAGTGAAAAAATATTTGATCCTCTTGGGGCTTGGTCAAGAGTAAAAATGGATGTTGTAATTTAATGTAGGTTAAACATTTTAGCTTGGTTAAAATAAAAAATAAAATAAAAATCAACTATTAATTTTATTAATTTTTATAAATTACTAATAGTAATTTTTAAGCTCGAGGTTTATGATAACCCATGGTATTGACCCATGGTAATACCGTGGTATTCATGTGAGCCTAGACTATTTAAAGGGGAAATTCTATCGTCTTAAATCCATACAAAGTTTTATTATTTAGTGAAAGACTTGCCAAGACCTTACAAGATTTTATAATTGAGTAAAATATTTGCCATGCCTGGTGAGAGATTCGCCCATTTATTATATTTATAAATTTAGGGGGGTTCTTAAAATTTTCCTTGTTCACAAGATCCAAAAATGTCCATTACGTGGAAATGATGCTTCTGTTAAAGATGCCCATACCTATAGCATAGTAGATGATTTGGTGGAGTCTCCTGCTGCCATGTCAACACTAGAAGTCCTCCAAATGTTCCCACACCAACATAAAGCTCTACTATCTGCTTTGGGTGTTGTGGATCCCTAAGACGATCATATGATTGTCTTCCATGTTGACAAGTCAAAAAATCCTCCCCTACCTTCATCCGTTGCAATTCAAATACCAGTTGCCATTAGAAATGCCACTGTTCAATGACATATCATAGATGAAGGCACCTTCACTTGTGTAATTGCCTCTAGTTTTTGGAAGAAACTTGGTTCCCCTAACCTGTCCCCATCCACCATCACTCTTCGTGCCTGGGATGGTCATTATTCACAACGCCTTGGCTTATATTACAACTGTCCAATCATAGTTTCTAGAAATACTATCTCTATTGACATTGAAGTATTTGATGCTCCATTAGACTGTAACATCCTTTTGGTTCATAGTTATACCTATTCTATGTCAGCTGTCTCATCTGTGGTTCACCATAAGATGTTATTTCCCCACAATGGAAAGTTCGTCATCATTGATCAGTTGACGTACTATGATCCCAAAGCCTAGAATTCACCTCAGTCAAACATCTCCTCCGTGACTAACAATAATACTGTCTCGTCCCTCACCAATGTCTCTCCTAGAGTTTTTAAAGATTCCACTTTGCTTGGTGCTTATTATGGTCCACCACTTACTCTGTTTGAGCCTATCTCATCTAGTGTTTGCATGCTCCATGCATCTTGAGCCGCCCACAAATGGTCTGGTATTCCTTCATAGCACACAACACCTCCACAAAATTCTATTCCTAACTCAACTCAACCTACTGGTACTACTCCTCAAGGATCATTTCCTTTTGTTGGTGTCTCCTAATTTGTTTATGCCCAAAACCATTCCCCCAGGTCTTAACCATCTAGGATCAGTTTCTCTAGGCCATTATACTTTTGGTTAGATACCATTCTTATTTCGCCCCTGGATTTTATTCTACGCCTGTTATGGATACGTTAATTTACCTAACATTAATTTGGGGATCCCAGTCTGGTACATCAATCCTCCCACAAAAACTCCACCTAATCAAATCAAACCTTACACTGCTTTGACCCCAGTCCAACTTGATGTTCCTACCCATGCCTTTGCTTTAGTTCCACATCAACATCAATAGGAACGTAGCCTTGTTGCGAACACATATGGCAAGGGGAGAAGATCCCAAAAAAAGTGAACCAAAGATAAGACACCTACAATAACTTTAGCTCCTCCTAAGCCACCAAAGCCTATTCCTCCATGTGCTTTGTGTGATGTTGTTAGTCATGCCACCAATAATTGTCCCAAACTCCCTCATGTCAAGGATCTTGTCTATGATAACTTCCATGATTCTAACATTCCTGAGGTCCATGTTACCTTACTTGAGTCAACTAAGAACAACAGATAATTACGCATAAATCACCCATGTGATTTGAGTGATAATTATGGCCATTATTTTCATCGTTTCCCCATCTCGACTGTTTTTGTGATACACTTCAAGTGCTTCGTGAATTAGAGGTCACTCGTAGTGAGTCCACCTCTCCTCTACCTGCAGATTCTGGTCCCACTCCTACATGGGAACATGAGGTCTCTCAAACACCCATTATGATCCCTCTCCCTGATGTCTAGATGATGGGTAGTACTGCTCCCATTATCTACCTATCATCATCCATAAGATCGATACATTGGAAATCCCGTGATGTCTCCTATTGTGATTCTGTTGAACCTTCTTCGACGAACACCTTGGTCTCAACATTGGTCCCAACCTTGACGATGCACATGTGAACCTAGTCTCTCATGAAGATGCCTCATGTAGCTCTTCTCCATCATGTGGTCTCTCTTCCTCCAGTCCCCCCATCTTTCATTTTGATGAAGAAATCATGGAAGCCATGACCACCCCTAATTATCCTTGGGATCATATGCACCATTGTGCGTAATTCCTTCTGTAGAAAACCCATGACCAATATGTTGTGGAGTCCAAGACTTCATCCATGGTGAAGTCAGTTGGTTCCATCACCCCTTATTTCGAATCCAAGAATTTGAACCACATCCACCTTGTGTCCATTCCATTTCCACTCAATGTTTGGTTAAGGGGGCATCCACTTTTGAGGGTCGAGGAGAAGTGATTCTCCCCAACCCTCCTAGTGCATCTGGTAGTGTCTACTCTAGTACCATTATTATTCCCAATTTAAAAGAATCTCTAAAGTCTCATATCAATCCAGATCACGATCGTGATGATCTACTTCATCATTCCTATATCTTACATGAACAACCCATTCCCTTAGACATTGTTGTTGTTCAACCACAATGTTTTCTAGATGAGCATAAACTCATTATATCCACAGTGATTCTTTGGTATAGTGACACCATGTATGTGAGCCCATAAATTCAGTCCATTTGATCCAATAATGTAGTATTAAACAAGGTTGGTAATCCACCATTTCCTTCCTCTTACTGCATCCTTTATCCATTCTTCCCACAAGAAGACATCCATAACATAAAAAACAGTGAACCACATCATCAAAATGTGTTTGGAGTCCATTACTCTAAATACACCTATTATGTCTATTGCATGCTAGGTTGGCACCTATTCCCCTATATCTCCTTATGATACTTTGGAGGATCTCGTTCCATTCATATTGAATGCTTAAATCTATTTTTTTACCACTCAGAGCACAATGGCACTCCACAAACTCATCCAGCTACAGGACATCATTCCTACATGATCAATCCCCTCCATCATCATATGATGGGGGGTAGTATCCCATGCTTGGGGATAGGATGGCCCTTGGCGAACTTCTCAATTGATTAACATAAGTCTTGTCCTAGACCCAAACGATCTAGGTATGGTCGATTATCATCTCATTACTTGGATATTTTGTCCTACTAGCCTCTTCGGTGAGCCATATGCACATCATATATTGTAGATGCTTGATACCATATCTTTAAATATTCTACTCTATGTAATGCCACACCTACCACTCGATCCCCTTGTTTGAATTCGTGGGTGGGGATTATTCTAGACCTGCTCTAGTAGTTCAGTCTTGTATCCGTTTCTTCCCTTGATTCTTCACCAGGAACCAATCTTCCAAGAAGCATTAAGGCCATTTTATACAAGTAAGCCCACCTACATGAAAGTCGCAGATACAAATTCTGATGGTTGATTTGTCTACTACGATCTCCATAAGATTTAGGGCCTTCTTCTTGATCTGCTTTAGAATATTATTTTGTAGTGTTAAGAGCTTCCTCGGATTATAAGCAAAATTATTTCATTGTTCTTAAGGATTCATCAATTTTTGCAAGTAAAATGAAGAGTTTTTATGTTAATTTTATGAGAAACTTAACATAAACCAGAAACTAAACAGTAGAATAAACATGTACATAACATCATCAAAAAACATTACAACAAGAACATGATAAATGAGTTCACCCCTCTTGGGCTATGTCTCCTTGGTCTAGCTGCCAATGGCTGAGGCTTCTCTATTATGCTCAAAAGTATAAAAATCTATGTTTACAATGCTCAAATGCTTCTGAAACCTGCTACAATGAGTTGAGAATACTAAAAAAGGGACATCTAGCCTCTTTTTGCATCCAATTTGGTGGAAAACTAAAGAAGTTATGACTTCTCCTAGTTCTCCCATTATTTGTTCCACAAATTTCTCCATATCCGATAGGAACCCACAATTTCGTTCCAAAAATTTGCTAACTGAGCAAGAATTTTTCTGTGTGGTGGGCCATAATCCGTCGGCACCAATTGTCTTATCACAAATCGCGATTGGTGGAGTCCTGCGGGATTATGGTCAGTGAACAAGTCGGCTAATGTGTGATTGCGATATAGCAAACCCGATGGACTATTAAACTACAACCTATAGTCACATCACATTTGAGGAACCTATCACATTTTTCCATCGATGGAGAACCGACAACGATCATAAAGTGGGACTCTATATCATGTTGTGATTTGCGATTGCGATATTGCATCACAACCCAAACTTGTCAGGGCTGATTCTGTAACACCTCCCTTTTTCGATGTGCAATTGCAATCCATCGCATCATGCCTTCTGCCAATTCTTGAATGCCTTCCCGCCTGCCTTATCCCATCAGAACCCTTCCCTGCTCGAGGGTCGATTTTTAACGCCAACCTGCCTGTGATTACGATTTGCGACATGTGGGGGCCAATAGTGGCTTGCCACTTGGCACCTCCTAATTTGATAAAGGACCTTGCCACATCATCCAATCCTGCCATGCAAGAAATTCAAACCTAAACTTTGACTTTCTATAACTTCTGCATATGAGCTCGGCTTTGAGTGTCATTTGCACCGTTAGAATAATAATGATGAGCTCTTCGATCTGAAGCTAAGTTTATCAAGATTCTGACACCTTGATTTTTGAGACTAATTTTGGGCACCTGATCACTCCTCCCCATTGGAAGCCTTTTGGACCCCCAAAGGTATAGTTCCCTCACCTTTCCAACTTCTATCCATTTGGGTTTTGAAGGAATTGTACCTTCGATCCCCACTCGAAGATAATCAATACTTCCCCTTTTTGTTGTCCTTTTTCTTCTGTTAAGTATAGTATTGTTGTAGCGGCTACAACCACCCTCCAAAATTTTACCTTAGGTTTGGTTTTGCGCCTCCCTACCAACCTTTCACAAAAACATGTATTTCCTTGCCAAGTACACAAGCTTCAATTTTTTTCTCGTAGAATGACAACCTGTCCGTGAGAGCTTGCTGCATCCCCCTCACAGGCTGTTTCACCGGACTTGGCCTAGCTATAGGCTAAGCAACTCCCTCAATAAATTGCAAAATTCTAGAGGGAAACCAACCTTCCCTTCAGAAATTGAGCCATTATGTCTGGCAGCCTACTCGGCTCCAGAATTGTGCAAATCTATCTGTCATTGTTCACTAAGAAAATTGCGCAATTCCTCCTAGCAGGGTTGGTCAACCTAGAAATTTCACAATTTTGGGCAGCAGTCAGTTGCTCTGCCTGAAAATTGTGAGATCCCTATGGGCAGCTAGCCCAGCTCCCTCCTAGAAATGCACATTTTTCCTCCCAGCTGACCAAACTGTTGCATGTGTAGTTGAGTTGACCGATTCCTTCCGAGACTGAGAAAAAATTATTTGCATGCATGGTCTGCTTTCCCCAACACAACATGCAAATGAATCCCTTGAATCAGGGATCTAGTTTCAACAACTAGAGGTTGTATGCAAGGATCATTTCGGAAACCTCCCACCAAGTGTCACTCCTCCTAGATTTGTGGCATGCACCTCACATCTTTGATTTTTTAAAAACTCATGAATCGGATGTTGTAGAGCTCATTCCTCACATCGACCTTGCAGCTCTGACATCCCACATTACTTATAGGAGTCGTCGACACATCCATCTCAACTGTTTTGGGTAAACCTGCCTTCCATGTCTTGTGTTGCATTTCTTTCGCTTTTTGTGTTTCGCTTTGTGTGATTGTTGTTTGCTTGATTTCAGTGAGCACTTGTTATCGTTCTGATGCATGTTAGCTTGTATAAGCACTGTTTCAGTTTTCGTTCGCATCTCACTTTTGTTACATGCATGACACTATTTTTCACAAATGGTCGCTGTTGCAGCAAATTACTTCAAACACATGCATTCTTTCCCGTTTTATGAATCCTGCACTTTTTGTTTGCATGAATGATCATTCAGTCATGTTTGCAATCATCTCATCATGCATTCACACTTCTCATGTTATTAGTCGTCCATTGGCCGATTGGGCTGCCTTGGCTCAGAACATGCCTTGCCCAGCTAGCATTGCACATTTCCAAAAGTGAAGGATCTTCCTTCCCTCTAGAAATTGTGCAAGTCTAGCCAGACGCTAACCTCCAGGCATGCATTGCGCAATTCTTGGAGGCAGTGCCTTGTTGGCCCCAGAAACTGCATAATGCAGTTTGTTGGCAGCATGTCACTGCTAATTGGAACTGCACATTGCGCAGTTTCAGTCCTCAGCAAGCTAGGCTGGATTGTGCATTCCACAGTTCCAACACTCAGTCAGCCTCCTGACAGCTCAGACTGTGCCTTGCACAGTTTTGGTAGTCAGTCTCTCGAAATCCTAGAGGAAATTGCGCAACATTCATGATCAATCACACAAGTATGTTGCAAGTTAGTTCTCAAGTTTGTTTTGGTTTTCAACTAACAGATTGCTTGCGATGTCTCTAGGTATCGCAAGTGCTCATCTACCACTCAGAAGCACAAGCACAATGGTTTCCAGGAGAGCAGAGTTGAAGACACTGTTCTGAGCACACTTGGGGATGCAGTCGATCAAGTGTCTATGAACTTGCCTACCCATGAAGACATCAAGTTGTTCGTAGACAAGGACATCAAGATATGATGGCAGAAACATCACAACAAGAAACACCATCAACAGCAGTTGAAGGCAGCATATTGGATGCAATGAACGCAAGAGGAAGTTTGTTGAAAAAACGGAGTCAGAACGAAGATCCACTTGTGATGAAAGCAACTTTGGAGACTCAGGCTATGAGGTGATGGCGTGACATGGAGATCGCACAAAGGCAGAGAACAGAATAGAGAAGGAGTTTCATGTGTTGAAGCAACAACTCAAGGAAGAACAGGAGCTGGATAGATGAGATAATGAGTTGCAACATGAACGGGTACAACAGGGGGCGCAACATGAACTCACAGATGAAACTACGGCCATATAAGTTATAGATCCATCCCAGCAGCTGGCACGGAGCAGACAAGGTGAGCAATTTTTTTGATCGCATGCAAGGGAATTCAAGAGCATGCATGTCATCGTGTGCATGCATGTAATCTAACCCATTTTTCACACTCATTGAGGCAAAGACAAGAAGCAAGTCTGACTGGAGCTGAACATGTATTTCAACAAGTTGATGCACACAACCACTAGCAGATGTTGGAGATCCACACATACACTATGCATGAACATGTTGCCAGTCCGGTCACACTGAGGATGACCATGCGCATGATATCAAACGAGTTGGACGGAGGAGCCATACCAATGCACCCAGATGCAACGGAGGCAAGAGTTTGCTTCAAAAATATGTCACCATGGAGCACATGCATACCATCATGGATGATCGAGCTTGGTATCAGATCAACACCTTCACCATCACAAGCATGTCAAAGAGTTGGTCTCACCACAATGGACCAAGTGTCAGTGATGTCTTGCATGGATTGCTCAAGCCATTTCATCTCACATGGGCACATGTGCATTGTAATGTAACATATTGTCAAGTGCAAGTTCAAGTTTCGATAGTTGGATGTAACAATGATAGAGTAGATGAAGAGTCATGAGGCTAGATGAGCTGTCTCAAAGGGGAACGTCAAGGGTCACCCCAACCTTTGCTATAAATAGAACCTCATAACTCATTGTAAAGGCTTTTGGTTAACCAAGCTTCAATAGGAGTATCTTAGAGAAAGCTTGGACATTATTGTAATGAGCCTTGGCTTTTCCACTGTGCAGAGCTAGTACATCTCTTTGGAGGAGCATGTAGTTGTGGCTGGAACATTCCGTTATCAGAACTAGTGGTTTGACATGGATGTATTGTATGATTGGAACTTAGACTTCTTAATGTGATAGAGCCAACATGTTTCATGCATATGTTGTATTGTATTCCAACTATCTTGTTTACTCTAAATGACATATGTATTTGTTTTCTTACGCATGCATGTATGGACTATTCTGTATAAGTGTGTATGGATCTTTCTGAAATGTGCTGATTGGTTTAACCATCACTTTGGATTGCTAGCTAACTTTCTTTCCATGTTGTGATGCATCTTCTCTCGTGTGTTCCCTTCCAAGACGAGTACTATTACAGGTTTCCAAGGGGCACAATCACCTCACCCTCCATGTGTTAGAACCTCTCAGGCACCTTCCTTGACTTATTGCAACTGTCACACTGTTGCTACCAATAGGGACATCTTACTTTCCTCTATTCAAAATTGCGGTCAAGGTATTACTGTACGACCCACTTCTAAGACTCCTACACCAAATGGTTTGAGGTCTAATTCGGACTTATTACCAGGGATATCCCCAGACATGTTGGCGGGTCCAGCACCGTCAACATTTTTGGTGCTAGAAGGAGGGCCAGATGACAAGCTGTGTCCTCTCATCGTGTTTTGAACCTTTGCACATCTATCATGGAGTCTTGCACTCTCCTCCATCCATGATGTATTTTGCATGCCATATCTATTACCATCACGAGGGAGTTTTTTGATATCTTGTCCACATACATGTATGATGGTGAAGGTGAAGTGGCTTGGCTTGAGTTATTACATGAATTTATTTCCATGCTTCATGAGGAATATGGATGTTCTGATGAACAAGCTAGCTTACTGCTTGCATACAAACTTGGTGAATCTCCACATCGGTGGCTGTGCAGCCTACCAACTAACAACATGCATTCACTTGAGCACTTCTGTGATCTCATTGAAGACACTTTCTATCATTTTGATCCAGAACATTTTGACCAAAACTGTTACAACAACGAAAGGCTTTACATAAATCACCTATGGATTTTTGGCAGTGCTTCAGTGATTTGCAGTTTCAAGCTCTGAAGAGCCAGCTAAAATTTTTCTATGTTTGGGACCGATTTGAGTACTATCTTAAGAAATTTTCTCATCCCAAGAAGAAGTTTGAACTGAAGCCTCGCTCAACATTCTTCAGTGATGGAGCTGCACAATCTCAGACAAAGATGGTCATTGTCACAAGTGAATGTCTACCATCCCTTCATGAAACAACTCCACCACTGCAGAGTGATGCGGGAGATCATGCTCGCACATTAGTTTAGTTGTCACATCCTCCCAACATCACTTCAGTTAATTTTCGCGCAGATTTGGTTATGAGGCCATCGAGTTGTCATATGCATTTTGTTCCACAACCTCTGTCTTCATACTCGGCTAATCCTCTGGATGATATTGTCTTGTGTTCTTCCATTCAGACTATACACTTGTTGTGAATGAGGATCAAGCCACTGAGGGATTTGGTGTTGCACAACCAAGACACGCTACCATTGATGAAGAATATGACTTGGAGCTTGAGTATCAACACTTGACGAAGAATGAATTCCTTCCATTCGAGCCTCCTCCCTTCTTTCCTGACATTTTTGGTGACCCTGTCATCCATTATTTCTCAGGTGTATCTTCATCTACAGATGCACCCATTATTGATAACTCATAGGATACACCGGAGGTCTGTTCATCATCTAACAATGGAGAGGATAAATTATTCATTGAAAATCCACTTGATTTTTCATTTTCCTTTTCGGGAAACACAGAGGATGAATTTGTTTGCTTCTCATCTAACCCTTTGTTTGATTCGTGAGATCATGAGGATGCCAATGAAATCATTGATTTTTATAATCATAGCTGTCGTGATCCATTTATTCCAATATTCGATCACGATCATGATTCTATCATAGTTGATTTTTGAAGCCACCAGTTTATGATGATCTATTTGATGATGAAGTGGAGACACCGCAAACTATCAAGGCACTTTAGCATGAGCTGATGGCTATGCCAGGGCCTCGCTATCTCAAGGTTCGTTTCACTTCCGATCAGGAAATATTTCAATCACCCGAGGCTCCTCATCACCCATTTATATGCATTGAAGATCAATCTCAGACACGAATCATGCTTCCTCCACTTGAGCTGTGTTGGGTTGTGTTATATTCTTTCCACGTAATTAACAGGGGGTTTGAGGGGTCATGGTATTGGATGCTTTAGCATGTATAGATATCTATTATAACATTTAAAGGAACATAATGAAAAATCAAGCTGGTAGTCTCGGTTTTGGGATACAGGGGAAAATCTCTATGTATGTGTGTTTTATGTGTTATGCTCTCGCATTGTTTATTTTCTGTGTTTTAGAATTCGTATGCAAGTAATTTCTGTACATGGTTAAAACCTATATTTGGTATCAGAGCAGTTTTGGCTTCAAGGGGATGCCTTTGTTGCTGAGGGGTTTTGCTCGGGCCTGTGGTAGACCCTGTTCAGTGGGAGATTTGTGAGATTGATTCTGGTTGTGAAAGAAGATGGTGAGCAGTGGAAAGATAGAGATCGAGAAATTTAATGGTCAAAGGTTTGAGTTGTGGAAACTCAAGATGGAGGATCTGTTGGTGGATAAAGATCAGTGGATCGTGGTAGATCCAGGTATTAAACCAATGGGAGTGACCGATGAAGAATGGAAGAAGTTGGATTGGAAGGAAAATAGCACAATATGATTATGTGTCTTAGATTTAGTATTGTTGAATGTATTAAGGGAAGTTATGGCAAAGGCTTTGTGGGACAAGTTAGGGACTTTGTACCAATCTAAGTCTCTAGTGAATAAACTGTTCCTGCAAAAAAATTTGTATAACCCGAGGATGAAAGATGGAGACTCAGTGACAAAGAATCTAAATGCATTTAATACTATGGTAAGTCAGTTAGCATCTGTTGATATTAAAATTTCAGATGAAGATAAGTGCATCAGTTTGTTGTGTTCTCTACCAAATTCATGGGATAGTCTGGTTATTGCAATAGGTAGCAATGAAACTGCCTTGCATTTTGATGAAATAGTCTCATCCTTGCTGACGGAGGAGATGAGATGGAAAAATATGGAGAGCCAGAATGGTGATGCCTTGTTTGTACGAGGAATGTCCTATAATGGAAACAAAAATAAGTCATCGAGTGGGAGATCTAAATCTAGAGAGAGATCTAAATCTCCAGGAAAACTTGTAAAGGTGGTGTGTTGGAAATGCGGAAAGGAAGGGCACTACAAAATGGACTGTAAATCTAAAGCTCCTTATAAAGTAAAGGGATCTGATGATGCTCCTGCAGAGGTGAAAACCACCTCAGATGAAGGTGGGGATGTGTACTTGGCCTCTTCAAGTACACATGTAGATCATGAGGCATGGTTGATTGACTCAGGTGAATCCTTTCACTTCACTCCCCATAGAGAGTGGTTCTGTGAGTATGAGAAATATGATGATGGTGATGTATTCTTGGGGGATGACAGGAATGCTAGAATCATTGGTTGTGGAAAAGTAAAGTTGAAGTTGCAAGGTGGAAGGGTTAGAACACTTCCGGGTGTTCTGCATATTCCTGCATTAGCCAAAAATCTAATTTCTGTAAGCAAGCTGGATGATGCAGGTGTAAAAACAGTGTTCGAGAAGGATACCTGCAAGATGGTTCGGGGAGCACTGCTATTGATGCGGGGAGTTCGGATTGGAACTCTGTACAAGCTGCAAGGTAGCACTGTTGTTGGGTGCAACAGTGCTGTGGTTCCTGAAAGTGGAGCAGAAAATCTAGTGGTCTCAGGAGAGAAGGCCATGCTGTGGCATCATAGGCTTGGACATATTAGAGAGAAGGGTCTTAGAATACTTCATGGTAAAGGTATGAGTAATAGCTCTCTGGATTTTGATTTCTGTGAAAATTGTGTATATGGGAAGCAAAATCGGGTGAGTTTCCCCTCTGGTGGTAAGAGGGTGAAACATATATTAGAGCTTGTGCACAGTGATGTGTTTGGACCTGTGAAGGTTCCATCATTGGGTAAGTCTGTGTACTATGTATCATTTATAGATGACTTCTCAAGGAATACATGGATATATTTTCTTAAGAAGAAATCTGAAGTCTTTGACAGGTTTAAAGAATTTAAGGCTCTGGTGGAAAACCAGACAGAGAAGAAGATAAAGGTGCTGAGGACAAATAACGATGGAGATTTTTACAGTAAGGAATTTGAAGAATTCTATAAGAAGTGTGGTATAGCATGGCAAAAGACTACTCCATATACATCTCAGAAAAATGGACTTGTAGAAAGAATGAAAAAGACATTGATGGAAAGGGCAAGAAGCATGCTCAGCGGTGTTGGGTTAGGACAGGAATTCTGGGTAGAGGCGATGGAGATAGCATGTTACCTGGTCAACAGATCACCTTCATCAGCGTTGGAGGATAAGACTGCACAAGAGGTATGGACTGGTAAGAAATCCTCTCTTTCACATCTAAGGGTATTTGGATGTGATGCATATGTACATGTTCCAAAGGAGAAAAGAACCAAGTTGGATAGTAAATCTGAAAAATGCATCTTTATTGGGTATAAGGATGGTTTAAAGGGTTATAAGCTTTGGAACCCAGTAACAAGGAAGGTTGTGTACAGCTGAGATGTGGTGTTTAGAGAGGTGAAAGATGTTATTAAACATGAAATCCAACCAAAGGAACCTGAGAAGATAGAGTTTGAGCTAAAGGAGGAAGAATCAGACTCTACAACAGAGGAGGAATCAGAAGATGAAGAGCCACAAACTCCGGGTGTAAGAAGATGAGTTCAAGAAAGAAGGAAACCAGAAAGGTATAGTCCATATGCTTTCTGTTCAAATTTTTCTTTATCTATTACTGATGATGATCCCAGAACTGTGAAGGAAGCAGTAGATTCAGAGGATGGAAAACTCTAGAAAGAGGCCATGGTTGATGAAATGGCATCTTTGCACAAAAATGAGGCTTGGGATCTGCTGGAGTTGCCGGATGGAAGGAAACCCATTGGCAGCAAATGGGTGTTCAAGAAGAAGACAAATGCAGAGGCAAAGGTGGAGAAATACAAAGCTCAGTTGGTAGCAAAAGGTTATTCCCAGGTGTCGGGAATTGATTTTGGTGATATTTTTTCTCCAGTTGCCAAGGTAACTTCTATTAGATTACTTTTATCTATTGCTGCTACTTTTGATTTTGAGGTAGAACAAATGGATGTGAAGACAACATTTCTTCATGGGGATCTGGAAGAGGAGATCTACATGAAGCAACCTGAAGGCTTTGCGGTGAAGGGTAAGAAAGATCTAGTATGAAAGTTAAAAAAGTATCTGTATGGGTTAAAACAGTCACCAAGGATGTGGTATCAGAAAGTTGATACATTTATACGGGGACTTGGCTTCACCAGAAGAAAAGCAGATCACTGTGTGTATTTTAAATTAATTGGTGACTGTGTTATTTATTTGGTCTTGTATGTGGATGATATGTTGCTAGTTGGAAATGATAAAGAAATTATCCAGGATTTGAAGACTCAATTGTCCTCCAAATTTGACATGAAAGATATTGGTGTTACAAACTATATTTTGGGCATGGAAATTAAAAGAGATAAGGAAAATAGGAAGCTCTGGTTAAACTAGAGGAACTATGTTGAGACAATACTGCACAGGTTTAATATGCAAGATAGTAAACCAGTGAAGGTTCCTATTCATGTAGGTGTAAAGTTATCTGCTGAACAATGTACCAAGACACAAGAAGAGGAAAAGGTTATGTCCCGTGTTCCATATGCAAGTGCAGTTGGTAGCCTAATGTATGCAATGGTCTGTACTAGACCAGACATTTCACATGTAGTGGGAGTATTGAGCAGGTTTATGTCAAAACTAGGGAAGGAGCACTGGACAACAGTGAAGCGGGTTTTCAGGTATTTGCATGGCACTAGTGATTATGGTTTGTTCTACCAAGGAAGACCAGAATTGGACAGTGTTGGATATTCATGGCTTTTTTGATGCAGACTGGGCTAGCGATCTGGATCAGAGAAGATCTACAAGTGGGTATGTGTTTAACCTATTTGGAGGTGCAGTCAGTTGGATGAGTAAGAAACAATTTGTAGTGGTGCTATCAACTACAGAGGCAAAATACATGGTAGCCACTCATGCAAGCAAGGAAGTAGTTTGGTTGCAGAGATTTTGTTCAAGCATGGGGTTAGTACAGGGAGCTATAAGGATATACTGTGATAGCTAAAGTGAAATTTTCTTGGCAGAGAACCCTGCTTATCGTTCAAAGACAAAGCACAATGATGTTCAGTATCACTTTGTGAGGGATATGATAGAAGACAAAAAGGTGTTGCTAGTAAAGGTGGACACTTTGAAGAATACTATAGATGCATTGAAAAAATCGGTGAGCTTTGAGATGTTCTCCTGGTGTAGAGAAACAATGGGTGTTTCAGGGCTAAAAAAATGACAAAGCTCTCCTATGGCCCCCTGTGGAAAGAAAACAACAAGTGGGAGAATGTTGGGTTGTGTTATATTCTTTCCACATAGTTAACATGGGGTTTGAGGGGTCATGGTATTGGATTCTTCGGCATGTATAAATATGTATTATAACATTGAAAGGAACATAACGGAAAATCAAGATGGTAGTCTCGATTTTGGGATCCAAGGGAAAATCTCTGTGTATGTGTGTTTTATGTGTTATGCTCTTGCATTGTTTATCTTCTGTGTTTTAGAATTCGTATGCAGGTAATTTTTGTACAGGGTTAAAACCTACAAACTGGATGATCCCATCGCTCATGCATTGGAGGAATATTATATTGCAAGCACACGTGCGTGACACAAGTTGTCTTTTTTTCTTTCATTTGCTTGCATGTCATAGTCAAGAATGTGCATATGCTTCACAACTATACGTAGTGTCGCACAACACCATGATAAGTCCATGGACCACTTGTCATGTACTTGCACTTGATTATGCCCCGTGGACACATTTAAACATGATGTGTGTTTGTCTTCATTGTTATATATTTCTTGTTTGTTGGTCCACACAATTGGGTTACTCATGGACCAAGCCTTCACCAACATGGGTCAACCAATGTGCCGGTGGCTGCATTGGAAATATCACTTCCCGTGATCAAGCCCATGCACCATTAGCTTAGGAGTAGGAGTAGTGTTTGCTTTCAATTTGTTAGCTTACTTGATTTATTTTGTTTGTTTGTCTTCTTGCTTGTTTGCTTACTCACTTTGCTTTCACTTTTGTTTCTGCTTCTGTTTTTCTTTGTCATTAATTTTCTTGTTCTCGTTCGTAGGTTAGCTCCACATGAAACCATGTATGACTCTTGAAACAAGTTGGGTAAAGTACAAGAGGCCTTGTAAAACTATCACTACTTGCTTATATGTCATCCTACCTCTGTATGAAGAACTTTTTACTTTTATTCCATGATACGTCAATGAAAAATACGTACGGTTCCAAGTGAACCTTGGTGAAAACACAACACTTGCGCCCTAACTAGTGTCACCTACTCTAGTCGGTTGTTTTTTCGTTAACCCTTGTCAGCTCATTCAAGTAGAGTAAGGTAAGGGAGAAAGCCTTACCATGCACGTTAGAGGTATAATAAAATACTTCTTTAAAGGAACAACCTCTTCTGCTCTCAATAAGTGGGGATCCCTCTTTCGCTTATGAAATGAATAAGTGCTATGCATAGTTATGAAAAAGAAAAATGAAAAATGAATAAGGTGAAAGAAGAGAAAGGATTATTGTGCAAAGAGGTGATGCAATTAACTCCGCCGGGGTACTAACCAGGCTCACTGAAAGTGGAGCCATGCTTGTGTTCTTGCGTGACTCCGCCAGGGTATTGTCCAGGCCTGCTAGAAGTGGAGCAAAACCAAAGATGAAACTAAGACTATGACAACTATACTTCTTGTGCACTAATATACCCCTCACCCCCAATCGAAACAACTATGTTTCCTTGGCTTGGAATGTGTTTCAATTGATCAAGAGCTTGGAAGATGCTACATCATACAATCAAGCTAGTGTGGAAACCAAGACGAACTGAGAACTGAACAATACCTCCAAAGGTGTTAGAGTTGATTTTCATGAACAAGGTCCATTCAAAGATCTGGAGTTATACCAATGTGTCGCTAAGTGTTGCAGCGGCTACAACCACCCTCCAAAATTTTACCTTAGATTCATTTTGGAGACTCTCTACCAACCTTTTACAGCAACATGTATTGCTTTGCCAAGTACACAAGCTTCAATGTTTTTCTCGTAGAATGATAGTTTGGCCATGAGAGCTTGATGCATCCCCCTCACAGGATATTTCATTTTACTTGGTCCAATTGTAGGCTCAGAAGCTCCCTCAAGAAATTGTGCAATTATGGAGGGCAACCAACCTTCCCTCCAAAAATTGCGCAATTTTGTCTGGTAGCCTACTGGGCTCTAGAATTGTGTAAATCTGCTTGGCAATTTTCATTGAGAAAATTGAGTAATTCCCCCCATCTGGGCTGATCAACCCAGAAATTACGCAATTCTAGGTAGACATTAGTTTCTCTACCTAGAAATTCTGCAATCCCTCTAGGCAGCCAGCCCAACTCCCTCCCAGAAATGCACATTTTTTCCTCCCAGATGAGCAGCCTGTTACATGTGCAATTGAGTTGACCATTCCCTCCGAGAATGAGAAAAAATGATTTGCATGCATGGGCTTCTTTCCCCAAGGAAACATATAAGGCATCCCTTGAATCAGGGATCTACTTTCAAGAGCTAGAGGTTGCATGCAAATATCATTTCATAAACCTCCCACCAAGTGTCGCTCTTCCTAGATTTGTGGCATGCACACCGCATCTTAAATTTGATCAAAACTCATGAACCAGATGTTTCAGAGCCCATTCCTCACATCGAACTTGCAGCCCTAACATCCCACATTGAATCTAGGAGTCGTTGACATATCCAACTCAGTTGTTTCGGGGTAAGCCTGCCTTCCATGTCTTGTGTTGCATTTCCATCGCTTTTTGTGTTTCCCTTTGTGTGATTGTTTTCTGCTTGATTTCAGTGAGCGTTTGTTGTCATTTTGATGCATGTTAGCTTGTACAAGCACCATTTCAATTTTCATTTTCATTTCACTGCTGTCACATGCATGCCATTGTTTTTCACGGACGGTTATCGTTGCAGCGACGCGCTTCTTAGACATGCATGCTTTCCCGTTTTCTGAATCTTGCACTTATTTGTTTTCATGAATGATCATACACTCTCATTTGCACTCATCTCATCATGCATTCAAACTTTTCATGTTCTCAGTCGCCTGTTGGCTGGACTAAGCTACCTTGCCCTAGACAGTGCTTTGCCCGGCTATCACTGCGCATTTCCGGAAGCGAAGACTTTGACTTCCCTCCATAAATTATGCAAGTCTAGCCAGACACTAACCCCCAGGCATGCATTGCATACTTATTGGAGGCAGTGTCCTATTGGGCCCAGAAACTGCGCAATGCAGTTTACTGGCTGCATGTCACTACTGAATGAAATTGTGCATTGCACAGTTTCAGTCCTCAGTAGGCAAGGATGGACTATGCATTGGACATTTCCAGCAGTCAGTTAGCCTCCTGACAACCGAGACTATGCCTTACGTAGTTTTGGAAGTCAGTCTCCCGACCTCCCGGTAGAAATTGCACAACCTTCATGATTAATGACACAGGTATGTTGCAAGTCAGTTCTCAAGTTTGTTTTGGTTTTCAACTGACAGTTTGCTTTCCATGAGTGTTTCCATGTCACTAGGTATCGCATGTTATCATCTCTCACTTAGCAGCACATGTACAATGATTTCTAGGAGAGCAGAGTCAAAGACACCATTCCCAGAACACTTGGGATGTAGTCGATCAAGTGTCTATGAACTTGCCTACCCATGAAGACATCAAATTGTTCATAGACAAGGACATGATTCAAGATATGATGACAGTAGCATCACAACAAGCAACACCATCAACAAAAACTGAAGGCGGCATACCGGATCCAATGAACGCAAGATGAAGGTTGACAATGTGGAGGCAGAACAAAGTTGCAATCTCAGGAAGATCCACTTGTGATGAAAGCAACTTTGGAGACTCAGGCTATGAGGTGAAGGCATGACATGGAGATCACGCAAATACAGAGGACGTAATAGAGAAGGAGTTGCATGTGCTGAAGCAGAAACTCAAGGAAGAACAGGAGATGCATAGACGAGAGAATGAGTTGCAGCAAGAACATCTACAACAGGGGACACAACATGCACTTACGCATGAAACTGTGCCCGTGCAAGTTATAGATCCATCCTAGCTACTGGCACATAGCTGACAAGGTGAGAAATGTTGTTGATCACATGCAAGGGAATTCAGCAACATGAATGCCATCGTGTGCATGCATGCGATCTAACCCATTTGGCACACTCATGAAGGCAAAGATAAGAAGAAAGTCCGATGGGAGCTGAACATGTATTTCAATGAGTTGATGCATATGACCACCAGCACATCTTGCAGATCAACACATACATTATGCATGAACATGTTGCCAGTCTGGTCACACCCAGGACGACCATGCACATGCTATCAGATGAGTTGGACGGAGGAACCATACCAATGCACCCGGATGTAATGGAGGTAAGAGTTTGCTTCATTAAGATGTCACCATAGAGTGCATGCACACCATCATGGACGACCAATCTTGGAATTAGCTCACCACCTTCACAATCAAAAGCATGTCAAAGAGTTGGTCTCACCACAACAGACTGAGTGTCAATGATGTCTTGCATGGCTTGCTCAAGCCATTTTGTCCCACATGGGCACATGTGCATTGTAATGTAATGTCTTTTTAAGTGGAAGTTCAAGTGCCGATAGTTAGATGTAACAGTCATAGAGTAGATGAAGAGTCATGAGGGTAGATGAACTGTCACAAAGGGGAATGTCAAGGGTCACCCCACCCTTTGCTATAAATAGAACCTCATAACTCATTATAAAGGCTTTTGGTTAGCCAAGCTTCGATAGGATTATCTTAGAGAAAGCTTGGATAGTATTGTAATGAGCCTTGGCTTCTCCACTGTGCAGAGCTAGTACATCTCTTTGGAGGATCAGGCGGTTGTGGCTGTAACGTTCCGCTATTAGAACTTGTGGTTGGACATGAATGTATTGTATGACTGGAACTTACACTTCTTAATATAACAGAGCCAACACGTTTCATGCATATGTTGTATAGTATTCCATCTATCTTGTTTACTCTAAATGACATATGTATTTGTTTTCTTACGCATGCATGTATGGACTATTCTGTATAAGTATGTATGAATCTTTTTGAAATGTGCTAATTGGTTTAACCATCACTTTGGATTTCTAGCTAACTTTCGTTACATGTTGTGATGCCTATTTTCTCGTGTGTTTCCTTCCAAGCCAAGTACTATTATAGGTTTCCAAGAGGCGCACTCACCTCACACTCCGTGTGTTAGAACCTCTCATGCACCTTCCTTGACTTACTGCATCTGTCAGACCCTTTCTACCAACAGGGACATCTTACTTGCCTATGTGCAAGATCGCAGTCAAGGCATTACCATAAGACCCACTACTGGGACTCCTACACCAAACGGTCTAAGGTCTAATTGGTGCTTCTTACCGAGGAGATCCCGTGACATGTTGGCGGGTACAACACCATCAACAAGTGTCTTGCTAAAGCACATCAAGAAATTATGGAGAAAAGTCTTCAACAGATGAAATTTGAATATTCTCTCCTTGATCTTCAATCAAAGGAGCCTCATACAACCTTAAATTATCAACATTAACAACAACATAAATTTGCATCTATGAAGGAAAATCCAACCTGAAGGCATTATTACCAATCTTTTCCAAAATTTTGAATGGAACATATCTAATTGGTTTTAGCTTTTTACCTTCTCCCTAGAGCCTCTCTTTGTCAATGTGAAGCCAAACTTCATCACCGAATTGGAACATGTGATCTTGACGATGCTTGTCATGCCTTGCTTTTTACTTGCCTTCGCTTTTCTCAAGTTGTTATTGAACCTTTTGTTGTACTAATTGTATTTGTTCAATGAACTTTCTTGCTTTGTCTATGTCCCTATGACCTTCAATAGCAACCTATTTGCCAAAAATAAAATCCAAAGGAGATTTAGGCAAGTATCCCATGCATGCCTCAAATGGAAAATTTTGAGTGGAAGAGTGCTTGGTTCGGTTGTAAGCATGTTGAATACAGTGCAACTGTTCATCTCACAACTTAGGATGCTTGCTGCAATACCCACGCAGAAGATGTATCAATGTTATATTCACTAGCTCTGTTTGACCATCGGTTTTCTGATGAAAGAATATACTCTTTTTCAATTTGGTGTCCATGAATCTCCACAAGTTTGACCAAAAATTCCCCTCAAATCGAGAATATCGATCACTAACAATGGATGTGGGCAATCCAAAATGAACCCAAACATTCTAAAAGAATAACTGAGTAGTTTGTTCAACTGTAACTTGCTTTTTACATGGCATCAAAATACACATTTTTCTAAACTTATCGAGAAATATATACAAATAATCGTGACCTATTTTTGACAATGGAAGACCTCCTACAAAATCCATAGAAACGCTCGCCCACGGTCGTGAAGGAACTGGGAGTGGTGTGTACAATCCTAACTTCCTATTGCTAGGCTTACTGATTGCACATAATGAACATCCTTTTATAAAACGAGAGACATTTTCAAGCATACAAGGCCAATAACAATACATTTGCAGGTGTTCCACCTTCTTACTTACACTAAAATGACTAGCAATAAGGGAAGTATGTGCCTCTTTTATGATGTTAACTCTTTCTCCCTATGAAATACATAATTATGCTTGAGTAAAGTAGTTTCACTAACAATTGGCCTAGAAAGCATATTAGCAACTTTATTGTAGATACCTTTCATATACCTGATTACCAAGTGGAGTTGTTGAAGGAAACCCATCCATCTAAAGTGCCATGATTGCTGCAACTTTGATTGATATTGCAAGTATTGCAGTGGTTGATGATCAGAGTGAATGATTGTTTCCTTAGCCATCAGGTAGTGTTTCCATTTTTTCACAGTTTGGATCAACACATACAAGTCCTTGTAATATGTAAGATAGTTAATCACTGCACCATTAAAAGTTTTTGAATGAAAATAGATAGGCTTACCATGCTACATGAGGACTTCACCCATAGCGTAGTCACTAGCATCTCTATGAATCTAAAATGACTGTCTCAAGTCTGGAAGTGTGAGTATAGGATCTGTACTAATCTTTTCTTCAATGCATCAAAGGCCTTTTGTTGTTTTCCACTCGACTGAAAAACCTTTTTCACATTGGTCAACACATGCAAAGGAGCTACTATAAGAGAAAAATTAGCAATGAATTTCCTCCAGTATTGGGCTCCTAGAAAAATTCTAACCTCTGTAACTGTCTTGGGCCTTGGCCAATTCACAATGACATCAACCTTGGATGGATCTATTTTGAACTCACCTCCTCCAAAAATATGCCCCAAGAAAAAGAGAAAAATTAGCAATGCATTTCTTTTAGTATTGGGCTCCTCCTAGAAAAATTCTAACCTCTGTAACTGTCTTGGGCCTTGGCCAATTCACAATGACATCAACCTTGGACGGATCTATTTTCAACTCACCTCCTCCAAAAATATGCCCCAAGCGAACTAAAGAAGTCTTTCCAAACTTTCACTTTAACATCTTAAGATACAACTATTCTTTTTTCAAGACATCAAGTACTTTTCTTACATGCACGACATGTTCAACATTGGATTTAATGAAAATTACGATGTCATCTAATTAGAATATGACAAATTCATCAAGAAATGGCCTCAACACATCATTCATCACATGCATGAATGTATCAGGAGCATTACATAAACCAAACGACATAACAAGCCATTCAAACAAACCCTGTTTTGTTTTGAATGTTGTCTTCCAAATGTCTCCTTCAATTATTCTAATTTGATGGTAGCCACTTCTTAAGTCCAACTTAGTAAAATACTTTGCATCTTTCAATTGATCCAGTAAATCATCTATTCGAGGCAGTGGGTAACAGTTTTTTACTGTAATATTGTCCAATGCACGAAAGTCCACACACATGCACCATGTTCCATGCTTCTTTGACACCAAGACAATAGGTGAACCACAAGTGGTTTGATGCTCCCTTTATTCAACAACTCTTGGATTTTCATCTTAATTTTTGTGCTTTCCATCATTGACATCCTATACATGCCAATTTTAGGAAGAGGATATTCTTGCTGCAACTGTATCTCGTGTTGAATTCCTCTCTTGGGAGGTAATCCCTTTGGTTCATGAAACATTTCATCATATTGGTTAACTACGTCAAACAATTCAGATTTCAAATTCAAATCACAACCTTTAAAACCTTCATTATCAACATCATTTCTGGGTTTGATCATGAGAAGCACGAAATTCTTGCTCGAATTCACTAGTCTTTTCATCTGTCCTGCATTAACAAGCGAAAGATTTGTTTTCTTGCTGTGAGCTCTCACAATATATTCTACTCCATTTTTGAATAAATGGGATTTATTTTCATGTCGATGAAAGATAGATTTTCTATCATAAAGGTATGGGTTGCCCAAAATTATGCCACATATATCTAATGGCACAACATCAAGCTCCACTTCATCTATGAATTTTGCAGTGATAGCGAATTTTAGTTTACACTTTCTCGTAACCTGCAATTACACATTGTCATATACCCATCCAAGTGGATACAATTTATGATGTGGAATAGTTTCTAGATTTAAACTCTTAACAATGTTTTTAGATATAAGATTGGCTTGAGAGTCACTATGAAACATCGTATCAATATTGTTATGTTTCAATATCACCCTTATGTGAAACAATTCTATTCTCCTCTTTTCATTTGGAGTTTCAATTTGCGAGTCTCAAGAACTAGTGCTGGAAATGGATTCTTTTCCTTTTAACCACATGGTTGTGATTTTAGTTTCATCGCCTGAATCAGAGCCCAAATCATGTTGAGTGGTTGTCGTTGTCTTCTATTTTGCCTTGTTGTTTTTACTTTTTGGTTTCATTTCGGGATGAAGCTTCCAACAATGATCTTCATCATGACCCTCTCTGGAACAATGCTTACATGTAATTTTCTCTTCTTCTTTTTTGATAGACGCTTTTTTATTTGGCTTTCCTTTGAAAGCCTTTTCCTTTCCTTTACTCTTAAATTCCTTTTTAATACCTTCTTCTTACGTGTTTTTCCCTCTTTCCTCAAGATGAGTGGATTGCACACACACATCATCTAGATTATTGGGATTAAACATTAAGATAGTATGCCTAAGGTAACTATGTACGCTCCCTATGTACTTCAGAAAAATTTCCTGTGACTAAAAATCTACACCTAACATTAGAGACCTTTTTCTGAATTCTTGGGTGTAATCTTGCACATTTTGACCTTTAAGCTGTCTAAAGTTATGCCAATTCATGATGGCTTTCTGCATATAAGCTAGAGGGTAGAATTGTCTTTTAATTGCAGCAATGAAATCATTCCAAGAAATTGAGATCTTACCATGTTTTTTAATCTCCTCTTGGGTCTTTGATTCCCACCATACTAGTGTTGCACCCTCCATTCTCAAGGAGGCTAATTGAACCTTTATATCATCATCTTGAAGGTTTTGAATCCTGAAATAGACCTCCAACTGACGAATCCAATTACCAATCTTCTCTGCATTCACTTCACCATTATACATGGGCAACTCAAATTTAACATCAAGGTTTAAAAAAGATGATTTACCAGTTTCTTTTGAAGAATGATGATGAGTATGAGTAAGGGTTGTATTAGTTGAAGAGTATGAAGATTATTTTGAAGAAGAAGAAGAAGAAGATGGTGGAGAGGGTGGAGGTTTGTCTCCATTCCCATTACCTCCTTTTCCATTACCTTCTCCTGAAGAGACTTCTCCTTTGGGAGGTTTCAAGCGTTCTCCTTGCAACCTGCTACTACTATTCCTATCTTCATAGAGGACCTTCACCATCTCTGTTATATCAAAGAAATCCTTTCTGAAGGTCTTCTCATCTTCTATCATGTTTGTAGGTTCTCCTTCATGAGACTTGATCTCTGGAATCTCAACTGCAACATGAGGCTGAAAAGGTGTTGGAGATTGTGGCAACATTTCTCTTCTTCCCCTTGACCCAACTTTAGGGCTTCTAACCAACTTTCCTTCACCTTTTCAGAGTTTTAACCTTATAAGAATGACATAAACTTGCAAACAATTAAATCCTTCTTTCACAAAGAAAAACCTAGGGCTCTGATACCAAATCAATGTGATTTAGAATATTAGTTTGTAGTGCTAAGATATTCCTCATATTATAAAAAAAATGTTTTCATTGTGCTTAAGGATTCATCAAATTTTGAAAGTAAAATGAAGAGTTTTTATGTTAATTTTATGAACAATTTAACATAAAACAAAAACTGAATAACAACATAAGCTTGTACAAAACATCATAAAAAAAACATTACAACAAGAACATGATAAAGGAGTTCACCCTCCTGGGCTATGTCTCCTTGGTCCAGCCTTCAATGGCTTGGGCCTCTCCATTATGCTCAAAAGTGTAAAAATTTGTGTTTACAATGCTCAAATTCTTTTGAAACCTACTCCAATGAGTCCAGAATACTCAAAAATGACCATATAGCCTCTTTTTGCATCCAATTTGGTGGAAAATTGAAGAATTTATGACTTCTCCTATTTATCCCATTATTCATTCCACAAATTTCTTCATATTCAACAGGAACCCACAATTTCGCTCCAAAAATCCGCTAATCGAGCGAGAATTTTGCTGCACAGTGGGCCATAATCCGTCGGCACTGACTGTCTTATCGGAAATCACAATCAGTGGAGCCTTGTGAGCTTATGGTCAGTAAACAAGGAGGCCATTGTGCGATTGTGATACAACATACCTGACAGACCATTAAACTACAACCTATAGTCGCATCGCATCTAAGGAACCTATCGTGTTTCGCCATCGGTGGCGAAACGATGACAATCATAAAGAAGGACCCTGCATTGTGTTACAATTTGTGATTGCAATATCACATCACAACCCAGATCTACCAGGGAAGATTCTATAACACCTCCCATCTCTGATGTGTAATTGCAATCCATCGCATCGCACCTTTGGCTGATTCTTGAATGCCTTCCCACTTTCCTTGTCGCATCGCAACCCTTCCCTGCTCGGGGGCAGATTTTAAATGCCGACCTACATGCTATTGCAATTTATGAAATGCAGGGGATAATGGTGGCTTGCCACTTGGCTCCTCCTCATTCGTTCAAGGAACTTACCACATCATCCATTCCTGCCATGCGAGCAAGTCAAACCTAAATTTTGACTTGTTATAACTTCTGCATACAAGCTTGGATTTGAGTGACATTCACATCGTTGTAATCAGAATGACGAGCTCTTCAATTTGAAGCTAAGTTTATCAAGATTCTAAAACTTTTATTTTTGAGCCTAATTTTGAGCACCTAATCACTTCTCCTCTCCAAATTCTTCACAACTCACTATGCAAATGAATTGCATTTAGGGGAAAAAAGCCCTTTTATTGGAAAAACCCTAGTTTTTCTGCTGCTCATTGTGATCAAACCGCAGCTCCATTTGATGAATCATTAGATCCATTGGAAATCTCTCATTGAGTTCTGTTATGGGTCTCTCATTTCGTTCAGTAATTGGACACTTCACCTGGATGCCATTTTTTGCATGAGGTCTCACTTTTCCCCCTATTAAAATCGAATTTATTCATTTAAGCCACCCATACTTTTGTACCACTTTAACTTTTCACTGGTTGACTCATGTGTTGATTTTCATCATGAGTAATCATCACTGACTCATGTTTTTATGGTCCCCTACAGGCCTTCCCCCACGTGGTAGCATCATCGTGTCACCCTTGTTCAAATAATTTGAGATGAGTCACCTTTGTACCTATGGAGTTTTTTCCGACTCCCTTGAGTCTAGTCGCAGTGTTCCATACGTTGTTGTGTCGCATCAATCCCATTATTTTCATATCTGACCTGTAGATAAACTACTCTGCCTTTTCCAAATGCCCATTTGAGTAATTGACCATACCCTCCAGAATTGAGTCAATCGATGCCAAGTCAACCATCCTAATTATGCTTTGACAAGGGACGTCATCAGTCAACCACCCATCTTGTTTCCTTCTACCATCATCCATAGTGTCATTCCATCAATCACTCTACTATGATTCCTTGTGCCTTTGATAGGGATTCGTTATTGCATTAACTCTAGTAGGCCCTCTTCTATCGACCTCAGAACATTTATTCCAGAAGAGCGGTCTAGAGGGTGGTGTACCTTGGTACCATCTTCCATACCTTTTTTGTGCTTCAGATCAATCAAAGGGAATCATCGTTTCCATTTGACTTGGTTGTTTATCACGTGCTCGACACCAACTCCTTATCACATGATTGGGATTTGTACACTTGACGATTCAGTGATCCAAACGATTGTCCCAGTGATTCCTGGGTGTGTGTGAGATGTTAGAGAACACATGAGTGGGTGGCCCTTCAGGTATCCCTTCACATGCCTAGATGACCATAGATGTTGATCCAGCCTGAAATGTAGTTCCACAAATGTGATGGGTTTGGTTTCTGCCACTTACAGTGCCCATAACACACATGTCTCCTTCAAATGATCCATTCAGATCTTCAGAGCCATTTCTTGCTCAACATGGCTTCTTTGGTTGTGATCCCCCCCTCACCATGTCATATTGAAGGGAATTATGTCTCATGTACTTAGATGTTATTACATTCATTCCAAACCTATGTTTTTTCAGGCGCATTATGTATATGAAATCCACTATATTATTTTCTGGCCCATTGTTGATAGTGTATCATGTATCATGTACTTTGTAGCTCAATGTTGGGCTCATCATTATGCTTTGTACGCAGTTATCTCGCTGGGTATGGGTATGCCTCCCCTGCCTCATTTGAGATCATGTACTCCCACATAAAAGTAGAATTCTATTAGTTTAGTAGGTCCCTCTGCCCCCCTCCCATTATTTGTCCATCCTTGCATTGTTTCAGTTCTTTCTCTCTCTCTTTGACTCCCCTTTGGTGTCTCATGGAAGTGTAACCTATAATGTATTTCAATCATACGATTTTCTCTTAACACTCATACATTGGGGGGCAATCTGTTATCACCAAAAAATGATCACCTAGCCATTTCTAACTAGGTGGATTGAAATAGACCATGTAGGATTAATTTTACCATAGTAAAATCACTTTCACTGTGGAAAATAATTTATTAAACCACTTTTATTAAACTATTTTATGATTTAAATAAAATAACCCATGCGAATAATTAGATAAATCAATATTTTTTTTTCTCTTGGAATAATTGTTAAATCATTGTTTAAATAATTATTCCTTATCACATTTGACTAAATCCCCTAAGAATAATTATATAAATCACTATTTGTTTATTATTCCTTATTTCCATTATTGGAATAATAGTTAAATCACTATCTAATAATTATTTCAATTTCACAACATTCTTAATCCTCGCGAAATAATTAATAAATCATTTTATTCATTAACTCTTTCTAAATAAAGATATTTTACCATTTTAAATATATTTTCCCTCTCAATAAACATAGTAAAGAATTCCTAGTGGTTAGATCTTGATTTGGTCAATATTGTTTTAGTATTCTCAATTTTTGAGATTAACTCAATACCTTGTTATAAATAGGAGGGGTTTCCATTAAGTTTTCACCATGATCATTATTATTGTCACTGTTATCATCTCTTTTATTCCGAGCTCCCATTTGAGTTCTTCACATTGTTTGGGTTTTTCACATATTGAGAAAGAAGATTGATTACTGAAGCATCAAGGACATTAAAGGAGCCATCCCATGGAGGGGGATTTGCATACCCTTTTCGTAGATCTCCTTCACTATGCGTTTTCAATAAATAATTTATTTAATTAAATTCTTTCCATTTGGGTTATTGCATTGAATATCTTTATTGTTGTTTGCTATTCTAGATCGTATATGTTTTTATTGTAGGTTTTTCTATGTTTTATTACAGATATGAAGTGTAAGCAGACCATAAATTGTTGTTAGGGTCACTTCTTACGTAGTGACTTAAGTGAAGTGTGTTTGGTAAACCTTACAAGAAATTTCACACCAACAAAGTGTACTATATTTTAGATGTATATATATATATATATATATATATATATATATATATATATATATATATATATATATATATATATATATATATATATATAGATATATAGATATATATATATATACACATCCTTCTCTGAATGGACAACTAGTTTTTCTCTCAATAAGTTAGGATCCCTCTTCCACCCCATGAAATAATAAGTGTCGAAGCACAATTCTATAAATAAAAAATAAATAAAGGGTGAAAGAAGAGAAAGGATTCCTGTGCATGGAGGTGAAGCAAGCAACTTCACTGGGGTAATATTTAGGCTCATTGGTAGTGAGGCAATGTTTGTGTTCCTGTAGTGACTCCCCCAGGGTACTGTCCAAGCCTGCTAGTAGTAGAGAAACACAAGAGATGAAAACTAAGACTGATAATTCTTTTCACTTGCATATGTATATACTCCTTATCCCCAATCGAAACAATTTTGTTTTGACTTTATTTTGTTAGTGTGTTGTTGATGAAGAGAATGAAGGAACTCTATCTTTAACTTGAGCTAAATAAAGAAGATATGGTGATCGGTTAGATGAATAATACTTCCTCAAATGCTAGACCTTGTTTGTAGAGTTAGACTCATACAGAGAGCTCGAATTCTACTAGTTTATCACCAAGTGTTGTAGATGCTACAACCCCACTCCAAAATGATTCCTATGATTTGATATTGGAGCCTACCTTCTGTCTATAAGAACCCATATTTCATTTTCGTCAAGTATTCCTCTTGATTTTCTAGTGTAATGATGGCTTATCCTTGCATTCAATTCTTTTGGTGACTTCACCAGGTTGTCTTCACAATGACTAAGTCTTACTGATGATAACTAAACAACTTCTAAACATGAGTCAAATTCTACCTTGATTTTACACCAACTATTAGCCTTCCCTCTATGAATTGCAAAATCCCCTCCCAATGGAGACTACACAAGCCCTTGAGGATTTCAAATGAAAAATCCCTTGAAGGTCATAACTCCACAACCCTAAGAGATTGGAAGTCACTGAGCATGTGAAATTGACAATCAATCACTAAGAGTCAAGGTTGCGTAACTCATTGAGTTAGTGGATTGTGCAATTCCTTGCCACTGGGAATTTCACAATTCCTTCTACAAGTGAGACTATTAAGTTCCCTAGAGAAAGTACATGTGTATCACTAACAAATAGGGAGTGCATAATCACCTTAGGAAAAGTGGAACAAAGTTTTTATTGTCAATATTAAGACAAGTGTCTCTTCCTCCTTGTTTTTAGGCATGTCTGTTATAAACCCTAATTGTAGCCACATGAGGAAAATATAAATAATAGAGGCTAGTATAGCTAATTTTCACACTTGGCTTTGAATCTATAGCATTCATCATGAGATCAAGGAACTTTGAATTGTTTTGTAGTGCCTCTCCAGGTAAGTTTTTCATGCGTCACTTTTTTTTTTTTTTTTTCATTTTTGTCTTTACGAGTGTTATTTTCCCATTTATTTTCTTCGTAGCTAGAGTTTATATTATTATTTCCTTTTACAAGTGTTTATTTTGTCTGTTGTTCATATTTTATTAGTGTCACATAACCTTCTTGCTATTTTTCCTATTAGTAGTTACCGCTGTTGGGACTTTTTGTACATGCATGTTTTTCCTTTTGCATGATATTTTTTGGCCCTTGTTGCTAATCAGTGAAACTTTTCCTAAGGTCGATCTACACTTATTCCTTCCCCATATTCAAATCTCTAAGTCTCTCTTTCTCTCCCTAGAAAAAATGTGCAATCCTTTAGCAACTATTTCCTCCCCAACTGTGCATTTCACAACTCCAAGGCTCAAGATCATCTCTTAGTCTCGAAGACTGTGTAGTTCATAGTCACTGGCTTTCCTAGCTATTCATTGCAAAAATCCATCCCTTAGTGCCCAACCTTGGCCTTTGAGACTATGCATTTCATAGTACCTTCTCTCTCCTGCCCAGTTGAGATTGTGCATTGCATAATCTCAAGCCTCAATATTCCTCCCTCTCTACTAAGACTACGCAGTCCTCTCTCTCACTATGTAGTGCACAATTATAGAGCTTAGTTTTCCTCTCAAATCCCAAAAACTATGCAATCCATCTCCTTATTTAGTGTGTTGTTTCTTTAAGTTTGATTGATGAACTGATATGCCTAAGCTAAGTTGTTTCTTCATGAGTGCATTTCTTGTTACAAGTATTAGAGGTCTTGATCTCATCTCTTCTTCATCACTAGCCATCATCATGCCTCCCAAGATATCAACCTCGAAATAAACAACAAAGAGCAGTACCAATGAAGTGGTTGACAGGCCTCCATTCACCGTCCCCATTCTATATGATACTCATCTCTTCGTAGAAAAGGGCTTTGATATCACATGGAATGTGGTTAAATATGCATTCACAACTACGAAATTTAAGGAATATATGGATGACAGACAAGTGTACATTAACATCCAATGATTAGGTTTCCACAAGGCTGTGTGTAGGTTCCCAATCCTATGTTGTTCAAATGTCATCAAATGGATTCTGCAACACTTGGATACTAAAAGCATGACTCTCAACAGTGTGCGTGGGCAACAACTTACCTCTTACTTAGCCCATGATATTCACTTGATGTACCACTTTCCTAAGCCTGAGGAATATATGGATTCTTAATTCTATGTAGTCAATGGTTATTTAAACAACAAGGATGTTATTAAGACTTGGGTAAAAGAGACAACTAATTTTTGCCAGACACCTAGTAATACATAAAAGACCAGATCCCTGAGAGAGGTGTTTTAGTACCTGTAGTGTTATGCTGTTGAATATATGGAAAGAAGAATGCCGAGTCCATCCTAAAGGATGGGTTTACATGCTGCATCATATTGTCATGGAGGGGAAGATATTCAATTGGTTCAACCTTTTAGCTCAACAATTTAGGATTAATTTAAACATGGTGAAAAATCCACCTAAGGATAATAAATATAAATACTACATGTCTCAATACTTTTTTTATGGTATATGTGCTCAAACTTCTTTTCCTGGCATGGATTGGAAGTGGACACCCAAGGAACCTCCTGTTCAGATTCATTACAAACTGATTTCAGAGTGTAGTTACAAAGGAGTCATTGAGAAGCTAGCTAACCACTTCTTCAAATTCTTGTACCAAATGATATTTGAATAAGGACCCCCTTGCATATCCTGTGAGGGGATGAACTCAATATCATAATTTTCCGATTGGTTTGGCTCACTAGATAGCACATACCTCAGGGTGTTTGACTGCCATAAACCATCACATTTGTTACTGAGGTATGCCAAAAATAAGTTAGTCTTGAAAGAGGCCACACATTATCTTGCCATAGGCTTATCAATAGTACTACAGAGAAAAAATAAAGCACCCTGGCCTAATTTTCCTTTATAGGCGAGATCTTACAAAATCAAGAACCTAAAGGCTGCAGAATCCAGAGTGAAAGAGTTGGAGAACTTTAGGTTTGGGACAATAAATTATCATCAGTAGGATCCTAGAGCTATTTGCAAGAAGCACTGTGCAAATTTGCATTTTAATTAGTTGTTTGGAACTTTCTATAGGCCAAAGGATGATGAGACAAAGAACTACTATAATGCCTCTAGGCCCCACACATCAGGAAACTAGTTAGGTCCTTCCCATGTGGCTCCAAAGCAGAACACTACACCGGAAGCAAGGAAACTAGAAGAGCACAACCAAGTGAGCATCAAATATAAAAGGAAGGTTGTTCATAGCTTAGTAGAGGAGAAAAGCCACAAGTTCGAAGTGGATCTAGATATTCTGAAAGCAACTATGGAAAAGAAAAGAAAGAGGAAGCAATAAATAGTATCATAGAAGGGGAAAGAAGAGGAAGAAATAAAGAGGTAGGAAGAGGAGAAAATGTGGAAGGAGGAGAAGGGAAAGAGAGAACAAGAAGAAATGTGAATGCAATAAGAAGAATTAAGAAGGAAGGGGGAAGAAGAAGCAATGTTGAAGCAAGAAGAAGAAGAGATATAGAATCAACTACAGGAAGAAGAGTATAAACAACAATAGCATCAAGAGATTTCTCAAGAGATTGAAGAGCTAATAGTTTTCCAAGAGATGGATGTAGAAAAAGGGAAACAGAACCAAGATGTTGATCTTATGCCTATTATAGAAAAAATCATCACTCAGTCTCCATGCCCTCCTATAGATGGGCAAGATCAAGGTGATGAAGGAGAAATTGCTCCTTTAGATGAGGATCTCATCATGGATATTTCTAGTCTGAATTTCAATGAGCTTTAGAGAAGAATTGTGTAAGAAAGGAAGAAACATTTTCCCGATGACCTCATACATCCTTCCTTCATTAATATAGAAAGGGTGATTTTCATGGATACCATAATGAATCCTCAAACCATTTCTGCAGCTAACTTTGATTTTGCAGGAGCTTCAAAGGAAAATACAGATTACCTAATGGTAGAAAAGAAACAAATGGAAAATGATTTGGAAGTTGCGAGACAAAAAATAGGAAAAATCCAAGAAGAAAATAAGAAGTTGTATTCCACACATTTTCAGTTGAAGTATCTTTAAGAAACTATATATGGTGAAGTTCAAGAATTGGGAGAAGCTATGATGAATATTTATGAGGCATTGATCACCATGCATAAAGCGGTTGTCCCCTTGCATAATATGCAAAAGAAATCACGTGAGAATGCAAAAGCTTTGAAAGTCATTCATATATCCATCACCACAATTCATGAATGGAGAATGAAGTAAAGAGGTTCACCATCAGAATTGGCTACGAAAAAAAGACAACAGGCTAAGTTGGAGAACACTGAAGTTAAAATTCTTATGCAAAGTTAGTAAACAACTCAACAGTTTCATAGAAAACATCTTATCTTCTTATGCATGGATGTAAAATGGTGTGGACTCCCTGGTAAAATATCATAAGATCCCTTTAGTCGAGTCATTTTGAGAGGCAAAGGAAAGAAACACATTCATGCAAGAAATTTAAGAACACTTGGTGTTGGGATAGGGTCCCTAGGGTCAATTTTTTGATAGTTTAAGCAAATTTTGGTTATAATTTTATAAAGAATGTAAAGTCTCCACGAAATGTGAAAGCAGATTGCGCAGGTAAGTAGAAGTCAAAGGGGATTTAGCCCCTTGTATGGGTAAGTGATAGGATGGTTTTTGAGACTCACCCATAGGCCGCGGACCATGGTATTGTAATAGAAAGACTATAAATATTTGATTCATAGAGAATCTAGGATAACATAACTGTGGATGAAGATATATTGAAAGGGCAAGGTGCTAAGATAGGAAATTTTTGTTTCCTATACTTAAGTGAAAGGAGAAGGCTCCTATAGATGAGTGCGCGAAGACCTTAGCAAGTCTGCAGCTGAGTGCCTGGGTCCCTGTAGCTAAGTGCACAAGGTAAAAGAGTCCGTAATTTAAACACTGAATCTAATAAAGACAGTTTTGAGTTGAATTGAATGCATCTATGCCTTGTTCTTTAATTATGCTTAAGTTAATGTATCTTCTCTCTGTAAGCTATTTTCTATAAATTAATGTGTTCTACTGCGTGAATCTGTTGGATATTTAATGTCTGTGCATGAAAAGTGTAATGAATTGTTTTTGTGAAGATATTAGATAGATCTGTTATTATAAATGTTTAGAATTGGTAGATCTGCGTGAAGGAAAATCTAGGGTTGCTATTTACTGAGCGAAAGTCATGAATCTACCTCTTTTATGTCTGATAAGCATGATTGTATACCTTTGCAGAGACCTTGAGGTCAATTGGATAGAGTTGCAGTAGTGGACAATAGGAAAGTATAGATCTGTGCGAAGGCAGATCTAAGCTATAAGTACACATCACATGGTCTCTGGATGTAGAAACATGGTTCTATCATCCGCCAATACTGATTCAGTTTAGACTGCAGCCCGCACTACGCAAGTTGTTGCTTAAAGGACCAGCAATTATGGTTTTGTTGGTTGGTGCGAATAACTCTAAACCTAGGTTAGGCCCCCTAGAGCCAACACATGGTTCTGTTGCCGGGACTAGGATCTATCTAAGAGATATGTGATGTCGAATAAGTGGTTTCCTACAAAGAAAGAGATCGAGAAGTGGATTGACCGAAAAGTGCATGCGTTTGCGGCTCAAGAGAACAAGAGCCCTAAATTGTCCAAGGAACAGTGGTTGCAGAGATATTTGTACATATATGAGACTGGAGTGTTCTTCTATTTCTTCCCTGACGAAATACTTGAGTGGCTTTCTAGATTGGAAGATAGTCAGTGGACATGGAGGCTAGATGACCCTATAGTGTGGACTCTGGAACTAGTGCGATGACTAGAAGCATAAAAAAGAAACATCATGTGGGCCATGTACCACTGGATTGATCACACTCTTGGAATTTTTGTGAGTGAGTTCGTGATCAATATAACTATCATCTATAGCAAAACAAAACGTAGGCTCTTCAAGGGACTTTGAGGTAAGTATTTGAAGTCATTGAAAACGTGGATTAAAATGTTGTTATGTGAAAAGATGGTTATGCAATTACTTGGATGTTTGGAGCTACGTGAAGTGGGAAACTATTTAGAAGAAAAAAAGGAATGAACTCAAATTATTTCGTTGATGGAATCCCCTTCTAGTGACGAAAAAGGGATGGTAATGACAACACCATGAAGTGAAAGACAATTTATTAAACAGGGTATTACCAAGATACCTCATCCTTCCACTCTGACTCCACCTCCACCTTCACCTCCACCTCCATTTACACCCTTCAACATGGTGAATGCAATGAAGGTGATGGTTTTTAAAGGGGTAGGGAGAGAAGACCCCAAACAGTTCTGGTTTGTTGCAAGAGCTGTGTGTATGACACATCAGATTATAGACAATAACATCAATAAAGCACATCTGGTCACGACCTTACAAGACCGAGCTTTAACCTGGTATATCAAGTACTACATAGATCACCCCAATGCAATGATGGCAAATGTTATGAAACCAGCTCAAGAAAAGATAGAAAAGAAAGATCAACGCCTTAGAATTCAGCCTCTTCGAGGGGGCAACCTCCTTTACATTACATAAATGAACAATTCTTGGATGATACAAATGAAAATACCTCCTTTCTATATATAGGAGTCTAAGTGGTCCCAATACAATCAAAGCCTACATAACAATAATATTGTAGGGCACAACAGTAACAATGGTGGGCTTCTATGTGGCATAATAGTAACAATATGGGCACTACATGGGTACATCAATATAATAAGTGGGTTATACTAATAACAATAAGGGGTTACACTAGTAGTATAGGGGCCTAACATGCCCCTCTCCTTCAAAAAGCGTTGTCCTCAACGCTTGAGTAGTTCTTGATGCTTCTATATAAAATTCTTGTCCTCCCATGTGTAATATTCAGCAGGTAAGTTCTTCCACTTGATGAGATACTCTGAAATTGATCGATTTCGTAGCTGTCGGGTTCTTGTTTCTGTGACTGCTCCAGGTTCCAATATGATTTTTCCTTCCTCTTCAATTTCTGGCAATATTGCTTGAATTGGGATCTTTTGCAACTTTTGAATAAGTGGCCATACTTCTTCGTTCTTCTTCCATTCATCCGTTGCTTCGTTTATCCAATTTGGTTGGATAATATAAATAGCACAAAACAATGCTTCCACATCCTCATCCTTGAAGCGTCTTCCCATTCGGTAAGGTCGCCATTTTTTAAGTGCATGTAGTATTGCCAACATTTCCTTCTCATAAATAGCTTGCTTGAGATGTAGCAGTAAAAATACCAAATCACTCACATCAAAACATTTTTCACTATGATGTTGATGTACCTGTTGTTTCATTTGATTTTGCACCGAAGTGGCGTTATCCTTTAAAAGTTGGAGAACTTGCTGTTGATGCTCGATATGATCTTTCTCTACTTGAACCTTTTTCTTCTTGATATGTCCTTCTATCTTTTGAGGAGTGGTAATTTCTTCCAGTCCTTTACAAGATATGGTCGGATTCATTTCTTGATGCTCGATGTGATCTTTCACTTCTTGAACATTTTTCTTCTTGATGTGTCCTTCTATCTTGATAGTTTGAGGAGTGGTAATTTCATCGATTGAATTACAAGATATGGTTAGATTCATTTCTTCTTTCTCAATGTGATCTTTCACTTCTTGCACCTTTTTCTTCTTGATATGTCCTTCTATCTTGAGAGTTTGAGGAGTGGTAATTCTTGCCAATGCTTTACAAGATATGCTCTGATTCATTTCTTCTTTCTTTGGGGTGGTGTCCTGACGTATATCCTCTTCTTTTGTTGTTTCTTGATCCTTTTCTTCCTCCTCTTCATATTCTATGTAAAATAATTTCTTCTCAGCACACCTATGACCTTTAGTGCATTTGCTATCACAATTGTAACAAAGCCCTTTTTCTCTTTTTTCTTCCAATTGTTGTGGTGTAACCCTTGTAGGTTGTGGAAGGCTGGGAGAAACAACACTTCCATCTTTATAGTTGTGAGGGGTATGCTTCCTGGTTTCCATAATTTTGCTTTCCATTATGTCACAAAGCCCTTTTACTCTTTCCAATTGTTGCGGTGTTGCTCTAAAGAAGGTGTTGCTCTTTATATCCTCATAATGTGCTATCATTTCCTCCGTGAAAATTGACCACGTGACAAGTTTTTTACGAGAACAAAGCCCTTTGTACCATAAAAATTGATCTGGTTCTAAATATGAAGATGCAATACATACCTTTTGTAACAGTTGTACACCATGTATATCAAAATATTGCTCCATCTGAAGTATCCAATTTACCGGATCCTTGCCATCAAACTTCCTCATCTTGCTTTTTCTTGATTGTAGGAGCTCTACCTTGAAACGACTGTAACTCTGTACTTTTGGATCTTTAAGTTTTGAATTTGTGACTTGTAGTATCCCTCTGTGTCCTCTTTCCAATGCCACAAGTCTGATCCAAATTGGATTCTCCAAGAAAACGTTATGTACAATCGCCCGCAGTGACCTGATTATAGACTAGTTCAGTAGATCGAACTTGTATGAAGTGCCACGTGTCACTGTTTCAACCTTTGACTCTAAAACATATATAAATAGAAACTACAGTCCGTCCTCTTTCTGTAACTTCTTACGAAATTTCAATCCGATGCTCAGAAAGAAAGTTATGACGATTTTCCCCAGGTCACCTGTTTTGAATGTAATTCAGGAGTCTGCAAAAAGGCCAACTTCCTCAGATCATATCTCCGAAAATATCGCGCGAAAAGCTCTGAATTTCGGACCCAAGGTTCAGCGCCAATTCTTCTAAAATGGGTTTGTTTTGCGACTTCTGAACCGTTACAGAAAAAAAATTATAGCGCACATGCCACGATGACCTGTTTGGAGCAGCGAAACCCTAGAATCCAAAGCTCTGATACCAAATGTTATGAAACCAGCTCACAAAAAGATAGAAAAGAGAGATCCACGCCTTAGAATTCAGCCTCTTCGAGGGGGAAACCTCCTTTACATTACATAAATGAACAATTCTTGGATGATACAAATGAAAATACCTCCTTTCTATATATAGGAGTCTAAGTGGTCCCAATACAATCAAAGCCTACATAACAATAATATTGTAGGGCACAACAGTAACAATGGTGGGCTTCTATGTGGCATAATAGTAACAATATGGGCACTACATGGGTACATAAATATAATAAGTGGGTTATAATAATAACAATAAGGGGTTACACTAGTAGTATAGGGGCCTAACAGCAAAACTCAGCAAGCACTGAATAAAGAATTTAGAAAGCCTAAGTGAGGCGTAGTCGATAACTGAGTTCAAAGAAATTCAACAAAATATAGATGAGTCATCCTGGGATTTTGATCAGAGATTGAAATTCCTGATCAAGCAGGCCAATATGGTGATCTCAGATTCACGTCATTGAGATTGGTATATCGCATCACTCTTACCACATTTAAGATTGTTGTTGTCACAACAAAAGATAGAAACACAAGCAGAAGCCTTAGAAATCACGATGAGGTTGGAAGCCTCACCAATATAGGATACAAACATTGGAGTGCAGTAGATTCACTCACAACTAGAAGTCCTGCACTTGGAGTTATAGAGCCTAAAGAAAGGAAAGGAATCCCATCATTAGGTGCGCACTGAGGTTTGGTGCTTGACATGAAAGAGCCATGGGCACGATAAGGACCATTTCCTGATTTATTAGAATTATCTTATAGGGGGTGGCATGTCCCCCTGAAGCTAGAAAATACAACTGGTCAAGCGCAGGAGCTGCACCATGGTGCGTTATTTGTCAAGTTACTGGAAAACATGCAACAGATAATTCTCACTTACTACAGAAGTTTGTGCAGACGCCCCCAATAGTTGTTTTGCAATTTCCATAAGTTTGTAGGTCATGATGAACGCCATTGTAGGAGTTATGAACTAATCATGGATAGAACCCCTACCTATCGAATGCAAGAAGAAAATTGGCCTCAAGAGTAGGGCGAAATGCAACACACGAAGGATTCCAAGGCCAAGGAAGAGGAAGAGGAGGAGGGGCTGGTAGAGGTCGTGGAAAAGTGATCTGTTATAATTGTGGTGAAGCTAGACATTTCATGCGTGACTGTCAAAATCCAACGCATCCATCATGTCAATACTGCATACAGTTCGACCATGTGATAGAAGAATGTCTGATCCTTATAGAAAAGATGCAAGAAAAGAAGATACAACCCCAAAAACTTATGAAGAATATTCAGATGATGAGGGTAGAACCACGCAAAGAATATTATAATGTTAATATAGTAACATGCAGTGGTATGGCCACCGATGAAGATAAGGGAAAACAACCAGGGACCGAGGAATGGGTACATAAAGTTGATGAAAAGGATGTCACATTTGACCTTAACTGAGATAAATAAAATTTTATGGAGGCTAAAAAGAATTTTGCTGAAGCTTCTATGTCAAGGGGTCAAGAGAGATATCCTCAGAATAATGAATTGCAATATGTAGATCCCTCACTGTTAGCCAATTTCCTAAAAATCTGTATGAAGTTGTTGCGTGATAAGAAGGCAATATAATGGCTCCAAGAACTAATATACAAGTGTGCATATAAGATTAAAGTTCCTTTGGAACAACGCACTGTAAGGAAACTCAGTAAGCATAAGAAGAGGACAGGACGCGAGATGAGGTTGACTGCGTAGATAGGAAAATATGAAATGGACCAAGTCATCTTGGATTTGGGTTCTGATGCGAATGTACTGCCAAAGTAGACGTGGGAAAGAATGGGGAGACCTACACTGCAGTGGTCTCCTATTTAGCTAGACATGGCTAATCGACAGAACAGTATCTCGATGGGGCACTTGTGTGGTGTAACAGTAGACATTAAGGGCACGAGCATGCTGGCTAACTTTGAGATCATTGAAAAAGTGAATGATAGTAACTCATACCCTGCGCTACTGGGAATTAACTGAGCTTTTGATATGGACGTAGTAATCAACTTGAATAAGAGAAAAATATCTTTTGAAAGGAAGGCACTCAAGGTTGTAGTGCCACTAGACTGTGCTGAGGGAGCACGCTATACTAAACCTATCTGCGACTTCATGGAGGATGATGATGATCTTGATAAGATATACAAGTTCACACTGCAAGACAAATATTGGATCAATCATATGAATGATGGATGAATTGTGTGGGATAGGGATAGTTCCTGAACCTCAGATTCAGATGAGGAGCTTGAACACTGGCAGAATCGGTTGCATGAAGTATCCACGTTGCATTGCAATATGATGACCAAATCACTGCGGTGTGTCTCAACTGAGGTAAGGAAGTTCCACATTATGATGGTTTCACTAATGTTGATTTGTATCTAGATGAATTTGAAAGGGAAGTACCTAAAGAACATCGCTTCCAGGTGCTTGAATTGGCACTGCACACTACACCTGCCCATTGGTGGGGTACGCACAAGGATAATTTCACCTGTTGGAAGGAATATAGAAGGATGATGAAATTAAGGTTTGGATATGCTAATACTATGATAAAAAATAAGTACAGTGGCAAGGATGATCATCATGATAATTTAGCACGGTGGACTAAGGCTTGGGGAATGAAGCCGCAACCAGAATGGGAGCACATTTTCTGTCATACCTTAGATACAATCCCAATGAACTGGTATTTGGAAACAAAGCTTCACCATGGGACAGATGAATGGGACATCTTAAGAGAGAGTTTCTTATTGACTTTCAACTTTGAGGATGGGTTTGAATGCATTGATGAAGTGCTCCAGGAAATAAAAGCGTCTATATTCAAAATACCTAAGGAACTGGTAGAATGGACTTAGCTGAATTGGAGTACATAGCTGCACCATGCGCTGGAATGCTACAATGTCACTATTGAAGAGGAAGAAGAAGAACCATGAAATATCAATATTCCAGAGACAGAAGGACAATGTGAAGTCGAAGGACTGAAAGCTGAGAACCCAGATATATAAGAGCCTTTGAAAACTAAACAAGTAAATATTGGATCTAAAGCAGAGCCTAAGTTCGCAAAGATAGGAGACTATTGGGATGAGGATATAGTTGATAAGGTGGCTGAAATGCTGCATGAATATCAAGATCTATTCCCAACAAAGTTCTTGGATCTGAAGGGAATCGTAGGAGATTTGGGCGTAAAGAAAATCACTTTGAAACTTGATGCGAAGCCCGTCAAACAGAGACCTTATCAGCTCAATCCGAAATATAAAGAAAAGGTGCGCCAAGGGCTTGATAAGATGTTGGATGTAAGAATTATTGAACCAATATAAGAATCCAATTGGGTGAGCCCAATGGTTGTGCAAGAAAAGAAACAAAAAGGTGAAATTAGGATATGTGTAGACCTAAGAAAGGTGAACGATGCATGCGTGCACAGTCCATTTCCAACACCATTTACATATGAAGGGATAGAGAATGTTGGAGGATATGAGGCTTATTAATTCACGGATGGATTCTTAGGATACCATCAGATTAAGATCACATCAGAGGATCACAGCAAGATGACCTTCATGATAGAGGGGTTGCTTTTAGGATATAGTAATTCCATTCAGATTAAATAATGCACCCACAATATTCTCGAGGGTAGTAATCACGACAGTCAAGGATTTTATTCATAAATTATTAGAAGTATATTTTGATGATTGGACTATCTTCGGGTTGGTAAAGCACCATGTTGTGAGTCTGCGCCTTATGCTGGATACATGCCGCAGATATCAGATCACATTGAACTTGAAGAAGTGCATATTTTGTGTGCCCTTTGGAATATTGCTTGATCATGTAGTATGTAAGCAAGGATTAATGGTGGACCCTGCAAAGATCATTGTGATTGTGAATTTGGAAGTTCCCAGGCATGTAAAGTAGCTATGCATGACATTAGGGCACACTGGTATTATAGAAAAATTATCAAGGCTTAATCTTAGATAAACACACCAATGGAAAAGTTATTAAAGAAAGACATGACGTCTTTCTGGGATGAATAATGTCAGCGCAATCTAGATGTATTGAAGGCGAATATGGTGACCGCGCCGATCTTGATGTTACGATCTTGGAAGAAAGAATTCCATGTGCATGTGGATGCCTCTTGCATTGCGCTTGGTGCGGTATTGACCGAGGCAGGAGAAGGAGAAGTTGATCATTTGATAACTTTTATGAGCAGAACGTTATTGAAGGATGAGAAGAATTATTCCACTATAAAACGTAAAGGGCTAGCGATGGTCTACGCACTGCAAAATTTTCAGCATTATTTGTTGGGTGCACATTTTAAAATGTATACAGAGCACTCCACGTTGAAGTACCTAGTTAATAATACTGTGTTGGGGGGAGGGAATCTATCGATGGCTATTATTCTTTTCAGGAGTGTGACCATGAAGTAATTGTGAAACCTGGAAGGTTGAATGCAGGACCAGACCACCTGTCAAGGATTGAAATGGGAAAAGAACAAAAGAGTTTGGAGGAAGGATTTCCAGATGTGCAACTCTTTGCTATGCATGTTGCAGATAACCATTTTACTGATATCATTCAGTTTTTAACCACGAGTACAACTCCGGAAGGGTATTCCACTCACTAAAAGAAGGAATTATTGGTATGCTCTGTGGTGATTTTGCGTCACTTGTATAAGATGGGAACATGTGAAATACTGCAAAGGTATGTTCCAGATTTTGAGTGTGCTAGTATCATCGCCGAAGCACCTGGAGAAGTGGTTGGAGGACACTATGCAGGAAAAGTCACTACATAGAAGATTTTACACACAAGTTTATGGTGGGCCACATTACAGAAGGATTCTAAGGTATACTGCAAGATGTGTGATGCTTGCCAAAGGACGGGAAAGCCTTCACGAAGAGATGAATTTACCCTAAACCCTTAGGTGTCATTGAAAGTATTTGATAAGTGGGCTATTGATTTTATAGGACCTATACAGCCACCAGGAAAGAAGACGGGTGCACGGTATATTATTACTGCAACAAAGTACTTAACGAGATGGGTAAAAGCGCAGTAGGTGAAGTATTGTTCTGCTACCATTGCTACGAAGTTCTTGTTCGATTATGTCTTAACACAATTTGGGTGCCCTAAGTTATTGATGAGTGATAGGGGTACACATTTTATGAATGAAACAATCAGCGCGATGCTTGAAGAATTCTAGGTATACCATCAAAAGAGTATGCCCTATCATCCCCAAGCCAATGGTACTGTGGAAGAATTCAATAAGATTCTGGAGAACACGTTGACAAAGATTTGCAATGCATAGAGGAATGACTGGGACTAGTGCATACCAGCAGTTCTATGGGCATATCAAACACCTGTAAGAAGTTGACAAGCCAAACTCCATTTAGGTTGGTCTATGGGATTGAGGTAGTAATGCCTATGGATTATATTGTGCCAAGCCTGTGTATTGCAACTTTGATAGAGATGGAAGATCGCAAGACCTTGGAGGAATGAATCGCACAGTTACTCGAGATAGAAGAAGATCGCTCACCAGTAAGTGCAAAAGGAACGAGAAAAATCCTAGCATGATAGGCATATTATGTTGTGCACTTTCAAGGTGGATAATTTGGTGTTGCTATATGGCAGCAAGTTCACAGTGTTTTCGGGGATATTTCAAATGCATTGGTTAGGGCCATATGTTGTTAAGAAGATCACAAATGGTAGCGCAATTCAGCTCAAAAACTTGAATGGGAAACCCTTCCCTCGAAGAGTGAATGGAAGTCAGTTGAAGCTATATGCAGGGGATCCTGACACCGTGCAATGACTACATGGTCATAGGATAGTCTTAGTGCTCTAGGAAGTTGCAAGGGATAGTGGGACTATAAAATGCATTGCCCGAAGAGGAGGAAAGTACAGTAAGGTGGTTGCACGATGAGCATGAGTAGTGCGATAGAAGAAGCTGCGATAAAAGAAGTTACAACAAAAGAAGATATGATGGACAAGTTGCACCACAGGGGGTGGTGCCATGCAGCCGAGTCCAAAAATAGTTCTTGGGGTCACTGTTCATGATTGGATAGAGAAACTTCCGTTAGGAGGAACAAGTACGCGACACTTATGGAGAAATTATTTGGAGATCTGCCGCCAAAGAGGCATTTATGATTAGGAAATGGAGGAAACAATCAGCTTTGAATTTGAAATCACCTATAAATTTGGCATGTTGGTCTGCCGAATAACACTTTGTCTTCCAACAATTGTGTATGAGACCTCTTGTTCCCCCTATATGAATAGGTAGGTTTGGGAGGGTTTAGCTTCAAGCCTGATATTTGCGAACCTACCTGAGTGGAACCAGAAGATTATCCTTGAAAAAATGTCTGAGCCAGTCAGTTGCGAAGCCGCTGTTTCTCAAGCGGAAGGCCCTAAAGTTGTGTCCATAGAAGTTGTGCCCTTTTTGCTTATGGTGCCAAGGTCACCTAGGGAAAAGCACTTGACTACTAAGGAGAAGTAGAAGAAACCTATACCAGTGAGGCAATCACCGAGGAAGAACCCGAAGGTTCGGCAAAAAGAAAGGAAGGAAAAGGAAAGGCAACCTGAAGAACCACTAGATGTGGAAGAATAGGAACTTCGTGATGGTGTGGAGGAATTAGATGCTGAGGAGGGTGAGCCTCTCACTAGGCTCCTGGCATATACCCTCTATGGAAAGGGAAAGCGAAAGTAACCAAGGACCCAGATTCGGGTAAATTCATGGTCTCTACGTCGCTGCTACTAGAAGAAGTAGTATTTGAAGGCGTGCTCTTAGCGTGTATCCCAATGTTAAAATTGGAAGATTGGGATCTCGTCGAGCACGAGAAATTCCCTCATTTGGCCACCAATACATACATGACCAAGATTTACTATGAAGAGACTGGGGTCACAAGGCTGGAGCTAATGAAATGGGTTAAAGGCATTGAGCAGGCTGAATTACTAAATATGTTGTGTGTGCCACACTTTCACAAGTAAATGATTAATAAGGTCTGTGTGCACCAGTTTATCTCACTAATGCATGATGGGTGTTTATGGTTATGTGAACCCATTCCCATAACAAACATGTTGATTCATAGAATTGCAAAGTTTCCCTATAAAGGGGTAGATCTAGCTAAGGAATTTGCAGGTAAGAGAAAAGAGAAGGAACTCGCCGATAAAATGAAGACTAAGTTTGGGCTGATCAAGAAGTCGCATGGGTACTCCATCCACTCAATTTCAAACCAAGTAGTGCAGTTCACCGCTCAAATTTTGGCAGGAAAGATCATGTGGAAATGTCGCGCGGATGAGGTTTTGCCGTAGTACAACTAGGCTCAGTACCTTTGCAATGAGTTCTTAGAAAACTATCGCGAAGCACAGGAGGAGAGCAAGGAATTTCACTATGCCTAGCCCATATTGCTAATTATATTAGTTGTATGGAGACTGCCAGAGGATAGTCAGTTTCCTCCGTAGGATGAGGACTTACCATAGGCGGCGAAGTTCACTTCACTGTGGGTGATAAAGGATCCGAAGAGGATCATGGAGACCAAATTTTTCTAGATACTGGTTGAGATGGAGCTATGAACATTGATAAGTCAGTGCCAAGGTTGTCTCCAACCTTGTTTGATAAGTTGTGGGCCTTCACAGAATTTAAGGCCAACTTTCATAATGTTTTAATCAGTGTAAGGCGAGACCCAAAGAAGATATGGCACAAGTTTCCATACTTAGTGACAGAAGCTAATGTTCAGGAGATCATGGGACTATGGCCACCGGAGTGGCGAGAGCCCATAGACCTTGGCACAGGTACCAGTAGGGGCAAAGAAATATCTTCCATGTAGACAATAGCTGAGCAGAAGAAGAAAGAAGCAGAGCAAGCATAAACATGTGAGAAGGCTTCTCAAAAGAAGAATGACATTCTTGCTAAGGCAACTCTGAAAAAGAGCATGTTGAAAAAGAGCGTGTTGAGAAAGAGCGCACTGGCTAGAAGGACACAGTGGAAGTCAAAGCATTGGCTTCCCAGCATACCGAAGAACAGGAGTAGTCATAGTAGGAAGGAGGCGTGGGTGACTCACAGAGCACTCCTTTTAGGCTATCAAAGTGACAAAAGGAGACAATTGTTGGGCCAAGGAAGAAGCACAAATTAGACAAGCAAGCATGCATTGACACAATGGTTCTCACAGAAGGGTAACTTGATGAAATTAGGGATAAGGTCAGAGACACCACAATGGAACTATGGAAATAGTTTGAACAAGAGTACATGTAGACGTTGGGGAGCGTCCAGGAGGATCTGTGCGAGTTGCAAATTCAGACAGGTAGAATTTAGGAGACTGTTGGACAAGTGAGTGGGGTTCAAGCAAGCTTGCCATAAGTGAGCGAGAGAGTGTTGGAGATAGAAAGAAATCTAGTCGTCAGAGTCATCTCCTTACCATAGCATATAGTCCGCATATAATAAGAGGAAGACTGTTCCCAACTGGGAAAGATCAAAGGCATGGATGTGAATTTAGTCGCACTGCCAGTTCATACCCTCCAACATTTCTTCATCAGGAGGTTGTAAACGAGGTTTGAATCAGAGGACAATGTGCACTAGCAGTGATCAATGAGGTTAAGTTTAACAATGAAAATATATTCACTCAAAAGGCTCAAGCCTTAAATGAAAACGAAGAGCTAACAACGTGAAGTCAGAGCCTGGAAGCAATAATTACACAAGCATGTAATTCAGTCATAGAGTTACATATTCTCGAGGATGCAACAGTTGTAGAAAATATTACAAAATAGGCCAAGTCACTTTTGACTTCTAGATGCAGATATCAGAACTACAACTGAAATTACAGACAACTACTCCACCAGAGGTTAGGGAGTAGCACAGCGCAACCATCAAGGAGCACATGACTACTATGGAGAATGTAGTCAAAGGTTGCAACTTTCTTTTTAACAACACCATGGAGTTGTGGGATACCTCTTAGGAGGACTTAAACCTACAACAATTGACTACAGAAATCAGAGAGGCCCAACATAAATATGATTAGATTAGGGCGACTGCATGCACCTTGGCACCAATCCAGCGCTTAACGTACTTACAAGAAGGGAAAATGATACAAGCACAAGCTAAGGAGTTGTAGTGAAACGAATTAGTGTTAAAGGCACATAATCAACCGTGGATAGAGGAGGAAAGCCATATTTCCCAGACTATTCAGGAAAGCTAAAATATTTTCAACAGAATCAAAGGACCATGTGCCTTGCGGTGGAGGGACCAACTACATAAAAAATGGTCGAAGAGGTGAAACATGCTGTAGTACAGAGCATCACGGAGCTGGAATCATTGAAGTAGGAGTTCAGTGAGCTCCACCACAAAGTAGAGAAGCCATCTGAGTTACTCGAGGGTGAGTCACCAGATTTTTGTTGGGGTCTTGTTGGGATAGAATCCCTAGTGTCAAGTTTTGATAGTTTAAGCAAATTTTGGTTATAATTTTGTAAAGAATGGAAAGTCTCCAAGAAATTTTGAAGAGGAGCCCATAGTTAAGTAAAATTTGAAGTGACTTTAGCCCCTTGTATGGTTAAGTGATAGGATGGTTTTTGAGACTCACACATAGGTTGCGGGCCATGGTATTGTAATAGAAAGACTATAAAAATTTGAGTCATAATGAGTCTAGGATAAATTAACTCTGGATGAAGATCCATTGAAAGGGAAAGGTTTTAAGATAGGAAAGGTTTGTTTCTTGTACTTAGGCGAAAGGGGGAGGCTCCTGCAGCTGAGTGTGCAGAGACCTTGGCAAGTTTGCTGCTGAGTGCACGGCCCCCTGCAGCTGAGTTCGTAGGGTAAAAGAGTCTTTAATTTGAATGCTAAATCTAATAAAGACAGTTTTGGGTTGAATTGAATGTATTTGTTCCTTGTTCTTTAATTATTCTTAAGTTAATGTATCTTTTCTTTGTAAGTTGTTTTCTATAAATTAATGTGTTCTACTGCATGAATCTGTTGGATCTTTAATGCCTATGCATGAAAAATGTAATGAACTATTTTCGCAAAGATATTAGATAGATCTATTATTATAACTATTCAGAACAAGTAGATTTGCATGAAGGCAGATCTAGGGTTGCTATTTACTGAGCGAAAGTCATGAATCTGCCTCTTTTATGTCTAATAAGCACAATTGTATACCTTCGCGAAGACCTGGAGGTCAATTGGATAGAGTTGCAGTAGTGGGTAGTAGGAAGGTATGGATCTGCATGAAGGAAGATCTAAGCTATAAGTACACATCACACAGTCTTTGGATGTAGAAACCTGGTTCTAGCATCCCCCAATACTACTTTAGGTGAGACTGCAGCTTGCACTACGCAGGTTGAAAGGGCCAATAGTTAGGGTTTTGTTGGTTGGCACGAATAACTCTAAACTTGGGTCAAGCCCCCTTAAGCCAACACTTGGACTAGCTTAAGCAAATTTCTGTGAAAGAAGACGGAGATTAACATAAATACCATGCAGAAATATATTGGTGTCCCAACTAATATCAATACTATGTTGTTCTTATTAAAGAAGGTGACACAAAATGGTTCCAAAACCATCTACCCAGACACAATGGAAGCTAAAGTCCTCTATCAGCCTAATCGTCTTGAAACGTTTGAGGAGATCATCACAAAGTACAAAGCTTGGCATCACTATGTAACTGAATATTTACAAATTAAATTTGTTGAGCTAGAGTTTCCTCAAACTCAAGCTTAATGTGTATAGTTTGTCTTATTAGACTCTACCATTTTTTTCCTATATGGTTTTTTGTATTATTGTATTTGAAATAAAATATGTAAGTGGAAGTCCAAGTGTCAATTGTGGAATATGAGAAGTCATTAGTTAGGAAAAGACAAAAGAAGTGAAAGAGTCATGAGGGAAGTTCAAAGGTCACAAAGAGAGATAAAAGGTCATCTCATTTGTTATAAATAAACCTTCATAACTCAAGAAAAGGGCTTGGAACCAAAGAGGCTTGGAGACTATGTTTTGGAGCCTTGGCTTCTCTAGTTTAGCATAGGAAGAATATCATTCTTTGGAGAAGCAAGTGTTGGCTTCATGTTCAACTATTAGGGATAGTGCTATGTCAATGTAAATGTGTGCTTGGAACTTTCACTTTATACTGAGAATCTCTTAGATTTGTCGCACTTTCATGAATATGTCATGAATGTTGTAAGACTATTCTTTATAAATTTTCGATCTATGTGGTTTCATTTACACTATTGTTAATGAACTATTTTTAACCTTAGTATGTATCTTGTTGAATGCATGTTGTTTATACTATCTTGCTCCTTTTTATCTTGTGAACTATTTTGTAGGTTAATTAAAAATGCTCATGTGTCTCTTTTAAGATATGTACTATTACTTTATTTTAAGGGGCCCACTCTTTTCTCCTTTTTATCTTGTGAACAATTTTGTAGGTTAACTAACAATGCTCTTGTGTCTATTTTAAGATATGCACTATTAATTTATTTTAAGGGGCCCACTCTTTCCCCTTTGATGTGAAAGAACCTTTCATACATTACACTTGATATGACTCAAATTTCATACACTTGTTGTCACAAAAGTCATGCATATTTAATCTTATGTGTTTGTTGCAGCCAAGGCCTATCTTTAAAACAACCAATTTTTGGTAACCAACCATATTTTGGTTGGGGCTCCTACTCCAAACAGTGTGGGGTCTAATTAGTACCTCACAGCGGGGAGACCCCCTTCCTTGTTGGAAACTTCTAGAACCGTAAAAAAATATGAAGTTTACAATTGTATTGGATAAGAATTGTAGCGGTAATTCAGAGGTTTGAAAGTTGCATCGTGTGTTGACTTGTAGCTAGAAGGTTGACTTGGTCTTTGGGTCTTGAGAAGTCTAATTTTGATTTGATTCTATAAGAAGGAGATTGTTTGGGTTTTCCCCAAGAAGTGGGGTTTTTCCCTAGCATGGTGATCCAGATTTATGTAGGAGTGAAATGAAATATAGATTTAAACATAAACACAAAGCTACAAAGAAAACTGAACTTCAATTTATTGATAATAAAATACTAAGAAACTGTTTACATGGAAAATGGAAATAAACTAGCTCGGACGATGGTAGCTTATCTCTGAGAAGAGATGTGGTGGCTACATATTTTTGTACTGTGTTACAATGAGGCTCAGAAGCCTTTTTATTATTGAGAAAATAAGGGAAAACCCCAAACATCCAAAAACCTAACCCTAGGAGATGAAGTGCCAAATGTTTGTGGGCCTCATTAGAGTTAGTTGGTACACCAAATTCCCAGGGTCGTAACTTCAGCATATGATCTCCATTTCACGCATATAATACCTCATTAGAAATATCTATCAAAGTACTACAAATTTCGACTGCAAATGTATATTGTAAACATGAGTTTGCTCATTTTCCAGAAAACCGTTATTTAGGGCCTCAAAACGGCTCTGGAAGTTCAGTACCAGTAAAAATTCCAAAAATAGTAAATTGTGCTACAATTCAGGAAATTGAAAGAAATATTCTAAAAGAAACAATTTTGTGGGTCCAAGTGGGATAGGTGGGAGGCCACCAATATCAACCTAGATTAGTCATCACCCCTTAGGAAGCAATGGTCCCCATTGCATTGAGTGCCTCCATGAGATGGGGAAATTTCTGTTAAGCTTGGTCCCTAGTGAGCCACTTGCCCTAGTGCAAGAGTTGTCTAGATTTGATGACTTGATAAAGTTGGATCCTCTATTTTCTAGTGTTATTCATTTGTGTGTCCATGATTTGATCAATTGTGGCATGTTCAATGCAATCCGGGTTGATCTCTCTTGGTGTCAATTGTTCAACAATGACTGATGAGTTTAGCAATGGTATAAATTATGGCCAAACGTGGTCCACATTGAATATGAGGTGCAAGCCAAGGAATGGGGGGATAATGGGCTAAATAACATTGTCTTCCACAAGCTTTGTGATGGTGTAAGGTCCTTATCAGAGTGGTCGAACCTTATGATGGGCTCCAATGAGGCTCTCTTTCTGTAGATGTAACCAAATGTTGTCACCCACTTGAAGCTTATGGGGCACCTGATGCCAATCATATCATTGTTTATATTTGGCATTAGATTTCATTAGGATGTAGTGAACCTATTGGTAGATGTGCTGAATGTGCTCAATAAACTTGGTGGCTTTATTAGCTTTAAACTAAACATGGGCAGATTCTTCCTATGTAATTGTAAAAGGCAGTGCAACATCAAGGGGACACAATCATTGAAATCCCAGGCCCACTTCAAAGGGGTTGTGACCAGTCGAAATATTGAGAGCTCTGTTATAGGTGTGTTTCACATAGGAATACTCTCATTCCATGTTCACGTATTCTTAGAGTTGTAAATGCATAGTATGTGCACAATAATTTAGTTGACAACCTCTGTCTAGCCATCATCTTCGGGGTGGATTGTAGTCGCCTTGGTGAGATTGATATCAAAAAATGACCAAAGGATTGATGAAAATGATCTTAGGATCCTGTTATCCCTATTTGATATAATGGTCTGTGGGACCCCAATATGTACCTACACTCATTCAAAGAAGAGTCTAGAAGTGGCCTCTACTATGATATTCTTCTTGTAGGCAACCAATATTACTATCTTATAAAATAAATTGACAACCACAAATACACAATGGTTGCCATGTTTGGTAGAAGGAAGGATAGACATTAGTCCATGGACATGGATTTCTCGGACCGACTAGGAGTAGGCAGAGGAATATACAAGCCTTGCTTCTTATTAGTTGGCTTGTTGATGTTATAGGCAGTGCACGATTTGATGTATTTTCCAACATCCTATCAGATATTTGGCTAATAAAAATGCTTTTGTAGTATGACCACCATTTTCTCAACACCAAAGCATCCTGCGAACCAGTTATAATGCACCTCTAAGATCAATTTGTCACACTCACTTGAAGGAACACAGAGGTGGCCCAGGTAGCATAAAAATTCATCATAGAGGTGGAAGTCTAGAACTTGCTTACCATCCACTAGCATATGGTATGTGGTGAATTATGGATCATTTTTATATAGTTGTGTCCATCTAGAGGTATCGTGACCACAAGAGTTGAGAAGACGGTCAACGCTACAACCGATGGCCAACTGAGGAAATTTACAACATGATTGGTGTAGCCTTTCTTGTATTTAATATTCAAATGGAATTGTCGCAGATATGTGGATCGCTTTTGATGGTGATTGTTCTGTAACTTCCCTTGGGTCTGTATAAACTACAAAGGCTAGTGATCTGTGTGGATGGCCATCTTCTTCTCTAGAATGTAATGTTTCCATTTCCAACAAGCCTACACGATGGAACACATCTCTTTATCGTAGTTGGGGTATTTTCAAATTTTGTTGAAAAGTATCTCACTGTTATAGGCCACTATATGCCCTTGTTGGGTGAGAACTACACCAATAGCATAGTTAGAGGTGGTTTGTATCAATTTCAAATGGTTGTTGCAGGTATGGCAGTGTGAGTACTCGTGAAAAGTAGAGGCAGTGCTTCAACTCAGCAAACACCTTTTGTTGGGACTCGAACCAGAATTTTTTTCTTTCACTCTACCCTTGGTAACTTGACTCAAAGGCTAAGGTATATGAGAGAATCCCAACACGAACCTCCAATAAAAATTGGTAAGGCCCAAAAAGCTGTGAAACTTTGTTAGAGTGGTTAGGGTTGGCCAATCCCAAATGAACTGGATCTTAGATAGATCCACATGCACAGTGTGCTCATCAATGATGTAACCTAGATATTGGACCTGTCTCATAACAAAGGTGAATTTCTCCAATTTGACACATAGTTTTTGATGTTGTAGGGTTTGAAGGACCTGTCGAATGTGTTGCAAAAGCTTTTCCCAACTCTTGCTGAAGATGAGGATGTCATCTAGATATACAACCACAAACGGGTTGGTAAAGGGGCACAATATGTCATCCATCAGCCTCATAAGCGTTTTAAGGGAAATTTTCAACCCGAAAAGCATGGCCAACCACTCGAAAAGACCCTCCCCGCATTTGAAAGTACTCTTCCATACATCCATGGGTTCTATTCTAACCTAGTGATAATCAAATTTTAAATCGATCTTCATGAAATAATTGGACCCTTTGAACTCATCAAGAAGGTCATCAATCTATGGGATTATATACCTATTCCTGACATTGATTTTATTTAGTGCCCAATAATCAATGCAAAGCCTCGAGGCCCCATCCTTCTTCTATACATGTACAATCGAGCTCCCACAAGGAGAAGAAATTGGTTAGATGTGCTCTTTTTGTAGAAACTCATAGATCTGATGCTCGATTTCTTCATTTTCTAGAATAGAGTAGTGGTACATCAGGGTGTTGGGTAGAGGTGCCAAGGGAGCCAGATCGATTGAATGCTTCATATGACAGTGCAAAGGTACCTCTGCAGGTGAGGAGAAGATGTCCCTGTATTGTTCCACAACCTTATCCACCTTCTTTTGATGCATAGAGGAACCCTTCACTGGGAACATGGGTGTGACCATGATCTTAACCTTAATTTGAGAATGAAAAAAGAAGAAAATAAATTTCTTGGTCTAGGAGATGACCTTAATACATTTCTTAGTAGAGATAAAAGAGATGGCAGTAGGCGAGGCTACCTTGGGTATTCTGTATAACTTACTACCTAAACTAATAATAATAGTGCGAGGCCTTGAATCACAGAGAACATGATGCTTCCACAAGTATGGTTGGCATAATAATACATCAAAAACTTCAAGAGGAGAAATGTCACACAATACCTCATCCGTGAAGGGTTTATTATTGTAGCGAAGACGACATAATTGGCTAACACAAAGATCTTATTCTTGGTGGAGCCACCTGATGGTGTATGGTTGTAGGTGTGGTGTGGTCAGTAGGACTAGCTGCTTAATGACCTAGGTTGAGATGATGTTGTTTTGGCTCCCACTGTCAACAATGAATTACAACAGAGACCCCTTCACCCACATATGTGAGTGGAAGTGATGCTCCCTTTCTTATGGATATTCAGGCTCAATATTATGGATATTTGTGGTGGTAACAATGGCACTAGCCTCCACATAAATAATATGCTTCCCTTTTTCATTCTCCTTGTTGGGTTCTGACTAAGAGTCAAAACATGCATCTGACTCTAAAGCCTTTAGGTCGGCCAGCACTGATTGCTTGGATCAACACTCACTTGTGTTGTGAGTGGGGCTCTTATGGAACTCACACCACTTTCTTGAGTCCTTATTTATCGTCATGGTGTTATTATTTGCTTGAGGCTTCAACGGTTTTCTTGGGTCACCCCACCTTAGCTTTGTCCTTTTTTCTACAGTTTGGGGGTGCCTTTCCCTTGCTTCAAATTTGTGGACCGAAAGTCTCACTTCTTATGTTTAAATTTTTTATCAATCTTGAGAGTGTATTGATAGGTGGTGCCAAGCAAGGAGATGTCCAAGAACTCCATCTCATCCTAGATGTATTTGTGTAGACAATCACGGTACTTGAGTACAAGATTTCACTCAGAATCCTTGATACCCAACTTCATGCAAAGGGTATGAAGAATATTTTTGAACTCTGGCACATCTTAGTCCCTTCCCTATAGTAGTGTGATCCACTTTATTCACTTATCTTCATAGCTCTTCATAGGGTAATATTGTTCCTTGATGGCATCTCGGAAAAAATTCCAAGTGGGTGCAACTAAAAATATCGAGGGTTCTCTCTCATCCATATGCTCACAATTAGTTTCCCACTAGTCCTTGATGTGGGGGCTGACTTTGAGGAGTGTAAAAGTATTCTTTTCCCTATTAGATAAATCATGAACCAAAAATTATCCTTCTAAAATATTTAACCATTTATCTACGACATCTGCATCTATCTGACCTTTAAATATGGGTATGTCAAAGTTGACTTGTACCTTAAAATGAGTGACACCTCTAGAGTGGTTGATTGATTAACATGCATCGCATGTGGGCATCTGTCGAAGGATTTGGAGAAAGTTGTCCATCATCATGTTCCTTTGTCACTTGACTACTTCTTCAAGCAATATTTTGAAAGGATATCCTACTCCCTTGCCTTTCTTTTCTTCTTCCATGGGAAGTCATTATGGTCGGTGAGGCCGATATTGCAAAGGTTCAACCAGTTTAAGCCCTAAATCCTTATACCCCAACCTCATTGGGGACATGCACAAAAAAATAGAGAAACATGAGACTTCTGTGATACCATTCATCCACATTTATGTAGGAAAAAAAATGAAATACAAATTTAAACAGAAACACAAAGCTACAATGAAAATTGAACTTCCATTTATTGGTAATAAAATACTAAAAGAAGTTTTACATGCAGAATGGAAATAAACTAGCCCAGGAAATGGTAGGTTATCTTTGAGAAGAAATGTGGTGGCTACATGCCTCTAAACTATGTTACAATGAGGTTCACATGCTTTTTTTTAATTGAGAAAACAAGGGAAAACCCCAAACATCCAAAAACCTAACCCTATGAAATGAAGCACCAAAATTTGTGGGCCTCTCTAGGGTTATTTGGTACACCAACTTCACGGGATCGTAAATTTCATATATGAACTAGGTTTGATGCATACGATACCTCGTTAGAAATATCTATCCAAGGACTACAAATTTTGGCTGCAACCCCCTCATATAAAGTGTGAGTTTTCTCATTTTCCATAAAAACATCATTTATGGCCTTAAAATGGCTCCGAAAGCTCAATACTTGAAACATTGCCAAACATAGTAATTTGTGTTATAATTAAGGAAACTGAAAGAAACAATCTAAAAGAAACAATGCTAGGGGTCCAAGTGGGAGGAGAGCGGCCACCAATATTCACCTAGATCACATAGAGCCCACATTTTGTGTCTTGTCTCTTGTATTTACATTGTTGGTAATTTCTTGATGAAAGAGAACTAAATTAACTAATAAGAAGAAAACTTCAAAAGTAATTATCAAGATAAGTAAAATCAATATCAACCTACATCTGCCTTGATTTTCCAACAGATATGACCAAATCCAAATTGATTCATGTCCAATGGAATATTATCCACAGATGCTTAAATCACCTCCATGCAGTAACTAAATAATGTCATAAGAACTTTAGGGTTCATCTAAAAATGATTCAACATATAATTTTCATTGTGTTTGGAATAGTAGTTGGAGGGGGCATGAAATGATTGGAACACAACCCTCAACATGACGATGGTAGTTGAAGAGTCACAATTCTTCCCCAAAGTTATGATTAAATTTGGGTGAGTCGATGGAAGAGAGTTTAGCTCCTAGTTCTTTTGGGTTCTCTCATGGATCTTTTAAAACATAGACAAAATTGGAGATCACTGAATATTGAAAACATTAAGTTGATTGTGTATGGACAATTCTTGTACAAATAATGAAAGGAACTTTAATTATTAATTTCCAACAATAAGATGTTTCTTGGTGATTAATTCATATAAACACAACAAAAGGAAGCTTTGGCCCTATGGGGCTGAGTTTGGAATTCTTACTCTAGATTTTGAATATCTAAGAGATAATTTCATTATTGTTCCATGAACTTATCACGTAATAAAATAAGTTAATTTTTATAGTTCCAATTGAATTTTATTTGATAGTTATTAAGATATGGTTCTATCGAACTAATACACATAAATAATTATCTCACTAGTGATTTTTGAAATTTTGTTGTGTTTTCTAATACTATATATTGAATGTTATTCCTCATAAAATATGTGTCTTTTGATTGTTATCTATGAACAATGATACTTCATAGAAGAATTACTTTTTTTGTTTCTTATTTTGTGCACTATGGTTGTAGATTATCAATGCATTAAATATGTTGGAATTTTAGTTGACATTAATACCCACCTTTCATGCACCAAAGTTTGTAATTGTTGACATTTTAGAACCACTAGGTACATTGTGAAGTGCATATTTTTGTTAACCTTATGTATGTGATGGGAGGTTCTATTTTTGTTTGATCATCAATTCTTAGTAGACAATAGGAAAGTCACTACAAATTTTTCATCCCACATCACCATGCATGCTCCTCTCTTCATCTCACCATGTGTACCAACTCACTCACACCACATTGCTCTGGGAGTGTCATCCATACTACATCATCTTAGAATATTTAATGTTTCCATGCAGTTTCATCTTACTATTTTACATCTACCTTCTCACTACATAACAAATTCGATTGAAAAGAACTTCAAATATTAGGGTATTTTTTTATTTTATTTATTACTCATAATGAAATTTACAAAATCCATAATACTTTTTAATAGTGTACATTCTAACGATGCTCCTTTTCTCTTTAAGGAACATATTTCTTCCCTAAGAAAAAAACATACTTTTCTATTGAGATAAAACAAAGTACAATATGAAGGTGCTTACAACACACTCATATGACTAAAATATTTCTCCATTATGGATTTGTAAAGTAAAAGAGAGCTTGTTCTTTTCACCAATGCTTCACACAACAAAAAAAAAAATTGTTTTTTCACCTTTAATTTCACAAAACGTTGACATGACTGACAAGTAAGAGAAACTGTCATAAGTCATAAAAAACAAGAGTCTACTCATAGTTCTTCATAGCCATGAAGTTAGGTTGACAAAAGGTCATCCAAGCTACCTTGAAGGGTGAATACATCATATTTTCATGAAAAAAACATCAAATAAGTGTTTGTTGGTATCAACAACCACTCCTTGGACAAAGCATCAACAATTCCATTATTCTCCCTAAAAACATGAAAGAAAGACAAATGATCAAATAGAGTGGAAAGATCTTTTAATAGTTGAAATATTGACACAAGATTCAATTTTAGAATTTGGTTGTCACCCTTGAGGCTGTTAATTATAAGAGTTATTCATAAAATTCCATGGATATTCCACTAGACATTTGCTCATAATAGATATGATAAAATTATACCTAAAAATATGAAATCTACACTACTAGGATTTATGTCCTTTTAGATTTATGAATATGTGGATTACTATTTATTGTTTGTGCATGATTTTTTTTTTTTTTGTAAAAAATATAGAACAATTATATAAAGCTCACAAATCCCATTTGACACAATATATATCCCAGGAAACCATTTCAAGAGTGAACCTAGTTGGAAGATTAGGTCATTTGGCTTTCTTCATCTAAATAGAAAATGACTATGAGTACAAACAAGTATGGCTTGTGACCATGGGCTATTACAGTGAAAAAATATACTATGTTTTCTCTCTCCCTATTCCTCTCGTCTAATTTTCCTGTATATGGAAACAAATGCACTTGAAAATAATGGAACCCCTTTTCCTCCTAATGGCCCAATAATAAGATAACCTAATAACTTACTAGTGGTTAGTCTTGACTACCTCAACTCTTAACTAAAGTTACAAAATGGACACTTTTAGAGTCACTCATCATCATGATCATGCGTCTAGCCCCATTTCCATGAACAATGGGGGTTGATGTGGCATTCTATTGAATTATGGTGGTGAAAATAAGAAGGTCAACTTCAAAGTATCACAACTTTTGCATACATATTCTAGTTGCGGTGATTCTTGCACCATTGGAAAGGTATTTATGTATAAAATAGGGAAAAATGTGTTGGACTAAGGAGGGAAAATTTTACACCTGGAAAACATCATTTCATGCCTCAAAATCATCTTGGAAGGTTTGAGACTCTAATTTCACAAACTAGGTCCCACTAGTAAAACTGGTCTTGTGAGTTGACTCCTCCACTTTTTCTACTCTGAAAGCATTAATATGGATCGAAAATAATATAATGGCAAAATATGGATGAAAGAGTTCAATATCCCATAATTAATGACAACAAAATGTGCTTTTTGTTGGCTAATATTAAAAGATAAAACAAAGTTAGAATCTCGACTTTATTATTTATGTGTTGCCCTCCTTTGGATTTCAATGAAGTAAAGATATTCTCAATCATATGAAGCCCAATCCACAAGTGAATTATTGGCAAACCTCACCTTAAGAAACACTATACATATAGTACTATATACTAGCCTAATAGGTTAGCTTGAGTGGTTGAGTGTTCTCATTTACATTTAGGAGATCATGGGGTCAAATACCTAGGATAGCTCGCATTGTAAAATTTGTGAACATCACTCGACATTGCTATTAAATTAGATTACCAAAAAATATAACCAACTAATTTACCTTCAATCTTATCTGTAAAATAAGAAAAAAATATGTTATTTTTCAATAAATTAAACATTATTTGTTAAAGTAAAATAATTATTGACTATATCCATATGACATTAAAGAAAATATACATCAAACATTACAACTTATAATCAAGGCCCTTAACATCATCAGGGAAACGATACAGTTAAAATTATGGTTTTATCATAGTATACATTCCTTTTCTAATTTAACCAAAAAGAAACTATCCATATTGGAAATGCCCCTCTGAAACATTAAATGAAATATACATCAAACATAAGACATTGTAATTAAGACCCTTAGCAACATTAAGAAAACAATACCATTAACATCATCTTCATCAAGAATTACGAGTATCATTAATTTTCATTTTTAAATATTAACATAGAAATATATAATTGACAAGAAACATAAGTTAGTTTTTGTTGGAAAAAAATGGGTATAAGGGTTTTGACGGCAAAGGGTTTGTTGAGTCTCCAAAATTTCATCCATTTTCACCTTCATTTCCATCATTTTACCCTCATTCTATAACTCTATAACTCCATAACCCTACATTACTAACCATTTTCATAATCATATGGGTTTATTATTATTATTTTCCAAGTCATTGATTTTAAGTATTATAAGTGAATTTGTGATTAAATATTAGGAAATTAACATATTTTCATATATATATCTAGAAGTGTTATGAGTTTTTTGATATTGTAGGCCTACTTGGAAATTGCAGAAGAGTCCTACTTGACCACCCAACCACAAATTTGAATTTCAAATTCCAACTCATGAAGATTTGAGGGATGATTATAGAAGATGGGGATCATTAACTATGCACTTTCAAAGGAGAAGAATCATGGATAAGAGAATTTTGAGAGGATTTGTATGTTACATTTTTAGGATATTGGTTGTAACCATAAGAGATAAATGTGGTTTTAGGATAGATCTAAGGATCTATATTTATTGTCTAGTTATAATCAATTTTTGTATAAACAGGAGTGCACCCTTTATACAAAGGTTTGTTAGTTGTCAGTTGTTAACTAATTATTCATTAGTAGCTAGTTTCTAGTTGTTAGTTGGAGGTTCCAAGTTCCATCCAAGATGTGATTTGTAAAGTGAGGATAGAGAATTTTGTAATGTCTTGTAACTCATTTTATGAAATACTTACTGCCACTTTGATCTCCAAGAAGTGATAGTTTATTTAGTGTGCTTGCCGAGGAATGGAGGCCCCCCATCAACCACATTTTGCACACCTTTGTACATATTGGTAACATAGTTTAGTTATTTTATTTAATTTATTTTCAGAAAGTGTGATTTCATTTTATGAAAGTGTTCTTTTCCTTTTAGCAAGCATGATTTCATTTATGCAATTGTAATGTGATTTAGTTTATGCAATTGTGGTGTGATTTCAATTTTGCAAGTGTGATTTCAATTTATGCAAGTGTGGCATGATTTCAATTTTGCAAGTGTAATTTCAATTTCAAGCAATTATGGTTTCCATTATGCAAGAGTGATTTCAATTTCTTTATGTTAAGTGTGGTTTGGATTAGATTGATTTAACTTGTTTTATAATTAGTTTTAATTGCATTAGATTAATCTATACTCATAAGTAACCACCTAGTATAGTGAATGGTAGACCTGTAACTTTCTGCAGGCTAGGCCTGCCTCAGGCCATGCGGGCGATGAGATGTTAGAGGCGTACCTCACCTATCAGGGTCTTGTTCCCCATTTGGACTTTTCCGAGCCAGCATTGAATAACGTCGTCCGAGGTAGTAAAACGGCTTGGTTTTAACCCCATCCAGCATGCAGGTTAAGTTTTTTTTTTGTTTCTTACACAGCGCGATGGGGTTTACTTTTGATTTGCCACGATTTTCTAGTTTCAGCGGTGTGGGGCTAGGGTTTGGCTTAAACAACAGGGATGGGGCTCGATCATGATTTTTTGGATTTAGATCCGGCACCGGAGGACCTTCTCATTGTATGGGAGCATGAAGTTTCAGCCCAAAACCTTGAACGCTTTTTCCCCAAAGCGACTGTGAAAGCTAGTTTTCCAAACAAAGAAAAAGGTGCTCTCCCTGACTTGGCTGACGATCGGAGGCTGATTTTGCTGTTTCATCCATAAGGGGTGGCTCTTCTAGAGGTGAAATTTTTGTTAGGGATCGCATTGTTGTTCACAGGCCTCCTTCCCTATCCTTGGGGTCTGATCTCTCAGTTTTCCCCCCTCTCACAGGAGGACTAGAGGATGTGGTGGCAAGTCGTGGGCTGCATGTATGGAAAGGGCCTTTAGCTGCAAATGATAAGGTCGGAAAAAGGCCCGTCATGGGAGAAGGGTTTCCCTGGGTGTCAGGAGGTGATTTTAGGGCCCTAGATCAAAGCAAACAACCGAATTCAATCTCTAGGCACTTGGAAGATCTCTTTGCTCAAGTGAGGCGGGCTCGGTCTAAGAAGGATAATCAGGTCGGAGAGCCAGGCCATGGACCTAGAATTGGAATCCATCAATAGATATTGGGAGTTGGAATAGAGGCGAGCTTTCAGGGGGCTCTCGAATCTGGGGTTGCCACAGCTGCTGAGAAGGGAAAAAAAGCAAAGGAGCCCTTTCTTGAGGGTTCAAAGAATTGTGACATTAGTGAAAATAGTGATAAGGAGGACAAGAGCCAGGGGTTGCCCGATGTAGAGGGTTCTGAAGCAAGGCCATCAACAGAACCAGGGGTGGGTGATATGCAGACGATGGTGGTGGGGGGCAAGCGCAAAAAGCAGAGTTCTATCAGAAAAAATGAGCTTCGACCTTGCTGCACCCTGGGAGTGGACATCCAGGTAGAAGAAGCTATGGCAGCCTCTGAGTCTAGACTAGTAGGCAGAGTGCATGGGAGGAAATACACGACTGATTATATTTAGGACTGGGTTCAATCGGAATGGAAAAATGTAGCAGGGAAACCAGCGGAGATTAAATCCCTAGAAAGAGGTTGGTTTACTCTATGTTTTGCCCATAAAGATCATGTCAATTGGGTTCTTGACAGGAATTGGTGTTTTGGAAAATGTCCAGTCCTCCTTTGTTTGATGCCCGGATAGAAAAAATGAATGAATCTCTAGTCTAGGTTTAATTGCCAGGGCTTCCTCTTCAATTTTGGTTTGATTCGGTTTTCACTTCCATTGGGAACACTCTGGGTAAGTTTTTGGAGGTTGACAGGTCTTTTGAGCAAACTGATGATCTTAGTGTGGCACGGATTCTTGTGAGTCTAAATCCTCAAGAAGGGTTTGTGGATGCCATGACGTTAAAATACAAAGAGATGGAGTTCCTTCAAAAGCTGGATTATGAGAATTTTCCTTTCCGATGCCACAAATGCCATAAATTGGGAACCTGGCCAAAGAGTGCCCTATGGGACATCGCCGTAGAAGAAATCCTTTTAAAGTGACCAAAAAGCCGGTGGTTTTTCCTGCTCCTGACCCACGCTTGGATGCCCCACAGGAATCCTTGGAGGAAGACTTAGAGGCTGGCTTGGAGATCGTGACATCAAGCGCCCCTATGCAGTAGCCTGTTCTCGATCTGCTCCCTGAGAACACACCTGTGTTGACAACCTCTCAGACTACTTCAGCAGCTAAGACAGCAGGGGCTTCATCGGAGGGTATGCCTCTATCTCCCCCTTTTTCCCTTTGTTCTTCTATTTTAGCTTCTATCTCTGCTGGTTCTAAGCCTGGTCCCTCCAGGCAGCTTCAGATGGAGTTCTCCTCTTTGAACTTAAATTCACACCCGGTTGACAACCTAGTTGTCTCGGTACCTTCGCCTTCTGGTGTCCCTTCTCCTTCCCCGGTTGAACCCCTGGTCCCTTGCGAAACTTTGGAGTCAGTACCCTCCTCTGCTGTTCCCCCCTACAACCTAAGATTGCTAGAAAATCGTCATGGGAAAGACATAGCTCTTGGTGGTCTAGAGCAACACTTGGTGCCAATTGGGCCCAGAAAATCGAGAGGGAGGAAATCAAATATTTCAAAGGCTCAGTATAAGGCAATTATGGATATCGTTGATGGAAAAAAAAAATGCATGACTGGGGTGCTTAGAGCAGCAAATCCACCCCCTGACATTTTGAAATGATCCTTCTTTCCTACAACTGTAGGGGGTTAGCTAGTCATCCCAAAAAACTAGCTTTGAGGGATTTGATCAGACAAAATAACCCAGACATTCTTATGCTTCAAGAAACTCTTGGTAAAGGTGTTGGGGGGAAAAGTATCTAATGCAGAATGCCTCTATCCCTACTCTGAAGGTGATAGTACTCCAGCAACAACTGAATGCAAAGCTATTCAAAGTTTCTTCTTTATGGGATGAGAGAGGGAAGAAAAGGATGATCTACTAACCGTTATCTTGCGCTTATAGTCGATCCAGTCTTCACTCCTTGCTGCTTGCTCCTAGCTCCTTGCCCTTTCACCAGCCCAGCTACACACAAATCCTGTAAAAGCACAAGAAAAGGAAACTACAAGAAGCATACATCCATAATCGATTATAGGATTAGCATAAATCAAATGTACAAACATCCAGTCATCATAAAGATACATGCACATAGAAGAATCTTGAATACTTTATTGATAATAGAAGTAAAGTTCTGAGAGAGTTACAACCATAATGGGCCCAATCCAGCAACACCTCCCAGCTGAATGAAATCTCCTCTTCACCTCCTTCAAGAAAACACCCAATAGCTCTAATCACAAACCAACAGCACTTCCTTACTTGCACAAAATTCCAGCCTGCCTAGACCTCATGAGAGAGCTCTATATATAGGAGATTTGGAGAAAGGATGAGTCATCTTGAGACTGGCCTGAAGCCGACTTGTGTCCTCTCCCACTTTAGTTAATATTCAGTTCTTGAGTCCACTTGGAGAATCTTGCTTCCACTTGGAGATCAAGACCCTCTTACTCACCATAGGGCGAATTCCTTGAACCAAGTGTCAGTTTGGAAGCTTCCTGGGCAGTTGACACCTTGCAGAATGACTGTGCCACTTGGCCAATCTCGCCCAACACAGGTAGCCTTCATTGATTTTGACCTTCAGCGCAGGTACAAGGAGGAGCAGTTGACGTTCAACGCAGATGCTCAGTGGAGCAGCTGACATGATCCAGAAATGGCCTGTTTTTGAGTGGAGAACTGATTTTCAGTGCTGTGGTTTGCAGACCTTGTTCCTCTAAGGGTAAGAACAACATGTTTAGGGAATTTGGATCCCTCAGATTATTGACATTTCATGCTCCATGCTGATAGGCACAAAAATGTCTATAACAGTTGCCCCCTAAAGTATGAGGTCGTTTATCGGGTGAAATGCTTTATTAGGAGGATCCGAAGTTCATTCAATCGGCTGAGAGATGCCCTGCAATAAAATACAATACAATACATTATTTTTCATTCTGCTTTCATGATCTAGCTGAGGCGGGCATTCCCATGCTCAGCTTTATAAATTCATTTTGGTACATATAACAGACGACCGTCTGATGATAGACTGATAATTCTCTGCTGAAATTATCATCCTTTGAGTAGGATGATCATCTGCTGTAATGATGTACATATCAAATGTCTTTATATCCTGAATATATATCACAGCCCGGATGGATGAAACTAGATCCGGGGTCTTCAATCTCGTTCGATCTTCACTCTAAGTACAAGTCGATCCATGTGAGAATTGTGTTGAAGTCGAACATGGAAAGACATCTCTTGATTACCGGTCAATAATGTAAACCGTTAACAAGCGCGAGAGGAATCACCAATAATGACAATGACCCTCAAGGTACTGCAGTACAATTCACGTGGTGTGAATAAAGGACTTGGCGTCGAACACCACGCAAAATCTTCTGGTCGAAGGTCATTGATGTATACCTATCGCCGGAAGTGAGAAACTTGCCATTGAGGCATGCAAGCTTCAAAGTACTGGGGGGGTGTTCCTAGATCAACTTCTTGGATAATGAGCTGAAGTCGACAAGAAGCGATCCGTCAAAGGAGGGCCTTAATGAATCCCACATCAGTGACACGGAACGGAGCTAATGACTTTAGTGGAGGTGAAAACAAACTGTGAGATATGATTCAGGGTGGCGATCATGGGTGGATGAAGGATAATGTATGGCAGTGGATGGGACACGGTTGACTCTTTCTGAACACATCTCTTGAACATATAACGACACTAATGTGATGGATCGGTAGCATTACCCCAAATACGGATGGTTTGGCGAGGACCATGGTGATGATACCGGTGAATGAAACAACCCAACCCGATGTGGTACGGAGGACAAAGTGTCATGTTCAAGAGCGACTTGCTACCATCAAAGCTTTTCAAGATTCTCCCAATTTTTCCCCAGTCATTTCTGACCAGTACCTCTTTATTTTTGTCAAGCTTGAGGAGGATAACATATGCTTGTTCTATAACCTGCCCTTCGGGCAAGCCCATCGCTATGTTTTAACGAGCCTAGCGATAGGGAAACTGGTTCTCGTCTAAAGACAAGTTTGTCACTATTTAATCATTTTAACGAGTCTAGCGACAAAGACAACTCGGTCCTTTTCATTTTTAGAGAGTCTGAAAAGGTACAGAAAGTTAACTCCAAAATTTCCTTTTTCGTCATCTAATCCCTTAAGTCCGAAAAAGTATAAAACAATACAGAAGGGATGAATTTTCGATAACTTTAACGAGCCGAATAAAACAAGCACTCGACCTTTTTGTGCAATAATCCCTCAGGTACAAAAAGATTAAAATCTAGAGGAGGGATAGCTCTTCCGGTCCTTTTAACGAGCTGGAAGGCCAAAACTCGGCAATCTTTTCATATTTTACGAGTCAACTGAAAAGAGCTTAAAGAAAACTCGTCTTTTGAGGAACGAGTGATAAACAGGGATAGCTGCAGATTCCAGGTACAAGTTGGAATTTTCCAATCACGGCAGTGTCACAAGGATGGCTAAGTGAAATCACTCTTCGCAGTTGTTCCTCAAAATGGGTAAACAATCATATGGAGGTGAACGATAGGCCAAATGAAATGGAGGTGGCGGGTGCAAACACGACCAAGGCTTTTATGGCTAATAAATTTACGATCACAATGGTTATTTACCGGAATAGGTTCATTTTTTATTTAAAAATGAGCTTAAACTCTGGGGGAAACATTGCTCACTGCTTATATTTATTTTTTAACGAGCATGAAGACCGCGATAAAACTGCTCGGATCTTGCGTTTTTTTTTTAACGAGCATGAACTTTATGCTAAAACTGCTCGATTTACCAGTCATGAGATAAGAAATGTCTCTTGTGAGATAGCTATTTTTTATGGAGCTTTATCTCACGAAGATATGCTCCTAATTTGGCAAATTTTGACTTTTGCCCCACATCTTTGCATGCCCCCAGGTATAAAGTACAATTTCAAGACTGCCCCTACTTATCCGATAAAACATTTGTTTTAAAAGGTGAGGCTTGACTCTTTCTGGTTACCCAAAGAATGGTTTTATTTGCTGCCGCAAATGAAACTCTCTCTTCGACGGTGTCTATCATTAGGTTACTCAAAGATGGTTACTACTTGTTGCAGCAAAGAGTCCCCTTCTTTGGGAGCTGCCCCTACTTATCCTCTAAAACATAGTTTTAATGGGTGAGGCTTGCCTTTTACCCAAAGACGGTTACCATTTGCTGCCGCAATAGAATCTCTTTCCTTGGTAACCTACCTGTTTAGACAGAGATGAGTGACACTTTGTCAGACAAGTAACCTTATCAAAAGAATCCTATTCCAGAACAACCCCTCTTCCATCCACGGACGGGGTACGGACTAGTCATATTCTTTCGCGGAAATTCTACTTTATACCCAAAGTTTCCTCTGCCCGAAGCAGACCAGGATGCATGCCCCCTGGGTTCCAGTTCTATCTTTCTGAATCACTCGCATTCATCGGGAAGGAGGACTGGGGGTGGAGACATTTCCTGGGTGAATAGACCATTGAGGATTGGTATTTGACTATTTGCGATGCGTGATCCCGGAAATGAAAGTTTGTCTACGAGTTTGACCAACCTTCCTTCGTGTGGAAAACACATTACTCTAAAGAGTGAGGAGACTATAGCTCCCATGCAATATATATAGTCACGTCCAAGGAGTAGGTTATAATCCAAGGGTCCTTGAACGACCATCACGTTCAAATTAACGGTCTTCCCTTTCAATGTAACAGGCACATTGGGGAGGATTCCTAATGGTCGGCTGGTTCCTTTATCAAAGCCCGAGAGATTTCTCATCTCAGGCAAAAGCGTCGGGGAACCCAGTGCTTTCCAAGCAACAGAGGAAAGGATACTCACAGATGCCCCTTCATCAATGATAGTTCCAGCCATCACCATTCTATAAATTTGGACTATGATTCTGAATGGTATACTGGCTGGTAACCGGGGTCTGCCCAGTTGGTTCCAATCAAAGGACACAACCAGGTTGCTTGGTGGTGGGACCGAATACACGGCCGGATACGATCCTGACGATGTTCCTTCCTGCGATAAAGGAATGGGCACATTTCCCTGACGCTCATCAGCATCTGTGTTGACGAAAAGAATCTGGATGGTGTCATCCTTATTCTCTTCCGTGAGGGTGTCATTTGAAGATGAATCTTCAATGACGGAGTCATTTGAGGATGAAACCTCTGAAAGAAGAACCGGGTCAACTGCCGTATCGACCTTTAGACTTTCGTCTGGTCTAGATTCAGTAGGTTCATTTTCAATGACTGACGCTTCAGCTGACCACTTGAGCGGGCCAGCTGTATTTTCAACCAACGAAGGACTTGGCATGAGTTTTTTGTATCCAGGAGGAAGTATTACCGGAGAAACCGGACGATCTTCCAAAACTCTCTTCGCTTCGTCTAAGAAGGGACAACGGTGGATGGCGTGACCGCCTTCACACAGTCTGCAGGGGGATCTTGCTCCCCCTCTTTGTCTTGAACCTTCACTTTCGCTGGTTGACGGTAAGCAATCAACATGGCCATCAGAGGTTGATGCTCCCGAATTGTGCAAACGAGGTGACTAGTCCCTTAGTATCCGGGGAATACAGGGACAATCTCTATGGAAGTGGTCTCCTCTACATATGACACATGGCGATTTAGGCCCGGTCTGTGCTATGTGTGGGTTTTTGTCAGATGTCTTTTGCTTGCCCCCAGTCACCTTAGGCTCCTTCTTCTTCTTCTCTTTCTTCTTCTTTTCCTTCTTCTCTATGGGAGCTTGGCTTTTGCCAGCTTTACCTTTTGAAGATGAAGGATTGGAGGAAGGGTTAGAGGAAGTAGAAGGCTGGTGGGATGCTCTAGACTCATCTAACTGTTGACTCGACTGCTCAGGAACCATGGTGTTCTGAACTACACTAGTTGAGAATAGCCAAACAGGTAGGCCAATTGTCAGTCCTGGAAGCGACAATGTGGTCATGTGGGGCGCACCAACTTCTCCCCAAGAGGGGAATGGACTAGGACTTCCATCATGTGGAGTTCCTTGGTTGGGGCGTTCCATGTTCTCAACTTAAGATCAACGTGGGAATAGGAGGTGATTATGTTCCGTTTAAAATAAATTTTATAACGACGCTTAGACACAACTTGCTTTTTCACTTTTTAAGAGTCGAGAAAAAGCTAAAGATGACTCTAGTCTCCTTCGATGTTTTAACGAGCCCAAAGTGACAAATGCTCGGATGGACTTTTTCAGTTATAGAGTTTGAAAAAGGCCAAAAGAAACTGCTCTGGAGTTCTAGGCAGAGGGTGTGCCAAACTTCTTGCAAAACCACAGAATACGTTTTACGGTACGAGTGGTCGATCTTCGTGAATGCTGCGTTCACTACATTGCGATCAGTAGGGCGGCCGACATGGTTTCCTATGGATAAAGGCTTTGATCCTATAGGGGTCTCCCAATATATACGCGACGGTACGTGGGAGCACAAGTCCGTATTGATACTTATCGCTTCACCGTGGAGGAATCACCCAACCACTCAACGCTAAGATATCACGTTTAACGACGCCAGAACACGTCTCTAGCTTAGACCTCTAGATGTTTGCGTTATGTTTCAATGCGTTGTTATGTAAATTCAATTTATTTTAAGGTTGATCTTGTTTAGCAGTTTGCCTTTATGGATCACCACGAGATGTATAAAAAACACTCCTGAATGCAATCTAAGATGATAAGCAAGCTTTTCAATCTTTCAACTTTGAAAACCTTAACTACTGAGGGAGAAGGAAGATAACACCTTTTCACACAGATCATAGAGCACACACTAATGCACTTTCCTAAATCAACATGCAAACTGTCATAATGTACATGCACAATGCAAGTATTTCTTTTCTCTTTCTTAATGTTTGATGAAATGCAAAAAGAAAGCTGTTGTATAACTTTGAATTCAATTTCAAGCGAAAACAAACAAGTTTGTCCAAAAATCGAAAGACACCTTACGATCTACTTGTTTCGACACTTAGAAATATATGAATTCAAACCATATAACGAAAACGACAAACTCAATCAGCTATGAACAACAAATAAGCTAAATCTTAAGATCATAAACGACACTTAATCACAGGTCTAGATCTAAGAGGTCAATGCAAGACTGGTTCACTTTTGTTATGGGAAACTATAAATGACATAAGAAATACAAAAGAACAACTATAGTTTCTTTATACAACTGAGGCGGAATAATGACAAATGAAGATGGTTCAGATAGGCCTACCAACTGGCAGCAAACAGCAAAAACAACAATGAAAACAGATCAAGACACAGTAAGAAACCATAGGAACTCAAGCCAAGACTGGTCCAGCGCAGGTGTAACACTGCCTGTTTGACCTTCAGCGCAGGTAGCCCCTTCGGGAACTGCGCTGAAATGCAGACTGCTAGTGTACAGCCTGCAATGAAGAACGAGACTTTCGTCCGTCTTGGTTTCCGGGTCACAGATTGCTCAAAAATTCACAGTTTTTGCTCAAATCAGAAGCTATCAGTCAAGGACACACTAAGGGATGTAAAGGAGGATGAAAAGCTATCACTAAGAGCTTATTAGAGTTCTTGTGGATCAGCTCTTCAACTCATAAACTTGCTCAGAAACTGAGCCAGAGTAGCTGCCCTCTACTTTGTGTTTGATAGATTCAAACACAGTTCGATTTGGTACTCTCCTTGTTTATGAAATGAATAGCAAGAAACACAACAAACTACCAAGATCCTCTCCCCAGCGGAGTCGCCATTTTGTTGGGGGGAAAAGTATCTAATGCAGAATGCCTCTATCCCTACTCTGAAGGTGATAGTACTCCAGCAACAACTGAATGCAAAGCTATTCAAAGTTTCTTCTTTATGGGATGAGAGAGGGAAGAAAAGGATGATCTACTAACCGTTATCTTGCGCTTATAGTCGATCCAGTCTTCACTCCTTGCTGCTTGCTCCTAGCTCCTTGCCCTTTCACCGGCCCAGCTACACACAGATCCTGTAAAAGCACAAGAAAAGGAAACTACAAGAAGCATACATCCATAATCGATTATAGGATTAGCATAAATCAAATGTACAAACATCTATTCATCATAAAGATACATGCACATAGAAGAATCTTGAATACTTTATTGATAATAGAAGTAAAGTTCTGAGAGAGTTACAACCACAATGGGCCCAATCCAGCAACACCTCCCAGCTGAATGAAATCTCCTCTTCACCTCCTTCAAGCAAACACCCAATAGCTCTAATCACAAACCAACATCACTTCCTTACTTGCACAAAATTCCAGCCTGCCTAGACCTCATAAGAGAGCTCTATATATAGGAGATTTGGAGAAAGGATGAGTCATCTTGAGACTGGCCTGAAGCTGACTTGTGTCCTCTCCCACTTTAGTTAATCTTCAGTTCTTGAGTCCACTTGGAGAATCTTGCTTCCACTTGGAGATCAAGACCCTCTTACTCATCATAGGGCGAATTCCTTGAACCAAGTTTCAGTTTGGAAGCTTCCTGGGCAGTTGACACCTTGCAGAATGACTGTGCCACTTGGCCAATCTCGCCCAACGCAGGTAGCCTTCATTGATTTTGACCTTCAGCACAGGTACAAGGAGGAGCAGTTGACATTCAACGCAGATGCTCAGTGGAGCAGCTGACATGATCCAGAAATGGCCTGTTTTTTAGTGTTTTTGAGTGGAGAACTGATTTTCAGTGCTGTGGTTTGCAGACCTTGTTCTTCTAAGGGTAAGAACAACATGTTTAGGGACTTTGGATCCCTCAGATTATTGACATTTCATGCTCCATGCTAATAGGCACAAAAATGTCTATAACAAAAGGGGAGGAAATTATAGCTCTTTTATCTAAACTACTTCCTGGTTGGCTCTTTCAAGCCCTTGATGCAAATGGTCGCTTTGGGGGGGTGGTCACAGGCTATAAAGCAGGAAATCTTAGGGAAATCTCTTCTTGGGGGTACGATCACTCTCTGGCATTGGAGCTTTACTCTAAGGAGCTCTGTCTACCTCTTCTTCTCCTTAATGTTTATGGGCCTTTTTAGGAGAGGGAGCTGTTCTGGTCTTCATTTTTCCAAAAATCTTTTCTTGCCCACCCTAATCTGATCATTGGAGGGGACCTCAATTTTTCTTTGGGGATCTCGGAATCTTGGGGAGAAAATGCTCATGTGGACCCTCTTTCAGACTTTTTCCTTTCCAAGATAGCCTCTTCCCATCTGGTCAACCTTACACTCCTCAAATCTAGACCTACTTGGCGAAATAAAAGAGTTGGTGATGACTGGGTGGGTAAGAAATTGGACCTTTTTCTCATAGGTGAAGATTTATCTGGAAAATTTTCCATTTTTCGACATTGGGTGGATGAAGGGGGCCTGTCCGACCACTTCCCAATTCTGATGGAGGAAAAAGGAACTCTTAAAAAACTTGGGTCCCCTTTCAAATTCAATGCCTCTTGGCTTGCCGATGACTCCTTTGAAACTCTATTTCATACTACTTGGAGGAAGGATGGGCCAGCTGATGACGAGGGGCTGAGTCGGAGTAAGGCTTTCATGAATAACCTAAAACGTTTGAAGACTGCAACTAAAGCCTGGGTTCTTCAAAAGACATTGAAGGAAGATGAGGAGTTAAGGGTTATAAATGCCGAACTTGAGCTTTTGGAAGATCCGGAAGGTGGTGGCTATGCCACCTTGGACTCTTGAGACAGAATCCAGAAGCTTGAAGCAGCTAGAAGGAAAATTCTTCAGGTAAAGGAGGAAAGCTGGCGATTGAAGAGCAGGGCTATCTGGCTCCAAGCGGGGGATGAAAACACAAAATTTTCCAGCAATATGCCAAAGGAATGAAAAATTTAAATACCATTTGGGAAATGCCAAAAGAGAATGGGGAAAAGGCTCAGTGCTTTGAAGAGCTTGCCTCTCTTAGGGTTGCCTACTTCAAAGATTTGTTTAGAGCTCCAGCACAAGCTTCTATTGCTGAAGTTATAAGAGTAGCTCAATTCTTCCCAAGCTTCATTGATGAAGAAGGAAATGATCTTTTGATGTCTCCGGTCTCTAAAGATGAAGTGGAAGCTATTCTAAAGTTGATGCAAAAAGAGAAAAGCCCGGGACTCGATGGTTGGACGGTGGAATTCTTCCTTCACTTTTTTGATGCCCTAGGCGAAGATCTGACTGCAGTGGTGGAAGAATCCAGGGTCTCAGGTTTGGTCTACCATCCCTTCAATGCTACCTTCCTGACCCTCATCCCAAAGTCTAACCACCCCTCTTCCTTTAATGATTTTCGCCCCATTTCACTGTGCACCTGCTTATACAAGGTTATTGCAAAAATTGTTGCCTCCACGCTAAAACCTTTCCTCTCCAAAAACATTTCCTTGGAACAATTTGGCTTTCTGGATGGAAAACAAATTCATGAGGTTGTTGGAGTAGCTCAGGAAACCCTTCACAACCTCAAAAAGAGTCAGAAAAAAGGGGCCATCATCAAAATAGATCTTTCTAAGGCATATGACAGAATCAACTAGATGTATCTAAGGCTTCTCCTAATGAACCTTGGGTTCAGGTATGACTTTGTGAGATGGATTATGGGGTGTGTTTATTTGACCTCGATTGCTGTCCTAATCAACGGTGCTGCTTCGGATTTTTCAATCCTCAAAGGGGTCTGCACCATGGATGTCCTCTCTCCCCACTGTTGTTCCTACTCGCAGCTGCAGGATTAAGCTTAATGATCAAAGTGGCAAAGAGACAGGGTGATCTGAAAGGGATAGAAGTTGGGATTAATCTTTGGGTAACTCACCTCCTATTCATAGATGATATTCTATTATTTTGTGATGGGATCCGAGATGACTGCCGCTGCATTAGAAGGATTCAAGACATTTTCCTAAAAGCCACGGGTCTGGCCATAAATGATCAGAAATCTTCCATCAGTACTACAGGGCTCTCACTTTCTGAAGTGAACAGAGCAAAAGAGCTACTCTCTTTTGAATCAAAGTCCCTTCATGACCTCTTCAAACATCTCAGTTTTTTGCTTAAGCCTGACTCCTACAGGGTTCAAGACTGGTCTTGGATTTTGGCAAAAATTGAGGACAAAATGAAACATTGGAGCTTTAAATGGCTGTCAAGGGCTGGCAGGTTAGTTTTGATTAAATATGTGGTTTTTGCCATCCCTGTATACTGGGCTACTCTCACTTGGGTGCCGAAATGCATTCTGCTGAAAATAAATAAAATCTGCAGTAGGTTCTTATGGACTAGACAAAAGAAGGACCATGTTACTCCTTGGGGCACATGGGATAAAATTGTCAGACCAAAATGTTGGGGTGGATGGGGGATAAAGGACTTGTTTCCTTTCTCTCAGTCATTAGTTGCTAAATTAGCCTGGAGGCTAGTATTTTCCGACAATCTTTGGACTTCTATGACCAGAAGAAAGTATATCGACCTAATCTCTCCTTTGGAATGGATCAGACAGCCCATCAAATCATCAAAAAACGTCTCCATTATCTGGAAATTTTTGGTGGCAGCTGTACAAATTATTAAAAAGCGTTGGTATGGAAAGTAGGTGATGGCAGCTCTATAAGGCTTGGAAGAGATCCGTGGGTGGGCTGCCCGGACTCATACGCCCTCTCACAGGATCTGATCGAACATCTAAATAACAGAGGTTTTTTCTTTCTTTGTCAAATTGTTGATCCTATGATGAAAAGAGATCTTGGGGTATTGCCAAAATCCCCTTTCATATATAAATCTCGAACCTGGGCCTGTGGGTTATGGCCCACGATCTGAACTAAAAAGTTCACTACACAGCAACAAGATCGTTTTAAGAGGTTCAAACCATATATTCCACAACAAATCAATATGAGGTCTGTGCAACACTATTTGTTTCTCGGCGAACTAATATCGATGTCCTTGCACACAAACTTCCATTATGGAAATCGATTCACATAAAACTCAGACTTAGTTTAAAGGCTGAATGCCGCAAAATTAACATTCTTCCACACAATTTCAACAACGCTCCTCTGTGCTATGAATCGACCATCGACTGGATTAAATCCCTGCACCGTTTCAAAGTCCATCTGTAATTATAATGATAACAAACTCGATTTAAAATTATTTAAGTCGAACCCGTCAACGCACAACTTCAATCTGCGCCGATGTGATATTAATCAGCGTTCACAAATACAATTTGCAACCCACTATAACTGTCAGTTGCTACCCCGTCTCATACTTCTCACAACAACACCCAGGATCAGTTTAAGAATTGACATACTTGTATACATAATGAAAGAAACTTATAACCACAAAACACATGACTTTTATTAATTCTGAATTTAGATTACAATACGTTTTTATGAGCCAGGTTGCCTTGGGAGTGCTGGATATACGTGCGCCTGGCTCCCCCCATACAAATGCACGAAGACTAGTTTATAACAATGGAGGAAAGTAGATTGGATCGTTCCAGATACGATCTCCCCTCATAAGATCTCTAAATTTACTCAACCGAATCACAACAAACGCTATTTCCTCCAACAGAACGCTCCATAATTGATGCACGAATGTTAATAATAGTAAGTCTTCTTGAGACATATCTGCTTTAATCCACTTCAAATATGTTTTAAGCATATTTTCCTCCCGTCGCTCAGCTTTGTTGTCCACGTCCTCCTCGCTCCACTTGGATTCTTCTTTGATTAAGAAGGGGGCTAGATGCTCCTGCATCATCCTGTAAACTCATCTATTTGGCGACAAGAGTGGTTATCAGGGGATTTCCTCGCCCTAGAAGGAAGATGGCAAGAGGAATGGAGGGATTTCCGTGCTGGTCTGCTGAACTCTCACATTTTTATTACCAAAGAGCTAGACGAGCTGAGATGGGTGCATTCACAGTCGGGCTTGTACTCTCCTAGGAAGGGATATGACTGGCTTATGTCCCAAAAGGGGTGGGAGGAACCAAATTGGTGGGCCAAGTCACTGTGGAAATTGAAAGGGCCAGCCAAGACTCGGCTGTTTTTCTGGTGTGTTCTACAAGGAAAAGTACCCACTTGGGATTTTCTCCAAAAAAGAGGGAAAAATGGCCCCGGGTGGTGTTCTTTGCGTAAAGAGAGCGAGGAAACTCCCCAACATATCTTCCTTGCCTGTCTCTTCTCTAAAAGCCTTTGGAATGAAATGCTACGATTGACTAATATCCCCCTAATTTGGGAGGGGGAGGAGATTTCTGAGGCCTGGAATAGCTGGTGGCAGCACGCTCCCAATGATAAAGTTAGAGCGCTGCCCTTATTGGTTGTGTGGGGAATTTGGCTTGCCAGAAACCGCCTAATTTTCACAGATACTTTCTTTCCCATTTCCCGATTAGCAACAGAGGGAGTGGCCATTTATGAAAGAATACCCTATCCCTCCTCTTCTCAGTGTACCAGGCTTGTTCAGATAGAAGAAATAAAGGGCTCCATCCCGTGGGCTTACTTCGATGGGGCCTCAGATATGAATAAGAAATGTGGCGCTGGTCTCGTTATCCACTTTCCCTCGGGGATTCTCCTCAAATCATCCATTGGACTTGGCACCAAAACAAATAATTTTGCTGAATTAAAAGCCTTACATTTGCTTCTTTTCTGGCTCTCTTTGCGCAATAGCATGAGGCTCAAATATTTGGTGACTCTCTGAATACAATCAAGTGGGCCAATGGAATGCATCATTGCAGGAATTTTCTTTTAACTCCTTTGCTTAATGAGATTGTTCGACTTAAAAATTGTTTTTCTGAGCTTCAAATTTGTCATATTTTCAGGGAAAGAAACACAGAAGCAAACAACCTTTCTAAAAAAGGCATCGAGCAGGATTTGGGCACATGGTCAGTAGAAGAAGTGGTGGATGGGGTGGCAAGGAGACTTGCTCCCATTTTTGCCTAACTTGTGAGTTGCCCGCAGTTCTCTTTCACTTTCTAGCTTTCTACTTCTTTGTATGTACTGCTGCAAAAACTTTATGTTATTATATAAACTGTAACAGGACTCAGTGCTGTTTCCCTCTCATGGGAGGCCTGAGTTCCTGTCTTTTTTTGTTACTAAACTATCATACAGCCAGCACAAAGCCTACTATCTGGTTTTTTGACGTGGTGGTTTGTCCCTCACCCTGTTTCAGTTGCTTTCCTACTAGGAAGTCGGGGGTTGGGGAAACCACAGCTTATCTAGTTGTCCTAAAGAATGGTTTTGACAGGGTTGTTTGGAGGAATATCTGGAAATCTCCACAAACAACTGTTTTTGGTTTCTCTGAAAGAAGGGAAACGAAAATGCTTTGCATTATGCTATGTAACCTTCTTCTATCAATAGATGGTTCGATTTTTCTAAGGAAAAAAAAAGGAACCACCTAGTACATATAGTACAAGTATACCTTGTCAGTTCTACGAATCTCGGGTTGAAATTTAAAGGCAGGGATTTAAATCACAATTAAATCACCCAACAGGGTTTATGGATTATTTTTCCCTCCCATATCGTACAAGTCACTACCGGCCACCATTTTTTTCTCCAATATTTCTAGAGCTCGGATCTTTTGTAGGTTAAATTGGGGTTCTCCACTTGCATTCCCATGTTGCAAGAAAATCTTAAAAACTATGTAATCAAGAAGAGAAATGGAAAAGGAAACAATGGAGATCCTTTCAGAGGTGATAAGACTAGAGAAAATAGGAAATGCCAACAAGGTTCATATGTGAACAATGCATAGGACTTTTTCAGTAAGGGTGACATGTTTGGCCCTTCAAGTGTGGATGATTTCGGTGCAGTGAAAGGTGACGAGAAGATGGATAGGGGTTCTTTGGAACTAGACAAGAAATTGGATTAGGGAAAAGAGGAGGAACAATGGGGGGGTTTTGGAAAATTTGATAAATACAAATGGTTGGGACCAAGAATTAGCCACTAATTGGTCACCTGCAGAGAATTTGGTTGAGCTGACTGGGGCTAGTGATAAAGGGTTTGAATCCAAAGAAGTAGTTGCAGATGATTGGGCTATGAATAAAGGGTTCAAGCCCTAAGATTTGGAAGAAGGGGCCACAGACTAGGAGTATGTAGAAGTTAAACATGATGGTCATTGGTAAGTATCTATACAGTTTGCACAAGGGTTTGAAATGGAGAAAGAAGAAAAACAACTCTAGGATGTTCTCGAAGGTATGCAACATGCTTCCTCATCATATATATAATTCAGTATAATGAATAGTTGTTTTGAAACCCACAATAAATTTCTTTAAACCTAAAATGTCCCCTCAATTAATGGAGAGTTTTCATTCCATACAAGTTAGAAGGTTGTATGAATAGAGTGTTGGTGCAACCTACATTCTCCATTTCTACCAACTTCTTGTAGCTAATACAAAAACATCGAAATTAAATTTTTGGGTCCTCATCTACTTTTCAAGGTTTAACATGTGTGCTTATGTTCTTAATTGGTTAAACCATTAGATGATATAGCTATCTTGGAAAGTTATAATTTTTTATGCTTTCACCAGGCATATTGCTTATGTCCACTATTTATTTATATTGCTTTGTGATCTTTTTAATGCATTATGTTTTGTCAAGGTGTTGCTTCATTCACATGCTCTTCACCTTGGATCAAATTCTATTGAATTCAATAGGGTTTAGGAAAATTTTATTTTTCTCATGCACCACTGAAGCCCTAGACTATCATGATTATGAATGAAAGTCCAATCCATGTTTTAACTTGATCCTCATCTTTGAGAGTGTATATTTCAGTTCAATTCTTCATGAGTATTTCATGTAATTTCCAGTCATTTTAAGTGCATGGTCATGTTAGGAGATTTCATTCCACATCAATGCCAATTAGTCATTATGTTATGTTTGAGCATTGAATTGGTTTTCAAGATCGAGTTTCTTTTTCCAAACTAATGTAAATTTTCAATACTTTATTCTTGGCTATTAAATATCATGTTGTTTTAAAGAGATTTAATTATGATGCAAGATTTAAATTAGAGAAGAAAGTTTGTATATGCATTGTCATGAATCCTCGAATAGATCTTCAAACCTTCACCTTCTACATTGAAATTTATCTTAAGCAAAGACCTGTGAAACATTTCAACTATCTTATGCTTCTAGATTCTCTCTCACATACTACACATTAATTCGAGCTATCAACATTTAATATCTGTAAAAGCTATGCCTTGATTTCCCTGAGCTAACAATAGTTCCAAGTTTTCATTTGCTTCATCTTGATTTACATCTACTAAATGCTTAAGGTTTTTGGAATTTTTCTTTTCTTTCATTCAAATGCAAATAATGCCATGAAGAGATATTAAAATACTCCACATTGTATAAGAATGCAATGATGATATAATAAAGACAATGCATAGTGATAATAAATAGAATTTTGTGGGAATAATATACAACACAAAGAATTGGGAATATTATATTGAATAATGAGTTGAAATAATAATCCATTGCGGAAGCATAATAAACATTGTACTGAATATAAAGATGATAAATTCATTTTTGCAGAGGATATTATATTACGGATACATTGTAAACGATGCAATAAAATACGTTGCAGAGAGCATACAAATGTGTTGAATATAAACTGAGTGCAACGAGGATGTGCTGGGGAAAATCCGTGAAAGATCAATATAAAGGTGCATTGAATAGGATATGTATTTAAATAACGTATTAAAGGCATGTGATAGGAGATGTTAAACGTTGTTATGGTTATATTATTTGCTACCAAATTGAACGAATAATACAATGTGTTGGATAAAGATAGAAAATACGTTGGGAGGAGAAATATTACAATCAGTTGCAAAGGATATGAAAACAATGCTTTGAGGAATAAAGCAGTACATTGAGACTCCATGAAAAACACAAATGCGTTGAATTGAGATGTTGAAGGATATGCAAAGAAAGATTTGGAAATGATGCAAGGGCACACTAGAAACCAATGCAAAGAAGCCTTTAAAAACCATGTAAAATTGCATTGGAAAAGCATATAATGTTGCAATAATAAATTAAATAAAATGTTGCAATGGTTAATATATTAAAGGGTTAGCACATTGTTAGGACCCTACATTGTACCTTTTTGCTCACATATTTTGCTATCATTCCATCCTTTTTCAATCCATATTTAAAGTCTATGTTATTACTTTAATCCACTTTCTAAAGGTATATAACATTTCTTCTTGTTACTATATGTTTAATTTGTTTCACATATAATTTTACATTACTTTCATAATTAACCATTGAGCGGAAATATATAGTTGCTGAAACAGTCTGAAGACTGCAGATTTATCATTGCGGTCTAAGTTGCTGAAACAGTTAGAACAGTGCATAAATCCCATTGCTGAAACAACCCATGATTTGCATTTCAGATTCCACAGCAAAAAGAATAGATCATCGAAGGAGCTATTACACTGGCTGCAACAACTACATTCCAAAGTTGGCATTGTCACAACCATTGTAACAACAATTTTTTAATGGAAGAACCAATTATCCTATTTTAGCATATCGGGTTAAGAATAGGATTTATAATGTAATCAAATGTATAATAGATGTCTCCTCTTTAAATAGAGGAGACATCAACATTAGAGGGAGGACGGACAGACTACGGGAAGGTCTAGCTGAAAGTAAAAGAACTTGAATCTTTTTGTAATATGATACATTGACAGATGAATAAAATATCATTCTGAGCATTCCTTCTTAGTTCCTTTTTTTGGGGAATCTTGTGAGAAGGAAAGGGCCTACCTTCCTCACAAGACTCACCCATTAATTTTTGTAGTGTGTTAAGTTTTATTTTTCATTCATACCTTGTTAAACTTTGTTTGCTGAAATTACTTATGCGTTATTGGAACTCTGTATTTATTGTTGAAACTCTATTTCTATTTAATTATTGCATTGTTTCCATAAATTCATTCATAGGTAATCAATGATTATTTTAATTGGTAATCGGGTTTACAAAGTGAGTTTGTGAAGCATGGTAATCAGAAACAGGTGCTGAAGGTTCCTTCTTGGGGAATAGGGTCTTGTTCTCTGTTATAGCACAATTGTTCTTTTCCTCTGCAGATTGATTTCTTTTCCTAGATTGTTCTTTTCAATGTAATCCAGGATTCTTTTGATAATTATCTGCCATAGAGAGATTGTTCCTGCTATAACTCAGAGTAGAATTTCAGTTTGCTTAATAAGGTGTGATTAGTGTAATTGTTACTACAACTTTTCATTTCTTTTGGGATTGAGCATATACAGTGTGTGATTGCCTTTGAAAGAAACAAACTTCCCTGGGTTGACAATTCATGTACCACTTGGTTCTTTAAATTAATAAGAAATTAAAGTGACCAACATTTTTGCGCCATTGCACGGGAAGGCAATTGTAGATTTCAAAAACATTGATGTTTTTTCTTTCAGCTATGTAGAATGCATGAAAGGATGCAGAGCCCCAAAGAAAAATAACCCTACAGGTGGCAAGGGCAGAGGAAGAGGAGGAAGAAATAACTTTATTGACGAGATTATATCAAAAGCTGAAACTTCTTAGAGGCTAAGCTCTCAAAAGCCAAAGCCTCAGCTCTCCCTTCAAAAAAACTATGAAACAGAGGAAGTTGTGAGCCCTGAAATAGTTGAGGATCCAGTAGAAGACATTGACAAACCAATAGAAGACATTGAGGAAATAGTCGAAGACATTGGGGAACCAGTTGAAGACATTGAGGAGCCAACAGAAAACATAGAAGACAGAGAAAGTGTAGTAGGAGAAAAAGAAATGGAAGGGAACAATGAAGGATTCTTTGGTGGAGGACAGGTAGGAGAAGGAAAAGATGAGAATTCTCTCTCTACCTTGGTATTTCTTATTGGTGATCTTCCTAGAGAAGCAACTACCATGAAGAATATCCCACTTTCGGCCTTACCTAACTTCCATGGTTTATCTTCTGAATATCCTGATGAGTTTCTTTTTGAGTTTGATATATTATGCAAAAGCTATGATTACGTTACTAATGCTAAAAAACTGAAGCTATTTCCAGCAACACTAAAAGGAAATGTACTAAGATGGTTCATGAGTCTGGGAACAGATGAAACAGAAGTTTCTGCTCAAATATCAAGACTACTGCTGGACGAGAGAAAAAAGAGAGGAACTATTTAAGATGGTACAAAAGGAGGACGAAAATCTGGAGGAGTTTGTGGAAAGGCTACAATATAATCTGCAGAGATCTAATCATCCAGATGTAAGAAAAGATATTCTTAAAACAATATTATTGAAAGGGGTGAGGGATGATTTTCTAGACATGCTAAATATGCTTGGTAAAGGGGACATATCTAAACAATCATATGATGAAATTGTTAACCTCTGTAAAAGATGTTCAAGAGGAGCTGCAAGGAATAAATCAAACAGCAAGGATAATACATATTCAAGAGTTCAAAAATCAGCCAGTGGAGGAGCAACAAGAGCTGAAATAGGTAATTTACTTGAGGAATTTAAAACTGAAATGTTAAGTTCTTTTGCTTCACAGATTGACACCTTGCAGGTTAAGAAGAAACAAGCAAAAGCAGAAGCTGCTTTGGATGTCTTTTGTCCCAAATGTAGAGATAAACACCCACTAAGGGAATGCCCATTGGACAAAGTGCCAATTTTCACCCTTTGTGAGAAGGATCATGAAACATAACAATGCCCTTCTTTACCAGGAATAAAAGCAACATTGCAACCAACCGAAGAAGAAGCTGAAGCAATCTATCTGTTGACACAGAGAAGGCAATGGCAACCATGAGGACAAGGTATGAACTCTAATATGCCATTTACGTCTTCTAATCGTTAGAACAATTATCCTTCTTTTAATCAAGAAAATTACCCTCCCTTCAACCAGATGAAATACCCACCCTTGAATCAAATGAATTACCCACCCATGCAACAAACAAACCCTCCCTTTGTAGACCAAGCGATGTGGACTCCTTGGCCTCCACAACAACAATCTTACTTTAACCAATGGAATCCAAACTGGAGGGGTCAACAACTCCAATTTCCAAATCAATTTCCTTAGTTTCAGCAACCACTCCCTCTACCATCAGGTGCTCCACCAAATAATCAAATGATGAGACCCCAACTACCTGCACAACCAAACCCTAAGCCCAATAATAAAACTGTGCAAGTTATTGATATTCAGAACCAGCCTACACTTCTTGTTTTCCCTGCGCAGTGTAATGATATTCATTTATGATTTGGGAAAATAGTTGAACCCGTTATTGATGATGTGACCTCTTCTGATTCTGATAAAGAAGAGAGAGAAAAATGATTCACGTAAGGAGGTACAACCACCCTCTAATAAGGGTGCTGAAACAACAGAACCACCATTCCTTGAGCGTTTAGCTTTGACTAAAATGCCTAAGCCACCTGCTTTCAATCTTTTAGGGGAATTACAAAATCTTTATGTTAAAATTCCACTTTTACAAGCACTAAGAGATGTACCAATTTATGCCAGAACTATGAGAGATATTTGTGTTAAGAAACCCGGTAGGAAAGCTAAAGATCCCCTTACAGTTCATGTTATGGGTGATCTATCTGTCTTAATGACCAGTAAAGCCCCTCCTGTTAAATATGGTGATACCGACCATGCTACTGTTACAGTACAAATTGGGAAAACAATAATTCCGCGAGTTTTGGTAGATTTAGATGCTGCTATAAATATTATGGCTCTTGAAACTTCACAACTGTTACAGCTAAAGAATGTAATCAGAGACACACCAACCATTCTAGAGTTAGCTGATCATTCTACAATCAAACCAGAAGGAGTCATTGAAGACCTAATCATCTTAGTTGAATCCTCGAACTACCCAGCTGACTTTGTGGTATTACAGACTAAAGCAAAGCTAGGGGGACATCCTCTAATTCTGGGAAGGCCCTGGTTGGCAATAGATGATGCCTTTATCAGTTGTAGATCTAGTTCAACGAAAATTTCTAATGGATATGAAACCAAGAAGCTTACTCTCTACCCTCACGCCACACCCGTGATTAATAATGATAATTTTGTATGGTTGGACTATGATGATAATGCTACTAAACCTATTTTGACTATCAAACAAGCTCTAAGCCTTAAAGATACCACTGAGGATGAAGTAATTAATAATTTTATTTGTGAACCCTCCTCGGTGACTTCTGAAACACATAATCAGTTGGCTACAATTTTGAAATCTGATACCCAGGAAAAGCTTAAATTTGAAGATCTACCTCAAACATCAACTACCATCTCCTCTAAAAGCATAATAGTAGAAATCAAACCTGGCAAGACATTGAACATAAACCCCAACTTGAAAGATGCTGAAACACAACAACTAATGAAGTTACTTCTTGAAAATAAGGAAGCATTCGCATGGGACTATACAGATATGAAGGGAATCTCTCCTGAATTATGTACTCATCGCATCTATATCAAGGAGGGTTGCCGACCAATCTGTCAACCCCAACGACAAATGAATCCTACTTTAAGGGAAATTGTCAAAGAGGAACTTCAAAAACTGCTTAATGCAGGGTTTACATATCCCATATCTGACAATGAATGGGTTTCTCCATTGGTAATAGTCCCTAAGAAAAATGGGAAATGGAGAGTGTGTGTAGATTATAGAGCCTTAAATAAAGCCACTCAAAAGGATCACTTTCCCTTGCCATTCATTGATCAGGTGTTAGATAGTTTTTCAGGGAAGAAATTCTTCTCATTTTTAGATGGTTTTAGTGGGTATAATCAAATCAAAATTGCACCCCAAGACCAAGATAAGACCACTTTTACTAGTCCCTGGGGAACTTTTGCCTATAGAGTTCTCCCATTTGGACTATGTAATGCACCAACAACCTTTCAAAGAGCAGTTATAGGAATCTTCTCTGATATGCTTAATGACTCTATGGAGATATTTATGGATGACTTTACCCCTTATGGTGTGTCTTTTGAGGATGCATTACAAAACCTTGAGAAAGTACTTAAACGTTGTGTGCAAGCTCACCTTTCCTTAAGTAGTAAAAAATGTCATATGATGATGAATGAAGGAATTGTACTTGGACACTTTATTTCATTTCAAGGAATTCAAGTAGATCCATCCAAAATACGGGTAATTCAAAACCTTCCTATTCCTAGAACACAAACTGATGTGAGAAGTCTTTTAGGACATGCAGGATACTACAGAAGATTTATCAATTTTTTTTCCAAAATAGCTTCTCATTTGTTTATGTTACTTATGAAACACATTGAATTCAATTGGACTAATCTTTGCCAAGAAGAATTTGATGAACTCAAGCATCAGTTATCTATAGCTCCTATTTTAAGGGGACCTGATTGGGAAATTCCCTTCCATATATCCTCTGATGCTTTGGATACTGCAATTGGAGCTGTCTTGGGACAAGAGGAAAACCATATTCCTTATGCTATCTACTTCATTAGTAAGAATATGACTTCTGCCTAGCTTAATTACACAGTTACTGAAAAGTAATTTTTAGCAGTCATTTATGCCATTAATAAATTTCGACATTACATTACTGGTTACTCTATTTTTGTCCATACTGACCACTCGGCTATTAAGTATTTAATGAACAAACCTGTCACAAATGATGGAGTCACCAGGTGGTTATTATTATTACAAGAGTTTGATATTACAATTGTAGATTGACTAGGTAAAGAAAATGTAGTTGCCGGTTTACTTTATTGGTTAAAAGCTGATGATAATACTCCAGTAGATGATTCCTTTCCTGATGAATACTTATTTGCAGTATTTGCTCACTCACCTTGGTATGCAGACATTGCCAATTATCTGGTTGCAGGGAAGATACCATCACACCTATCACATCGAGAAAAAAAGAAAGATCATTCAACAAAGTGCTCAGTATAGCTGGATAAGTGGGTGTCTTTTCTACACAAAACTTGATCATGAAATCTGAAGATGCATTAGAGAAGATGAGGTTTATGATATACTGAAAGCTTGTCATGATGGCCCTTGTGGAGGGCATTTTACTGATAAGAGAATGACACATAAAATTCTCAAGATGGGTTGTTATTGGCCCTCACACTTCAAGGATGCAAAGAAATATGTTCGAGCCTGTGATAGCTGTCAGAGAATGGGCAAACCTAATCATAGAGATGAAATTCCATTGAATCCCCAGGTAATACTTGAACCATTTGAAATATGGGCCTTAGACTTTGTAGGGCCCATTAATCCTCCATCCAATCAAAGAGTTTACATATTGTTTTTCATAGATTATATGACTAAATGGGTGGAGGCTAAAGCACTCCTTAGAGCTAATGAAGAATCTGTTTTAGATTTCCTATTTGAAGAAATCTTTGTTAGATTTGGAGTGCCTAGAGAGCTAGTTACAGATGGAGGACTTCCTTTCAATTCTCATGGTTTTAAAACCACCCTTCAAAAAATTCATATTCATCATAGAATGACTACACCATACCAGCCCCAAGCCAATGGACAGGTGGAGAGTACAAACAAAGTTATAAAGGACATTCTAACAAAAACAGTGAAGGAAAATAGGAAGGATTGGTCTCAAAGGTTCTCTGAAGCACTATGGACTTATAGAACTACCTGGAGAAATACTACAAGATTTTCTCCCTATGAATTGGTTTATGGTGAAAGTGTTGTTTTTCCTGTGGAATTTGAAATTAAAACCTTAAGAACTACTTTAGTTGTTAACCTTGATTTGACTGATGCACAGATAGCCACATTGCAGCAGCTTCAGGAATTGGATGAAAAAAAGTTAGATTCCATTCATCAAACAAATATGATCCAACAAAAAAGAAAAAAATGGGATGATAAAATCATCAAGCATAAGTAGTTCCAAAAAGGTAATTGGGCTTTATTTTATGATTCTTGGTTTGAAAATTTTCAAGGGAAACTACGTACAAGATGGTTGGGACCTTACGAAATAGATATTGTTTTTCCCAATGGAGCAGTAAGGTTCCTAACAATTGATGAATCTAGAACACTGTTATTAGTAAATGGTAATCGGCTTCGTCTATACCAACAACCCATTTCCAAAGAGGATTTTAAGGCCACTTGCATGGCAGATTCACATTATCTCTTTTTGAGGAGCCTTCTGCCCCTCATTGCATTTAATTTTTCTGCATTGTATTTTTAGCATTAGATTAGATTTTTGAACTAAAAATCCCTATCAAGGGCTGGCATGTTACAATTGATTATTTTGCAGATTCAGGATAGGCTTATTGGAAAGGACAATCCTACTACAAGCAAATCCAAGCTTCATCTTGTGAAGCACTGTTCATCTCATTTCAATCCAGTTATAGTATATTTCCCCATCCTCCAGAAACATTTCCATCATTAATTCCCCTCATTTCTTTTCCCCATTTTTCCCATCACTCTTCAACAAAATTTTTCCCTATTTCTCCCATTGTTGAAATAGCACTCTTCAGCAACATTTCCCTTATTTTTCCCATTTCTAGAACAGTACTCTTCAACAACATTTTCCCTATCTTTCCTGTTGCTAAAACACCATTTCTTTTCAAAGACATCACCATACAACACTTTCCGTCATGAAAATCACCTTCTTCCATTATTTTTATGCTAATTTTGTCCTTTCACTGCCTTCTCCTATGATTATAGAGACCTCTAATATAATCTCCCTCATGTTTCAAAAGCTTCTTCCATGACTATTGTTGATCTATTATGAACGAGCACTATATTTTTATCAAAACATGAATTAAAGGTAAACATGAGGTATATAAATATCATGTGTAAGTACAATTAAGCTATGGTTAATTGAGAAGATTACGTTCATCATTACCACAATCCTTGTACATTTAAAGTCATTATTTCAGCTGCAGTTGGGGGGAATACTGAAACTCTACACCATCATTTCACAGAAAGCCAATTACCGTCATTTTTTTTACCCATTATCCCATCTTATTACCTCGCCTCTTCGCTGTTACTCCATGTTCTCATTCGCAAAATTTACTCTGTTCGAAGTGCGGTAAATTGGTTTTTGACTGTGCATTTTACCAAAGCTGGCTAACTATGGGAAGACCTACTATTCGACACGAGCTTGGCTCGATAGATCTGCTTGCATTACATCCAGAGGCATATCAGACTTTTCAACAGGCAGGCTGGATAGGATATTTTCAGAGGCTTCAGGAATTTCATCCACAAAAGGTCCTTGAATTTGCATGAAATATACAGGAAGATCACTCTACTATTTAGGGAGTTCAAATTCTAGTCTCATAGGGTGACATAGCACAGGTTTCAGGTCTACCTGTCACTGGCACTCAATCGTTTAGTTACAAGAATATTATTTTGAATTCACAACAGGATTTTCTTCTGCCAGGAGAACAAGTCGAGCACAAAGGCTGGGGTGTCTGACTTCACCCATTACCACCTCTGTGGTCGAAGGTTGCCGAATTTGTAAAACATTACCTTACTTGTGAAGGTCACTACCACGTAGTCTATTGGCATGATTTTGCCTTATTGAATCATTTGAGACATGATTGACTATTAGATATTCCTTATTATTTATTTGGGTGTCTAAAGAATATGTCACATTACTGCAGACAGGTAAAATTCCCACTCCTTTCCCTCACCCATCACCGTCTTGTTCAGCTACTGATTCAGAGGGGTTTTGCTCAGCAAAATCCTCCTCTAAACAATCCACCCCTAGACCCTGAGCAAGCTGCTAAAATTCCTCAAGAAGCTGCTGAAATCCCTCAGCAAGTTGCTGAAAATCCTCAAGAAATCCTTGAAAATCCCCACGAGCAGCAACCAGAGAACATCCTTGACCCTCCAGAAATTCCACCAGCTGATCCAATTAACCCTCCCACCATATCAACTCCATCCCACAATTTAGCAAAATCATCTAATCCTACTGTTCATATCCCTAGTGATGATTCTGAAGATAACCTTCCCATCTCTATGCTAAAAAGAAAAAGGCAAACTAAGACTGTTTTCCTATCAAAAAAATGAACGAGGGCCTCAACCAAAGCAGCTACCATTTCTGATAGCCCTCCCCCTCAGAAAAAACCCACTCATAAAAGGAAAATTACTACTCTCCCTGCCTTTTTACCCTAAAGATGAATGAGGGCGTCAACTGAAGTGGAAACTGTTGCCACTATCCTAAATTCTCAACCCATTCGTCTAAAAGCCCATACCCCACCACAGTCCCAAGTCCTAGAATCTTTACCTATCTCACCCTCGGGCATTGAAACACAATAACTAGATGCCCAGGATTTTACGACATCATTTCTTTCAGAACAAGTCGCTGTCACACAAGAACCAGCTACTCATTCAGTAGCTGCCACACAAGAACCAGCTATAGCTGCCACACAAGAACTAGCTATGGCTCTAACACAAGAACTAGCTGTTGATATACAAAATCTGGATACCCAGGATGTTGCACATCACATAGCTGTTACACAAGAAGAAGCTACTCATTTAGTAGTTGCCACACAAGAACCAACTGCTGATATAAAAAATCTGGATGCCCAGGATGTTGCACATCACATAGCAGTTACACAAGAACTAGCTACTCATTCAGTAGCTACCACACAAGAACCAACTATTGAGACTGTGACTATTACACAAAGCCTAGTCACCCTGGATTCCCTTTTACAAGAAACGAGTTTCTAAAATCATAACTCGAAGCTTATAAGCAGGAATTAGTAGTGGCAAGGGAAGCCTACGACAAAGAGCTTAATTTGTACACTTTAGCCCATGGAGCATCCACGGCTGAGAAAAATACAAAGAAAGATCAGTATAAGGAATATATGTGCAGCCAATACGGTAACATTTATCATCAAGCAGGGTATAAAATAGTTGAAATCCCACTACCTAAAGCCTCCCTGCATCCACTTCTTTTGCAATCAAAGAGGAACGCCCTACTGTCACACAAGAACCAGTATGGCCTTCAAAAATTTCTGAAAAAGAAGTTAAACCACAAGTACCTCAGCCTGCTGTAACTGTTAAAGTTGAAGATCCTATTTTTATTTCTACTCAGACTATAACTCAGCCTACTATAACTGTTTCTACTTAGATTGTGCCTCAGCCTATTGTAATTGTTTCTACTCAAACTATACCTTAGCCTACCACTTGCAGTACTAAAAAAAAAACTGAATCTCAGGATAAGCACCAAATAATGGACAAGTGGAAGAAAGAATATGTTATTTCGCAAGATAAGATCTTGTAGGAGCATAAATTACTCTATAAAAATCATATATATTCAAATTGGGAAGCCTTGAAGCAAGTACTCCAACAATCACGCGCAAAAGAAAGAGAATAAAGAGCTAAAAAGTAAACTGCTCCTTATGTTTGATTTGGTTCAGAAATTATTAGCTGCCAGGAAACCATCTTCCAATTATTCTCTTTTTCTTGTAGAACGCTTAGTGTTCCTTCAAATAAAAGCAATTAAAAATGGGAGACCTCATGAAGTATTTACACCCGAGCAGTTTGTGAAAAATTTTGCAGAAGCATACACCAGTGATCAACATTTTCTCTGTGAGTTGTATCTCCACAATGAAGCCATCCCTAAAAATATAAGATCAATCTTAACCCTTTGGTTGGTGATGTTCAGATCAGGGCATTTACCTCCTTTCTTGCTAATCGGATCACATGGCAGACTGCCTTTCTTGAAGCAAGGCATAATGAGGACAACCGTGTCTTGTGGATTCGACCAGAGCCACAAAATCCTGCCATTTTTATTGGAGAGTATCGTCAGTTTTTGAAAGAACCAGGGATGGTTGAACACATCAGGAAACTACAAGAAACAGTGCTACAAGACTACAAACACTTTGTTAGGACCAAGGAAGTTGCTGCCTTAAAAGCAAACAACTTATTTTGGCAACAGTCCTCTAAGGAAAGGCATGAGTATAACCCCTTCAGTCCCCCTAATTTTGAAGCAGCAATCTCAAGGGTTCCTAATTATATCAGATGTGTTTAACAATGTGCTGAAAAGTGGATAGGGTATCATTTTCGTTTTCCTCTTCTATGGATGCCATCACAAGAATATAAGGCTCATTACAGGTTGACTATAATGGAAGAAGCAGCAGCATGGCAGAGGTTGAAAAATGTGCAAGGGATCAGAGATCTAACTGACAGTACCTTCTATAGTTACTGCCTAAGTAATTTTCACTCTAAGGCCCAGTACCCGGACTCCGATTCAGAGTGAAGTTGCATGAGGACATGCAACCCTTTTAGTTGGGGGGGATGTTAGGACCCTACATTGTACCTTTTTGCTCACATATTTTGCTATCATTCCATCGTTTTTCAATCCATATTTAAAGTCTATGTTATTACTTTAATCCATTTTCCAAAGGTATATAACATTTCTTCTTGTTACTATATGTTTAATTTGTTTCACATATAATTTTACATTACTTTCATAATTAACCATTGATCAGAAATATATAGTTGCTGAAACAACCCATGATTTGCATTTCGGGTTCGGCAACAAAAAGAAGAGATCATTGAAGGAGCTGTTACACTAGCCGCAACAACTACATTCCAAAGTCACCATTGTCACAACCATTGTAACAACATTTTGTTATTGGAAGAACCAATTATCCTATTTTAGCATATCGGGTTAAGAATAGGATTTATAATGTAGTCAAATATATAATAGATGTCTCCTCTTTAAATAGAGGAGACATCAGCATTAGAGGGAGGACAGACAGACTACGGGAAGGTCTAGCTGAAAGTAAAGGAACTTGAATCTTTTTGTAATATGATACATTGACAGATGAATAAAATATCATTCTAAGCATTCCTTCTTAGTTCCTTTTCTGGGGAATCTTGTGAGAAGGAAAGGGACCACCTTCCTCACAAGATTCACCCATTAATTTCTGTAGTGTGCTAAGTGTTATCTTTCATTCATGCCTTGTTAAACTCTGTTTTCTGAAATTACTTATGAGTTATTGGAACTCTGTATTTACTGCTGAAACTCTGTTTCTATTTGATTATTCCATTGTTTCCATAAATTCATTCATAGTTAATCAGTGATTATTTTAATTGGTAATCGGGTTTACAAAGTGAGTTTGTGAAGCATGTAATCAGAAACAGGTGCTGAAGATTCCTGCTTGGGGAATAGGGTCCTGTTCTTTGTTATAACACAATTGGTCTTTCCTCTGCAGATTGATTTCTTTTCCTAGATTGTTCTTTTTAATGTAATCCAGGATTCTTTTGATAATTATCTACGATAGAGAGATTATTCTTGCTGTAACTTAGAGTAGAACTTCAGTTTGTTTAAAGTAAGGTGTGGTTAGTGTTATTGTTACTACAACTTTTCATTTCTTTTGAGATTGAGCATATAAAGTGTGTGATTGCCTTTGAAACAAACAGACTTTCCTGGGTTGAGAATTCATGTAGCACTTGGTTGTTTAAATTAATAAGCAATTAAAGTGACCAACACACATCAATGATATATATTAAATGTTGTGTCTGTTAATATATTAAAGGGTGAAATGAGTGTATTTGGTGTTTTGTTTACTAATGAAATCAAAACACCTTTTCTTGTAGTTTGGTTGTCACCTCCAAAGAGCTTACAAATAATTGGATGACGTTAGTGTTTTAAACAAGAACCAACAAGGTATAGAACATGATCAGAATAATGCATGAACAATATTAAACTAGAACTAAAACAAAGAACATGAAACAAGCTTAATGAAACATAAACACATTAATAAAGATATAGGAACAAAATCCCATTTAATGATTGCCCGTGGTAGACGAGATACAAATAAGATATTAATACACTTGAAGAGAGTTTCTTGAGCAATGGTGCTCAAGATCTCTTAGAAATGATCTCCTTTCTTCAATTTCCTTTGCAAAATCACTCTCTCTCAAAGAAGCAAAGATAACTCTCAATGGTGATGAAACTCTCTCAAAAATAAAATGTAGGATTGCTTTGGAGCAATTTTTCCAACATAACAATGCACAAACTTGTTCTTCTCGACATTGAAATGCATGATTTCTTTGGAGAAATTTCTCTAGCATAACATTTCCTTTTTTTTCTTGGTCTTTCAATGGCTTGTTTATATAGAATTTGAACTCCTCTTTCCTTGCCTTAACTCATTGATGAGAAAACGACTTGAGAGAAGAACAAGAGGATTCCTTTGAGAGATGCATATGTCCAATTCAACTTGATATCGGTTGTCCTTGGGTAGTACTTGTCAGGGAATCCTAGCCAAAATCAAGTGCCATGGTCCCGGACTATTAACTAGACATTTGGGTGACCCACACAACTATCAAAGAAATAACTGCGCGGTAGTGAATTTCGGCCTTTGGATAACCTCATTAGTTGAATTTTTAAATTTGACCTTAGAAAACCTTTGATTATTTTATTCTTATGATGCCTCTAGCTAGAAAAGCTTCACCTATACATGTTCATGTTTGGCTCTAGGTGTCATCTAACTTGTACAAATGTGTGTACGATTTTTCCATGCTAACAATTGGCCCTTGATGTATGAGTTAAGAGAAAGATTATAGCCGAGATACATCATGTTTTGTTGTTCTGACGATGGGTTTGACGTGATTTTTGAAAGATATGAGATCACTACGGATATGATTGGGGAGATGTGCTTAATTGAGAACTCACAAAACCAATGCTATGAAGGAATGATGATACATAAAATGTCAATACGAGGTGGGGATGTCCCATGATCATTATGATGTCTTAGGACTGAAATATTACAAATATACAAGAAAAGATCATGTCAAGTCAGTGATAAGTTAACTAAGATGCTTCTAGCTTATGAAGATAACTACTTTCACCCTTGGGAGTGTCACTTACAAATAGGCTAATTTGGATTCCGCCATGAATCTGATGTAAGGCATTACTTAAGGAAGGTGCGATGGGATGCATGGGTCTTTGGCTGAATGAGAGAAAATGCATCAGTCATAATGTACGATACTACCCTGACATGAAAATTTATTCAGAGGTCAAATGTCAGGGAGATCGATGACATCAATGGGAAAATAATGGTTCCCACTGTGCCACCCAAAATTATCCATATTGGGTGGGACTAACCAAGATATTACTTTGATTATAGAAGATGGTGTTGGTGTTAGCAGAATGAAGCGCCAACCATCCGAAAATATGGTTCCGGGAAATCCATGTGAAATTTGCACAGATATTTGCTATAGGATGGTTCTATAGACATGATGGCTAGAACTGACAGTATGTGAGGGATATGGAAAACCTACCCGAGGTTGGAGCACTGGTACAAGAAATGGTAGACAAAACAATATTGCTGAGGTAGGTTACCCTAGAGTTGGTATGACATCCATGGGGGATAAATGATCATTATGACTATCATGTTATGGTGTGAGCAATAGAGATAACTGAGATGGATATGAGATGGGTCAAAAATCTAGCTCCAACCAAGGGCGACGTAGGACTACAGCCAGGTAACTGAAACAAAAATATGTCTAACGATTCTGTTCCTTAAAAAATATTTGTACACTTGACAATTTTTTTTTAAGTGGTTTAGGGTGTACAAACATAGAGACAAGTGCCCCAAGGAAATGATGGCTCGCATGATGTTGTAGGTGGGGTTTTTGCTGCGGGAGGGGGCCCCATTAGCTGGTATTGGTGTGGGGTTGATGAGGCTGTTGAAATGATGCAGATGGTCTACTACAATACGTATGAATGGTAGGCCAAGTGTAGAATGCATAAGTGCATTCAATTCGATTCAATTGATAAACAAGAGAGGTGACCTGGGAGTGGGGGTGGTAAGAAATGAGAAAATCAGAGAAGTATGAGGTTGATCTTCTTAGAAATGCTAGTGAAAATGGTTCCCGGGCATGGGAGAATGGTCATGGATATCGATCATGTGAAAGGAACTATGAAATTGGGTAATCCATGTGAGTGAGGATGGACATTTACCATTTGTTGATGGAAGGTGATGGTAAACATGGTTAAGATGGTGTGCCCTATGGTTTATTTCAAATAAATGATGTCAATATATGCAAAGCTTTGGAGGAAGCCTATCATGGTGGGTGAAGAATGATACCTTAACTATCGATTGACACTGGAGGTGTGACCTTGCTAAGAAACTGCTAGAAACCTAAAACTTCAAAACCCAATACCCAAAGTGAAAAACATATTTCTATAAAAATATGCAAACTGGAAAGAGAGATGTAACAAAAACAGAGGAGGGCACACCTTATGGGTTCTCTGAAAGGGTGGAGCTGACCTTGCTTTTTCCTAACTGGATAAGCATCACGCCACATGTCAATGTGGTGCTCCATGATCGAAGGGATGATACGAAGCATCTCATAATATGACCATGTGAAAATGTCCTTGTATTCTTGTAACAAGGCATTGTAGGAGGAAATTTCTTCAGGAGAACATGTTGATCCCAATGAGAGTTCTTCAACTATGCTCATTTTGGTAGATATGTCTACCTTTATGGTGGGTAAAATATTGGACATGTTTCCCTCCTCAAACACATCGGGTGTGGGGATGGGATTCTTGAACCAACCAACCTTCTCTGGTGGTAGGAAGTCTTTTGTCTCTACTGAGCAAATGTTGTGGCATGGTGCCTCAATAGGGGAAAAGGAATTTTCTGGAAAAAAGAAAGAGCGATCATGCATGGCAACCCAAGGGAACTCAGGTTTCATCATGGCCTCTAGAATATCTTCGTGTGAATGAAAATATTTTCTAATGGCGATAGAGGTTGCGAGAGGTCATGAGGTTTATATTGGCACTCAATGGTTCTAGTTGACAAGAAAGAAAATGATTTTGTGGTCACTATCGTAGAACCCAATGATGTTGAAAATACATATACTAAATGGGTTTGCACAGTTGTGGGTGGTGCAACCTTCGTAGATGGAAAAGCAGGCTCGACACAAAAAAAAGGATGATAAGTCAACAAAAATCAAGGTTTCTATGAATGAGGAAATGAAACATATGTGGTTTTGAGTGTTGTCAGTACCAGGTGGTGGGAGAGTCTCCCTAATGGGTGGTTTTGGATAGTTAGGGGGGGAATTTCAGCATCTGGGAGTCAATCAGGATACCTCATGAACACTTGTGTTGATGAAATATATGTTTTGTGTTGAAAATTCTCTCGTAGCTACTGACAATGGCCTTGGTGGGGTGCTAGTGGAAGGTGTGTGCCATTGACTAGTCTATGTTTGAGTATTGGTGGGAAAAGGGGCCAAGGGTCCAGTAATGTAATGTCACAAATAGGTCCACACATGTTGAAATTGAGCGAGGTGTGGGAAAATCCGAGTATGATGGTTTTATATACAAACATGATAAATATTGTGTTTGCACCTAGGTCTATTCTTATGGACAACTTGGGGAACATGGTATCACTTCTTGAGTTCCTGCAAATGGGAACACATGTTAACCAAATGTCTAGGGTCATCACATGAGGCACATGTGCAGATAGGTTGTGGTGGAATCTATTCTAGTTTCCTCCTTGTAGTAGAGACTAACATAGGATAGGTGGTTGAATGGAAATGGGTGCAAGGGGAAAATGAGCATGAAGCTTCTTCCTTGAAGACACAATAAATGGTTTGATATACATCATCCACCATGAGGCTAGTGGGGAGCGATAGTGTTATAGTATTAGTTTGGGTGAGTGCTCCTAATGCGTCACAATAGAGAGGGATTTCTAGAGAATGATGTGTGTAGTTTCCATATTGTTCACATATATCACAAGGATGGTTGCTATGTAATTCCTTATTACATGTTGGTGTGGCCTTCTCTCTTGGAGGTGGAGGAGGGGCCACTCATGCCTAAGGGGCATGAATACGGGCTTTTAACTCTTCCAATTTTGGGCACAGGTTGGTAGGGTGGGCTCTAATTCCTCACATTACACATATGGTCGAGGTACCCTAGAAGAGGAATTAGCTAGGGTTTTGACCTTTTTACCTTTTTGTTTCTCTTTTTTGGCATCCCCTACTAATGTCGCCACAGGTATGGTTCCTTGAGGTGTGGCTAAAGGAATGTTCATTTTGGTTGAAGTGATACCTGAGGTTATCGACATGACTTGCAGGGAAAAATACCAAACATGGTTTGTGAGAGCCATATTGGGCAAGGTAAGTGTTTCCATGAATTGGTACGAGATAAAACTGAGTGGGGGATACAAGAAAGGTGTCTAGGTTATTATGTATGGAAGAAATGTTGACTCGGTAGTCACAATGTTGGGTGTGTCCTGAATCAGTTCCTGAGACTAGGCATCACTAGATGAACTGATCATACATACTAGGGTTGGGGGCAGAGGCTCGATTTAATGTGGGACTCCTAGGTATTTTGCTAGGAGTGATGATGCTTTGAATACCCTTGGGTTTTCTTCAGTGTAGGAACGGATGAACTCATTATGAGATGTTATGAGATGTAACATGCCATTGAGAGTTGTGGTTGTCCATTTCTCATAGTATGTGAGTTGACCGATGCTGATGATCTTTCCCTCATGGGGAAACATCATGATGTGATATACTGATAAAACTACTCCAATCATGGGATGCATGTAGTTTTAGCCTAGTAATATATTGTAATCTAACTGGGCATCAAGGAATTCAATGTCTATGAGCAATGTTTATCCAACAAGCTCCACCAAGATGTTTTTGAAAAGTTGAAGGCGCGCGAAGGGTGATTTGTCGTAAGCCCTTAATATAATGGGAGAAGTAGTAAGTTTGGGGGATCTTGGTTTTCTACAAACTAATTTTGACATAATATAGGTGGATTTCCCCTCATCTCTAATGCATTGATGGATGGTGATGTTTTGGATAGTGACCAGTATATAAGAAGAAACTATATATGGGAGTCGTAGTGTTGCATTATCCAACTTGAAAGCCATCAACCATGAATTAGAAGGGTCAGTTACACCTAATGTAGAAAGTAGCGCTTTCCATTATGATTGAAATGTTTGTAAGACCTCCATCACTGACATGGCTAATGGGGATTGAGATATATCATAAACAATGTTATAACTAGAGGCTTCCTTTGACTGATGGGCATTACAACGCAATGGAGTTTTGATCATTTTTAGAATGGGATCAACAGGGGGTCATGGTATCATCAAAGGTGTCATAGTAGTAGTGTTTGACAATGTGAAATGATTAGTTTCTAGAGGGGTTTCGTAATCCTGAATTCATATTTTCAGGAGAACATCAACGTCGACCATGAAAATGTCACGATTAGCTAGGTCATTATAAATACACTCATTTGTATGTTGGTATTGATGGGGGCTGGCCTTCTGTTGCATGGCCACTTCCCCTAGTGGGGGAAAGGATTCTGCATAACTACGGGTTCTTGGTTCATTCCCCTCTACCCCTAAGCCTCTCTCATCCATTTCAATTATGGAAGTTGAGGACAATGATGGGCTAATTCCCATATTCCCCACAAATAGTGCATGCATGGTTGGTCCTCAAACTAGCATTTTGGTTCTACTTTTTTGTGTTGTTGGTACCCTGACTTTGACTTTGGTTCAATTGGGGGGATTGTCCTAAGTTGGTGCACACAAAGGTTAATTTTTTCCTCCTTGTTCAGGTTCCCCTTTTGGTTTGTTCTTTCTTTTATTATTCTTGGAATTTGAAGGGTTAACATTGTTGAGGCCTTCAAAAGCCTATTGTTGTTGGGGGAATAAGGTTGCATAAAATTAATCCCTACATTAGGATGAGGTGGGGCATTAGGTTTTTGAGGTGTAGGAAATGTGTAATAAGGATTTCCTTATATTGAGTTGGTGTAAGGGGTTTGGGATGTTGACACAGCCTCTCTGGTGCATGGAGGATATTGGTTAGCCTACATGGAAGGATATTGATTACCCTGTATAGTTGGGTATTGGTTACCTTGTGAGGGGGGATTTTTGGAGTGCACAAGATGGTTAGGATAATATCCCATGATTGTTGGAATTTGGGCTATAGGTGGACCCCCAAATGATTGGAAATGGGGTCCATTGTATATGTTTCTGGTTTGTTGGAACACGTTTCCAATTTGATTTTGGGAGATGATTTCGATCCAAACATCTGTAGCATTTGATGCTCCTAGATTATCTTAGGAAAAAGTAAGAAGACATGGAGCATTAGGTAGGAATGTGTATAGGTATCCTGGCTGAGTATAGATAAGCTCAAACTATTGATCTTTGTTGATATATTATTCCTCTATTTGGGGTATTGTTGTAGCCAGACATTTTGCAATCATTTGCAGAAGAGATTTCAAAAATAAATCTAAGAAAATTTCTTTTATTACGTTCACTTTATCAACGTTACAACACTTTTGCCACTTATGAATAGGGTCTGAAATATGAGTGGATGTAGTTTTCCAAATTTGGGTCAACAGTTCTAACCTAATGTTATGTCATACTAGGAGTTAGAAATAGGGGAGGAATGAATGAGACAAGGATTCAAATGTGTGATGGGAACCAACTGGTTCACTCACATACCATTTTGTAGCAGGGTCGATAAGGGTGTGTTGAAATATACTCAGACAATATGAGTCCTTGATGACACTGTTATATGAACACCACAAATGATAGGTCATGATGTGGTTAGCGGGATCTTCTCCTTGATTTCCTTCAAACCTGGGAATATCTGAAGGAATCTTGGCTGGCATGGGGGGCCAATTTTGATTGTTGAATATTGGATCGTTGGTGATATTAGTTAAACTTGGTAGGTTTAGAGAAGAAACAAATGGGATATTTATGTTGGTGGGCATATTGGTATGAATTAGGTATGTAGCCTAAAAAAAGTTCCCTTGAAAACTAGTAGAGCTGCTTGTGGGAGTAATATGTGGACTCCCTACAGGGGTAGTAAAATGGGTTCCGTGAAGGTGAGGGTTCCCCAACAAGGTTGTTCCAATAAAGTATGACCTAATCACAATGGTTTAATGATGTCTTCTACTCCTATATGGAAAGATACTAGGCACACCTCCCAGTAAAGCGGGGAGGTTTAGAATGTGATGAGAGTGACATTTAATGCTTGGTTTCCCTATGGTGCCTTTTGTGGGTGAGTGTTACTTTATATCGTGATAGGAAATTTTAACAAAGAAAATGAACCACATACATAAAACAAAGTGAAAACAAATGGTTAATTCTCCCTTTTAACTTTATTCTAAGTGATTAGTAAAACAAAAAAGGGTTTTGTTGTCTCTTGCATATGATAAAAAATCCTAAAAGGACCTATGCATCCTTTCTACTCAAATAACAACTAGGCTTTGCGAGGATTCTATAGTAGGGTATTGGGGCTATGTCCTGAAAGTACAGGAGACACTTCCAACATCCAAGAACCAACCAAGGTATCGAGAGAACTTATAATAAAAGGGTACTTGGGTGACATCCCAAAAGTACTGGCAATGTTTCTAGCAGCCTAATCGAGATCACATCAGGTCCCTATGCTTACCCTCATATCAACATATAGGGAAAGATGCCCTAAGATATGACCACTAAGTTTACCTTAGTCCCACGGGGGTGGTCGATTCTTGAGCTCCTTGGTAGTCAGTCATCAATGTAGAGCCCTAGACCAACAAGTTGGGTAGCTTTATAGAGAACCACATGCACTGATACCTAAGCCTAACCCCCTCTTAATCAATTTTATGGCACGCCCAGGTTTTTGACCATGGGACAATGAAGGATTTGAATCACCATATAAGACAAATTCTATGTTTCAGAATGTAAAATAACCAATGACGGTTTATGGGATGCCTACCCCCATGGTCCTAACCTGAACTATAAATTATTTTGTGACCCTTGTGGGGAATTTAATGTATTCATGTGTTACAATTTCTTTTAGAGATGCTTATTCAATTAGGGTGTGAAAAATGTAAGCTTCAAATAAACTAAGTATCAATATTACAAAAGGTGGATACCATTAATGCAAAGTTTAGATGAGCTTAGTGTGTGCAAGTGAAATTGTGAGCATACAGGAGTGTGGAGAAATATGGATATGCAATGATCTATTACAACTCCCCTAATTATGCTATGTTATGATTTTTCTTTACATGAAAATAAATCATGTGTGGATAATGGGCCACTTACATTTTTCCTAATTACACTATGTGAGCATATAGGGATATGGAAACTAAGTGCTTTGAGAAATATTTTAGATGCAAACCTAGGATCATCACAAGGACACAAGGGAAGCAGGGGCTACTCCCTTTTTTACTAAAACATGGTCCTAGTCTTGATAAATTTTGAAATATTAAAAAGCTTTGGTTACTCAAAAATATGTGTTGATAATAGACCATTTACTCTTCTCCTAATTAAGATATGTGTGATAATTGAATTGAGCAAAACAAGATAGAAAATATGTGTGGATTAGGGCCACTTACTTTTCACTAGTTAAGCTATGTGAGTTGTAATTTCTCTAAGTAAAAATAAGCAATTACATTACTAATAGTGGTTAGAAAAGTAATTAAGTAGCCTATCTAAACTATAAAAAATAATACAAGAGTGTAGGCATTTCATTTAATGCTACCAAAACACCTAGGGAAAAAAATACAATGATTTTTGATTCTTTCTGTGAGCCACCTAGGTTATTCTCTACACAAACTTGTGACTCGCATGCTTGTCTGTGGTAAAATCTACATGACTGGCTTAAAAAATCAAATCAAGGGACTGTTTGGGCCATATATAGGTGAGGGTGGGACTTGTAAAATTATAGCGAAATTATGGATGCTAAGAATAGTGAAATTTCATAGAGAGTGGACCTACAACACAACGAATTGAATCAAAGAAAGCCACAAAGTGGAGCCTCCATTTTTTGTTTGGTATTTTGTTGACTAAGTGTCCCAAATCACCTTTCCTTGTAGTTTGGTTGTCACCTACAAAGAGCATGAAAACAATTGGATGATGTTAGTGATTTAAACAAGAACCAATAAAGTATAGAATGTGATAAGAACAATGCATGAGAAATATTAAACTAGAACTAAGAAAAAAAACATGAAACAAGCTTAATGAAGCATAAACACATCAAAAAAGTTATAGGAACATAATCCTCTTTATTGATTACTAGTTTGTAACACACCCTCCTCCCAATTCCACCCAAGAAACCTTCCATCTGGGGTAAACGTGCAATGAAAGAGGCTACTATAAGGGATTCAACTTCACTGGTGACCTTAAGGAAATGGAACCGAAGGAACATATCAAACAAACCCATCCACATCAACAACAACACCCTTAGGAGACATGTTAGCCACTCAGACATCCTGTCCCTGAGTCCCACTGATGATTTAAGCCTTTTAACCCCTGATCGCTCTCATGCTATAGGCATGACAATATCGAACAACCCAAAGTTTCTCTCATAGGCCTATGTGCCAATGACTATGGACTTTTCTTAGCAGACCTGTGACATTGACCCCGAGATTTGAGCCACTTTTCTAGCCCAAAATCCAAAACTCTACCCAGAATTTTCTAGAACCTTTACAATCCATCAGAGACATGATAAAAATGCTAATAAATTTAAATAAACATCAGGACTAGGTCTGAGCATCCCCAACCAGGACTAACATTCTTTCTAACACCTGGCATCAATGCAAACTACAAGTCTAGGATACAAGATAGAGCATCAATGACTCAAACAACTTATGAAATAAAACCATAAGGATCTCCTGCTTATTCACTGAGCTATTATATCATCAAGTAGGTCTTACATCCATCCATTTAACAATTACAAGTAAATACATGAAATAACCATGACATGAACCATTCATTTAACTATTTTTATAACCAACATAAAACCATATAAATATAAGAGATATGACAACCATTAAATCCACATATAAACCATTGCAAAAGTAAGAGGACTTAGCTTCTATTAATCATAGGAAAATCTGACCAAGTTCGGTACTTCCACGTACCACCCAATCATAGACATGGCTGAACCAAATCTCTCTTCCAGCTAGTCACCCCTATGCCATATTCCAAGCATGAATGTGGGATCTCATAGAACAACCAATCTAACAAAAACCAAGGGAATCCATAGGTTAAACTACCTCCACACTCACCAAACCATGATCACATCAAAGCCGGTGCTTTGATCACAACCGAACTGAACTTGGAATGCCATCTGGAATCCATCACTATCCTTAAGGAATTTTTTGTCTCATTGTCTCTCAGGATTTACTCCGATCAAATCCCAGATCACTGGGCCCTATACCGAGACCAGTCTCTCAGGATTTATCGCAATCCAAACCTAGATCACTAGGAACTAAGCCCCGACTTCTCCCTTAGGCTTTACCGTGTATCCCGTAAAAACCAGTTAAGGGATTCCTAGGTCTTTGGGAATGAACCTTGAGACCACCACCACCCCAAGTTTTGAAATCCATCCAGCAAACCAAAGCTCAAATCAAGATAAAAATCCCAACATACCATGACATTTGGAAAAAGGAAAGGCTAAGTTCAAAACCACTGCCATAACCTGACAAAACCATGCCACTGACAAGAAGAGATCCATACACAACCATGCAGAGCCATGCATGTCCAAACGAGTTAGGAAATAACACTTACAAAACGTTACCTGTAAGTATTCCTACTGAAGCTTCTTGATCCTACCCTTCTTCCTTGATCCTTTCTTTCGTTCCTTTCCCTTTTCTTTCTTTTCCTTCCTTGATCCAAACTCAGTGCTCCAAGAAAAATCTAAGTGACCATGAGTCATAGAGAGAGAGAATAATGAGAGAGCTCCAAACTTGAACTGAAAAATATTACGAACTAATCCCCAAAATCCTTTTTATTAATGAGGCCTCTATTTTCTTCATTTTCCATTATTTTCCTTCAATTTCCTCCTCACATATAACCTGTGACCTTTTACCTTACTTTTCTCCTATTTTCCTTTATTTTCATAAATAAATGTGCCAAAAATGTATTTTTCCTTTTAATTCCATTGCCTTAGCCTTTGCCAATTTTCCTTAGCCAAAACACACATCCACTAATGCCCACTAGGATATCTTTTCCCAAAATTCAACATGGAACAAGTGTCCCTTAACCATGTTATTATTTTGTCTTTATTATCTTTTATTACATGAACCTTTCACCAGGGCTATTACAGAACCATCCCCCTTGGAGAACACCCTCCTCGATGTTAAACCACACAATGACCTTAGAAAAGCTACTAAAAGGAAAACATGCTTCCCATGGAGCTTTATAACTTAACTCATTGCAGTATTTATAATGAAAGACCTGTTCAAAATAAAAACATCATGACGACTTGAAAATATAACAACCATAATTATATGACACACATACTCCTTATTGGAGCTTTATAACTTATCTCATGGTAGTATTTACATCCATATACATATACATACATATACCAAAACATCAACAAAAAATATACCAAACATATAAAAACATCAAACCAAAATTGCGTTTCCTCAAACAATAAACAACGAATGATACAGGGCTTGCATCCGATCTGTCATCTCCCATGTAGATTATTCAGGACCAAAGTGCTTCCAATGCAATTTACATTTCTCTATGGCTCTATTCCTGAGCATGAGATGCTTTCGCTCCAACTGGAACTCTCCTTCTTGCTCCACCTGCAATACGGATCAATCAATAACATGATCAACATCATTTATATACTATTTAAGCAATGAAATATTGGAAACATCATGAAATTTCACTATTGGTAGTAGTTCACGTTGATATGCCACTGTTACAATATTCTCAATGATCCCAAAGGCACATAAGACCATGGTGCCAACTTGGCACATGAACCAATTCTTAAAGAGATTTTCTTGGGTTTGATGCACAAATACACATGCTCCTCAACCAGAAACTCCTTGAATACCCTATGATGATCTGCATAACCCTTATTTCTATCTTGTGCTACCATTAAATTCTTCTTTATAACCTACATTTCTTTCTCTGTGTTTGCCAACATGTCTGGTCTAATAAGTACCCTTTTCACTGGATCACTCCAGCTGATGTGAGTGTTACAACTCCGCCTATAAAATGCCTCAAAAGGACTCATCCTCAATGAATCCTCATAACTATTGTTGTAAGTGAACTCAACCAACGGAAGATAGTCCTCCCATTTATTCTGCTGGTGCATGAGATACATCCTTAACATATCCTCCAAGATCTTGTTGATCCTCTCTGTTTTTCCATCTGTCTATAGATGATAAGATGTGCTTAAGGCCAACTCTATACCCAAACCTGCAAATAAGTCCTTCCAATATTTGGAAGTGAACTTTGCATCCCTGCCTGACACAATCTTCTTTGGAACACCATGCAGTCTCACGATCTCTCTGTTGAACACTTGTGCTTCCTCACTAGCTGAATATGTAGTCTTTACTAGAATGAATTGATCTACCTTACTCAACCTATCAACCATGACCATAATAGAATCATGTTTCTTTATTATCCTTGGAAGAACTATGATAAAATCCATGGAAATGACCTCCCATTTCCATTCTGGAATTGCTATAGGCTATAGTAAACCACCTGGATAATTACATTCTGCCTTGACCTACTGAAAATCTAAACATCTAGCCACAAGCTCTACCACTTCCTTCTCCAGGTTCAACCAATAGTAGAACTTCTTCATTGCCATTAATGTCTTCTGATATACTGGATGACCTGAGTATGGCTTGGCATGAAACTCGCTCAATATATTCTTGTTGATCTCACTGCAATTTGGTACAGTGATCCTATCTCTAAATCTCACCAAACCATCTACCATGAGATGATAGTATGCATCCTGATCACCTGTGCCTATACTTGCACCTGTACCTGTGCCTATACCTGTACCTACGCTCTACTGTAACCTATGCATAATATCCATGTATTTGTCATTCTATTGTCCTACCTGCAAGATCTTATACTGTAAATATATCCCATAAGAGCTCATAACTTCTATATGATTTACCTGTACCTTCCTTCTAAGAGCATTTGCAACCCAGTTCTCCTTCCCTTTGATGTATCTAATCTTGAATTCAAACTCACTAAGGGTAGCCAACCATCTAGCTTTCTTGGAATTTAGATCCAGCTGATCAAACAAATACCTCAATCCACTGTGATCGCTCATCAATGTAAACCTCCTTCCAAGAATATAGTGCCTCCACACCTTCAATTCATGTATAATCATTGCTAGCTTAAGATGGTGCATTGGATAGTTCTTCTTTTCCTCATTCAGTTTCCATGACTCATAACACACTACCTGTCCTTCTTGCATGATAACTCCACCAATTCCTCTCTTGCAAGCATCTTTACACATTACAAACTCCTTTTCTGGATTCAAAATCTTTAGTACTAGTGCATGTTCAACAACTGTTTAAGCTACTCAAAACTAGCCTCACATTCTTCTGTCCATTCTAACTTCTTACCTTTCTGCTGCAATGATGTGATAGGATATGAAATGTGTGAGAAGTTCTTGATGAACCTCTTGTAGTAACCTACCAATCCCATAAATGATCTCACCTCATCCACATTCTTAGGAGCTTCCCACTCCATGATGGCCCTTTTCTTTTCTAAATCCATTGCTATGCCATCCTTGGAGACAACATGCCCCAAGTAATGTACCTCCATCTCAAAGAAGTTGCACTTACTAAGTTTAGCACACAATGGATGATCTCCTAGAAATATCAACATTGTTCCTAAATGCTCGACATGTTCTTCCTCATTCTTAGAATATACGAGTATGTCATCAATGAATACAATAACAAACTTGTCCAGATAAGGATGAAACACACTATTCATCAAACACATAAATGTAGCTGGAGTATTAGTCAAACTGAATGGAATAACAACAAACTCATAATGCCCATACTTAGGCCTGAACGCAGTCTTGCAGATATCCTCTTCCTTGATGTGTACCTAATGGTCTCCTAATCTCAAGACGATCTTAGGGAACATTGCTGCTCCCTTCAACTGATCAAACAAATCATCAATCTTTGGCAATGGGTACCTATTCTTGATTTTTCCTTTATTAAAATGCTTGTAGTCAATGCACAATCTAAGAGTACCATATTTCTTCTTCACAAACAGCGTTGATGCACCCCAAGGTGATACACTCGGCCTAATGTACCCCTTGTCCAACATTTCCTTTAGCTACAACTTTAACTCAACCAACTCAGGTGTGCTCATCTTGTAAGGTGCTTTTGATGCTGGGGCTACCCCTAGCACCAACTCAATAGAAACATCAACCTCCCTATGAGGTGGAAATTTGTAATGTCCTCAGGAAATACATCCTAAAACTTCTGCAAAACTGGGTACCTGCTTAAGAAATATTCATCCTAAACCTCCTTACCCTTGTCACTAGAAATGTGTACTGCAAATATCACATAACGCTTTATGCAACTACGCTTAGCCTATACAGTACTGACTGTTGAGCTTTAGAAAAGGTATGCAATTGCCACTTATTTCTTTATCTTTTCCTTTAATTCATAACTTCTTTACATTCTAAGATGGGTATATGATAAAGGATTATGATAAAGTTAAGGGGATTTGTGATTAATGTAAAATGACTAATTATTGCCTTTTTCTATGTATAAAATGAAGAAAATGGAAGATCGCCATTTCGGAGGAAAAGAAAAGGCAAAACCAACTTCTTTCCCTTTGATAGGAAACCACATCTAGATGAGGAAATCAAGATCAGAGCGCATGGGCCAGGAAAAGGAAGAAGAAACACAATATCAGCGCAAGAGGACAAAAAGATAACTGAAGATTAAAGATATGGCGAATCCCTGATCCTGAGGGATCGCTACCTCAAGGCTATCTGCATTTTCGGTAATTCAGCTTGGCCACTATAAGTAGGGATAGCATTGCAAGCCCAAGGGGCGGATTATTGTTGATTAATATAATTTGTTGTTCCAATTTGAACTTTGATCATCGACTCTCTTTAGAAGAGCGATCACTATAACTCTGTTTTTATGATTAATACATAAACTTCGTTGTTGTTCCGTTATCTGATTCTGGAGTAACCACAGCAGTGCATCCCTAGTGGCTAAGGGCCCGGCCCTAGTGGATCACTTGCTTCTTGTATCATTATTTTCCAATTACAAGTCGTGTGTGGTTTGATTTCCTTTACTTGCTTTATTTAGTAATCTGTTGTTCCTTGACATTTCATTTACTAGCTCTGTTATATTTAATTTGTATTTGAATATTAAGATTATTATTTGTAACTGAAGATGTTATTTTGTTTGTTCTGAAATCGTATCGCATTATCTAATTCAGACATTGCTATTCATTTACAGATTGACACTACTGTTCATTTACAGAGTAACATTGTTGTTCATTTAAAGATTGACACTATTGTTCATTTACAGAGTAACATTGTTGTTCATTTACAGATAGACATTACTGTTCATTTATAGAGTAACATTGTTGTTCATTTACAGATTGGTATTGTTGTTCATTTAGCTACGGTTTACCTATAATTGTGATTGTTGTTCATTCGGATTACTATTCCATTACAACTGCAATTGTTGTTCCCTTATAACTGTGGTTAATACTTATTATGCTAAACTCAGATTACTGATTCCATCATCCTAGATTTGCTGTGTGTTTACATTTGATTTAGTTCGTTGTTCAATATTTCGTAGACTTACTTAAGCTTGTTGTTCCATTCTTGGATTGTTGTTCAATTCATTTACTAGTTAAAGATTGTTGATTCAATTCCTTTCAGTTACGATTGCTGCTTAATTCATTCCTGTAGGTTAAGCTTTGTTGTTCGATCTTTTCAATAGATTAGTTGTTGTTCCTTTTCCTGTTAATTGAATTGTCATTTCAAGTATTTGCTTTGGTATGAACAGAATGATCTGCAACTGTAGCGAACATTGACTATTGCTGTCTAGTTCCTAGATTGGAGATCTTCTCTTTGATTACTTTTCATTTGCATCAGTTTACAAAGGAAAGAGTTATCATTACTGCATCCTTGACTCATGATTGCTATAGTTTCTTAAGTGAATTATCTAGTTACAAAGAATTTAAGTTTCTTGCCATTAAATTTAGAGTTTGTCTCCAACATTTTTTTACTTTTGTAAAAGCACTATACTATTCGCATTACTCTTAACAAGTGACCGCCTCAGACTGAGTACACTCTTGAGATAACAAATCGTACCTAGATTGATAATTAATGTAGGGTAAATAGAGGTTAAAAAGACCCTTTTTACTGCCCAACAGTTTGGCACCATTACCGAGGAAGAGTGTAGCCATTTGTTTCTTTTGAGAGTAGTTTAAGTACCTGCTAGGAGAGAGTTGGGTTTTAAAAATCGAAGGTAAGAACCTGCGTATGGATCATGTAACTTCCCTGCTCCCCCGCCCACTTTCCTGTAGATTTGTTGCTATTTTTGGTAGAAATAAGCATTTGATTTGTGTGCATGACTAAGTAGAAAAAGCATGAAAAGAATATAAAACCACTACCCAAGCTTGATAAAGCTAAGGGGCTGGTGACCCTTGGCCGATCAACCTTTATAGACGAAATCCTTAAAAAAGCAGAATCTCAGCCTTTAGTAGGACCTAAAAAAGATGCTTCTAGACAACCTACTAGTTCCCTTCAGGCCACAGGATCACCATCTGTAGCCTTTGTTGAGGTACACAGCCAAACAGAGGAGCAAGATTTTCAAGAAATTGAGAATTCTAGCCCAAAATCACTACAAGAAGGGAACCTTAGTAATCTCTATGAGGGAGGAGGAAAAACAGGAGAAATTGAGTAACCAAGATCTCCTCTTGGAATAGTTTAGCTATTAAGTGACCTAGATAAGGGAAGTGTTGTAAAAATCATCTAGAATGAAGTTGAAGAACCTAAATAGCTAAAATTACCCCGGATCTTAATTCAGCAAGGAACTCTCATCATCCTAGAGAAAGGAAGTGTTGTTAAGGCCATTCTTGCTCCTTCTAGCCAGCCTAGGAATACACTCCTAGAAATCCCAGAAGGATATTGGCACATATTTGATCAAATGGCCCAAAACCAGCAAACCCCCCAAACCTCCACACTGCAATATCCCATTGTAGATACTGTAGCTAATGCACCTATGAAGCCCATTCCTCTTCAGCATATCCCTACATTCCATGGCCAAACATTGGAATATCCAGACGCATTTTTGTTTGAATTCGATGTGCTTTGTAGAGGGTACGACTATACCACCGATTCCCAAAAACTGAAACTATTTCCCTCTACATTAAAAGGGGCTGCTTTACAATGGTTTATGGGGTTAGGTGGAGGTGTCATAAACAACTGGGATCAGATGAAAGAGGCTTTCCTGAAGAAATATCAGGATTATTGTAGGTCTAGAGAATTAAAGGATGAAATATTTCAGATGGTAGCTAGACCTAGTGAGACACTAGAAGAATATGTTGAACGTTTTCAGTATAATCTTCAAAGATCTCCTTATGCATCATTACCCTTACCTGACAATGTATTAAAAACAACATTAATTAAAGGCATGAAGGAACAATGGGTTGAAACACTAAATATTATGGGAAAAGGAGATATTTATCAAGAAAATTTTGCTGACATTATTGACTTATGTATCAGGAGTTCGCGAGGCAGTACAAGGCTAAAACCAGCGGAACATGACAGGTTCACAAGGGACAACAAGATCTCTGGAGAAGGAGTAACTCACGCAGAAATTGGAAATTTATTGGAGAATTTCAAAACTAATATATTGGGGACTCTGACAACGCAACTCGATATTATGCAAGTGAAACAGAAACAAGGAGAAGCAGAGCGAAATCTGGCAATATTCTACCCCGAATGCAGAAAGAAACACAGCCACAAAGAGTGCCCACTAGATGCAGTTCAAGTCTGTGCTATTTGTACAAAAGACCACTCTACGAAGAATTGTACCTCACTTCCTAGTCTAAAAGCAGTATAAAAAGAAGCGGAAGAAGAAGCAGAACCGATGTACCTACTTAATCAGTGCCATCAATGGTAGCCGTGACAATCAGGTATGTTCCCCGATCAATCTTCTTCTTTTCAGCCTCGACAATATCATGCTCAACAATATAATACAATGTGGAAAAATCAACCTCCCTTCTCAAATTGGTCACAACAACCATTTCCTTTATCATCACCATGGTCGAATCAAGCAAGCCAATCTAATTGGCCAAATTTTCCCTATGCTCCACCATATTGGAAAAACAATGCATGTCCAACACAATGGTCCCCTCCCACTTCGTAGTGTCAAGCTTGGAAGACAAACTAGCAAAGACCGATGAATCAACCAGTAGGAACCATTCCACTCCCTCAACCTACACTGCCAGCACTACAACAAAATCCCCAGTCCAACTTAAGATCGCAACTCCCAGCCCAACCCAACCTGAACCCAAATAACAGACCAGTTCAATCCATTCAAATAATTGAAACACCAGAACTAGAAACCAATCTAAGGGAGTGCAACGACCTTCAATTAAGGTCTGGGTGCATTATAGAAACTGAGGGAGATAAAAATGTTCAAGTTGAAAATCAGTTACCCGCAGAACAACCATTACAAGAAGAAGATGTGGTCAGACAATAGACTCATGACCAAGCAACCACATCTTCTCCCCCATTCCCAGAACAATTAATCATACTGCGCCCTATAGAACATCCTGACTTTGATATTCTGGGAGAACTAAAGAATTTGTACATAAAAATCCCACTCCTCCAAGCTATCCAAGATATTCCAATATATGAAAAGACCATCAAAGAGCTATGTATAAAAAAACCAAGGAGGAGAATAACAAATAACCCAACAGTCCAAGTAGTTGGCACCCTATCTGATCTATTATCAAGAAGAGAAGCACCTGTCAAATATGAAGACCCAGGAAATCCAATAGTGACAGTGCAAATCAATGGACAAACCTTTTCAAATGCCTTAGTTGATTTAGGGGTTGCAATTAATATTTTAACAACCACCACTTGTCAAAAACTAGGCATTACATCAGTAGAACCAACCTCCACCTTATTAGAACTGGCTGACTGATCAGTAGTTAGGCCAGAAGGTACACTACATGATGTCATGGTATCTGTTGATTCCTGGGAATATCCTGTCAACTTTCTGATAATAAACCCCAAAAACCGACTTGATGGACACCCGTTAATTTTAGGCAGACCTTGTCTTGCAACCGTTGATGCTTATATTGGCTGCCAACAAGGCAATATGACCATAACTAGAGGGAGTAATATCAAGAATCCAACTCTATACACTCTAGCCTAGCCAAGCGTAACAATAATAAAAACTAACAAACATCCTGTATCATACCTCACAGAAAACATTAGATCCCCATTAACCATAGAAGATGCCCTCGATTTTAAAGATCAAACAGAGGATGATGTTATTAACAACTTCATTAACCAAGCTGAATCCAGATCCCGTGTACAATGTCACATGATAGAGGCAGCATTTGACAATGAACTAGAAGAAGATCCCCTCAAAGACACTCATGATCAAACAATACCCACTACCTCTGTTTCAAACAACAAAACTATAGAGATTGAGCCAGGAAAAACCTTGAACATCAATAATAACCTGACTCCTGAACAAGAAGAAAAGCTGGTCCAACTACTGAGAAAATATAAGGAAGCTTTTGCATGGGATTATCTGGACATGAAGGGAATCAACCCCCAGCTATGTACACACCATATTTATATAGAAAAGGATGTGAGACCCATTCGCCAACCCCAACGGAGACTCAACCCTCACCTGAAAGACATTGTGAAAGATGAATTACAAAAACTTTTGGATGTAAACTTTATTTATCCGATCTCCGATAGCAAGTGGGTCTCTTCGCTAGTAGTGGTTCCAAAGAAGAATGGAAAGTGGAGGATTTGTGTAGATTATAGAGAATTAAACAAAGCAACCCAAAAATACCACTTTCCCCTTCCATTCATTGATCAGGTATTAGATACATTAGCAGGAAATAAATTCTTTTCTTTCTTGGATGGCTTCAGTGGATACAATCAGATTCAGATTGCCCCTGAAGACCAGGACAAAACCACTTTTACTTGTCCTTGGGGAACATTTGCCTACTAAGTCCTACCCTTTGGCCTATGCAATGCCCCTACCACATTTCAAATGGCAATCCTCAGCATCTTTTCAAATTTAATAAATGAAGGGCTCGAAGTATACATTGATGATTTCACACCATACAAAGATGATTTCGACCCAGCACTCGACACATTGGAAAAGGTGCTGCAACGATGTATCGCCACCAAGATCTGCTTGAGCCATGAAAAGTGCTATATGATGATGACTGAAGGACTCATCCTAGGTCATTATATCTTAGTGGCTGGAATATAGGTAGATCTGGCCAAAATTCAAATAATTTTGCTAATACCTACTCCTACCACACAGACAGAGGTACGTAGTTTTCTTGGATTTTCTAGTTATTATAGGAGATTTATAGAACATTTTTCTCAAATAGCTGCACCTCTATACGCACTAACAGGGAATGTTGATTTTGTTTGGACAGATAAATGTGACCATGCTTTTGAGGATCTGAAAAAGCTTGTGTCAACAGCCCCAGTGCTCAGAGGCCCAAATTGGGACCTGCCATTTCAAATTTCATCAGATGCTTCGGACATAGCTATTGGAGCAGTCCTTGGGCAGGAAGAAGAAAAAAAACCATATGAAATCTATTATATTAGCAAGAATTTGTCTCCTGCTGAGCTAAACTATATTGTTACTGAAAAAGAATTTTTAGCTGTAATACATGTTGTAAATAAATTTAGGCATTATATCACTGGATATCCTGTTATTTTATATATAGATCACTCTGCCATAAAATATTTAGCAAATAAACCTATTAAAAATGGTAGAGTAACAAGATGGTTGATTTTATTATAGGAATTCGACATCACAATAAAATATCGACCTGGGAAAGAGAATCTTGTAGTTGATTTTCTCTCACGAATGTTGAAGCTAGTGGACACAACAGCAGTCGAAGATCAATTTTTAGATGAACATTTATTTTTTGTTACTGTCAAGACAGCCTGGTATGCTGATGTTGCAAATTATTTAGCAGTAGGAAAATTAGCAAAGCATCTAACTTCCAATGAATGAAAGCAGATTGTGCAATGTAGTACCCAATTTTCTTGGATTGGGGGCTACCTATTTCATACAGGGGCAGATATGCACATTAGAAGATGCATTCATGAAGATGAAATATTTGACATTTTGAAAGCCTGTCATGATAGACCATGTGGCGGACATTTCACGGATCGAAGAACTGGTCACAAAGTTCTGCAAACAGGGTATTATTGGCCCACAATGTTCAAAAATGTGAAGAAATTTGTTCAAGCCTGTGACAGTTGCCAAAGAGCAGGATTCCCTAGATAGTCCAACAGAATGCCTTTAAACCCACAGCTAGTAATCGAACCATTTGAGCGTTGGGCACTCGATTTTGTTGGTCCGATCAACCCATCATAAAACCAGAAAACATATATTCTGGTGGCAACTAAATATGTGACCAAATGGGTTGAAGCAGAGGCACTTCCAAGAGCTACGGAGGACTCTATCATTCATTTCCTGTTCCAAATATTTGTGTGATATGGCCTCCCAAGAGACATAATCACAGGTGGAGGACCACAGTTTACAGGTAATAAAATCGCAGCAACATTTAAAAACAATCATATTCAACACAAGATTACCACTCCATATCACCCACAGGAAAATGGCCAAGTAGAGAGCACGAATAAAGTGATAGAGGCAATATTGACAAAAACCATTGCATCACATAGACGTGATTGGGCTACAAGATTGTTGGAAGCCTTGTGGGCATACCAAACAATGTGGAGAAACACCACCAGTTATTCACCATATCAACTAGTATTTGGAAAGGAACCCATCTTTCCAATAGAGTTCGAAATACAAATGTTGAGAATAGCACAGGAGGTCAGTCTAGATTTAAATGAGGCCCGCACTAATAGACTACAACAAACCAATGAGCTAGATGAAATTAGGCTCTAGGCTCTTCAACATACTGCATTAATCCAACAGTAGAGAGCAAAATGGCACGACGCCCTTATCAAAAAGAAAATCTTCCACGAAGGAGATTAGGCACTCCTATACGATTCCAGGTTTCAGGATTTTCTGGGAAAAATTCAGACTCGTTGGCTTGGACCATATGAAATCCAAAAAATGCATGACAATGGCACCATTATTTTGACTACTATTGAAGGATCTAGACATACTTTTAAAGCAAATGGCCACCGAGTGTGACTGTACCATAAACCGCTTACTCGGGAATCCTTCTACCAGCAACTTCGGGAAGATTCTGACATGCAGATTCTAGCTGAGGAAGAGAATTCTTCCTAGCCTTTGGTTCACTAAGTGATTTTATTGCTTTTAAATTTTGTACATAACTTTTTTTGTTTTCTTTGTGTAAATCACTTTTTATATAGATTTCTGCTTTTCTGCAATTTTTTTACATTTTGCCGTTCCTTTTCAAAGGAACAACACTTTCGTTTTTGCTGTTCCTTTTCGAAGGAACAACACCTTTGCATTTTGTTGTTCCTTTCTGAAGGAACAACATTTTCACCATTTTGCTATTCCTTTCCGAAGGAACAACACTTTTGCATTTTGTTGTTCCTTTTCGAAGGAACAACACTTTTGCATTTTGTTGTTCCTTTCCGAAGGAACAGCATTTCCGCCTTTTTGCTGTTCCTTTCCAAAGGAACAACACTTTCGCATTTTTCTATTCCTTTCCAAAGGAACAACACTTTCACATTTTTGTTGTTCCTTCTAAAGGAACAACACTTCAGTCTTTTTGCTATTCCTTTCTGAAGGAACAACTCACCCGCATTTTTGCTGTTCCTTTCCGAAGGAACAACACTTTCATTTTTGTTGTTCCTTTCCGAAGGAACAACATTTCTGCATTTTTGTTTCGCACTTGCTTTATTTGTTGTTCCGATTAAGGAACAGTTGTTGTTCCTCTTAAGGAACAATAGTTCCGAGTATGTTTTTCTTTTGCTTGTTGTTCCTCTTAAAGGAACTGTAGTTTTTGTGTGCAAATATTCTTTTGCTATCCCTCTAAAGAAACAACAGTTGTTCCATCTAAAGAACAATTTTTGAGTGCATTTTTCTTCTTTTTGTGTGTATGTGTGCTTCACCATTTAGAGGATTTTTGTGAGCAATGGTCATTTAAGGCACAACTATACATTTATGCACGAATACAAAAACTAGAGGATACTGAAATCAGCAAACCAAAGAAAAATCGTTATCTTTAAAGAAATTGCTTTGAATTGATAAGAGAAAAGAGGAAAGGACACAACTATTTATATCACTTTGTTGTCTTTATTTTCACTAACACCAATTTGATTGATTATTTTTATCATGATGGTTCTTTCTAAATCCCCATAATTCTCTTTGATCATTATTATTGAATAAGAATAAGGGCATATTTTCCTCTATTGAGATGTTTAGACTTCTTCCACCATCCCTACTCTTAAGGAGTGTTGAGCCACCCTCTGTATATAAATAGGAAAGTGCTATATAAAAGAAAAGAAGGAAAATAAAACATACATATCTATATGATTACTAACATGATTTGTCAGATGAAGGATAGGGGGTCTCATCAAGAGCCAACCTACCATGATCATAAGAAAGAAAGTGAAGTGGCATTCCCACTATGGCCACCACACCAGGGATATGATCCAAGAGGCACATCAGAAAAATAAAAGGTCCTTGGAACAGGAGGTCTCATCACGAGCCGACCTGTCCACCTTTCACTCCTTCCTGGTGAATGGCATTGTGATTCATCTGGTTACCAAGCCAACACAATGGCCTCCATTCTGACATCGCACAACACTTTCCTAGGCATACACAAAGGACTATGGTTCCAAGGGTGAAATAAGAAACTCTGTCAAGGTTATGGACACTTGTGGGTAGCAGAGCTTTGTTGATGGTATTGAAGTTATATTTTGCATACACCAATAGACATTATAAACCCTTCTTCTTATATCTTTATAGTGATTTCAAATGAGATTATGTCATATAACCCTTTCGAACCTTTGATACATGAAAATCATTTATAAATCAATCATAATGGTTAAAGTGGATAATGACTGCATAAGAACTTTTACTCATGTCAGCTGTCCTATCCTCTATTTTTTGCATCATATCACGACATTTCCATATTTATTAGCGATTTACATCATAAGCCTTGATTTTGGTAATCCGCTCATTTTTGTAAACATGTCATATATCTATATGCTGTTCCTTCATTCCACTGTACGATGGTAGTTCAGCATGCTGCTCCTCTATTTGACAGCCAAGGATGGCCTATAACACTTCAGGGGGGCGCAAGTGATCTCCATAATTCATTGGCATAGGTGTCAGCTCATTATTCAAAGATATTATGACTTCATCAAAACTTGGGAATAGAAAGTCTAACGGTATTGTATTTCCCAATATGCATGGCTTGCTGTTCAAATGCCATTTCCATGTTTTTCTCTGTAAAAATTAACAGTGAGTTAAAGTTTGAACAACTTGTTGTTCCATCATCTTCTCTGTGTTTTTTAACAGTGAGCTAAAAATTTGAACAGCTTGTTGTTCCATCGTCATTTCTATGTTTTTACAGTGTGCTAAGCTTGAACAAGCTGGGAGGAAGATCGATTCGCAACGAGCCATATGTGTTAATGGTCTCTGACACTACACGTGAAATCTTAGCAAGGGCAAGATGGATAGCCTACCTTAACCATCTATAGCAATCTAACGAGACGATGGCAATTGAATTTCTGTAGAATTTGTAGGAAAATCATTCCATGGTGAGAGGGAGACAAATAGCAGTAACAGATGAGATAATTGCTGAAGTTTCGGGACTGCCAGCCGTTGGACCTATATGGACCCTGAAAAAGGTGAGACTGCAAGATGCCATAACCATCTTCCGAGATGAAGGGCAGAACCTTACTGTTAAAGGAAAAGGAGTCCTGCCGGCAACCCTGGGAGAGCCTTGGGTAGAATTGGCAAGAATTATCCAAAGCTACATCACTTGTGATGGCAGAAAAGACGTGGTAAGACCACGCCATCTCAAACTGTTAGCCGTATTAAAACAAAAATGTGTTGTGAATTTGCTTGCATTCTTAAATTTTTTATTGCATGATGTTGCCCGAAGTATAAGAAAATCTCACCATGTAGAATCAGTAGTAAGCCATCATGGTTTAATTCGGTTGATAGTCAGTTATAGTCTTGCCCAACAACAGAGTAGTTGGGAAGAATTGATTTTCTCGATAGATGGGGGACTAGCCTTGCCAGCCCCAAAACGAAAACACATTGCTAGCACATCAATTAGACCATCAAAACGAAGACAATCTGTCAGATTGGAAAGAAGCAGAGGAATGCTGAGAAATTCCCAGGGGAACAGTAGCTAGCCTGTAGAAATACATGATTTAGAAGACAAGAAACCCCCACGACTTGAAGGAGGAGAAAATAAATAAGAATTAGAGGAAAATGAAGAATAAGAACCGGAAGAGGAAAATGAGCAATCTAGTCAGGAAGAAGGGGAGGAAACAGAGCAACTCAATGAAAGTCCACTGCAAAACCCTTTGTAAGAAGATGACTTGGCCAAAATTTTGGCCAATATGGGCGAATATGTCCAACCTCATAGCCCACTCAACCTTGATACCAAAGAATAGTCCTAGGAACACTCTGCTCATGATAAGAGTGTATCTGGAGAGATGGGTGATGAGGAGGAGGAAGAAGAACAATCTCAGGAACACTCTGTTCCCAGTCAGAATACACCCGAAGAAATGCACGATGAAGAAGAAGTAGAAGAAGAAGCTGCCCAGGAGACAACAGAACAAACCAGGGTTTCTACCCCTGAAAAACCTGATCAACAGAACACTGAAGAAGTGTTCCAAGAAGGAAACATGGAAATTGGCCAAGGCGAGGGTATAATCCCTGAAGTACAAAGCCCAGGCCCAAGAAAAGAAATGGCTATTCCTTCTAAGAAAACAAATGAAATTAAAAAGTTGTGAAAGGAATAGATGAGACTGCTTAACGTAATTAAGCAACTCTGCCAACAAATAAAGGTCTTAAAAATGGGGAAGAATGTAAAACAAACCCCTGGGGCAAAGCGTGCAGACACCCAGGGAAAACCCCATAAGAAGAAGACCAAGAGGATTCAAGTCAAACCCATTGTTATTCAGGATCGCAAGGAATAGCATGTGGCTGTTACAAATGTCTAAGCACAAATAGACAACACAACAGCCTGTGATAAGGAAGTCCAGACAGAGGCAATGTCCTCTAGCATTACGACCAACTGTACAGTTTGTGAGAAGGAAACACAGACTATAAAAGACAGATGTCGCAATAAGGAGATCCAAGTAGATCTCTAGCCCAAAAGTGTCATAATGGATAATGACCCGAGGATAGTAACTCTGCAAAAATATTTGGCACAAGCCCGACAAACGATAGAAAAACTCACAGAGGAAACTGTTCCTCAAGAGAAATATCAAAAGTTACAACAGCAACTAAAGAACATCAATGCATTGGAAAGCTAGTCCTTCGATGGATGGCAAAGGGTAGAGGAAAAATTCAAAAAGGTAACCCATAGACTAGACACAGTTATGAATCAAATGGATACCTTATGTTCTCTGTATACTGATGTTCTAGTGTGTAGGGCACCCACCAAAAACTATCCTTTGTTTTTGATGGAAAGATATTTACAATTGAAAATTAAGGTTGTCAAGGCAAGGGTGCCTATAGAGATAAAAACCATTGATGATTTCATAAACTATTGTAAGAATTACGGGGTGAAAGTTCAGCAATTTTTATGTGAGTTTTATTTACATAATCTTGTGTTAGATGGAGAAATAGAAAAGAACCCTAGCCCTTTTGTGGGTGATATCCAACTTCAGGCATTTATTTCTTTTGTTGTCAACCAAATAAAATGGCTTAAAGCCTACAATACCTTCCAGAGACAGGAGAATGGGTTAGATTTGTGGGTAAGGGGTGAACCTAGAAACCCATTGCAACTATGGAATAAACATAGGAGCTTAATGAGAACGCAGGGTCCGATTGAGACATTGGGACCTATTCACACAGTAGTCATCCGGCAAGGGGTAGAATACTTCCTAACCATCAAAGACCTTGCCATAGCAGCAACCAAATTCCGATACCAGACTTCCAATCGGAATATCCAAAACAGAGAGCCATTCAATTATGAGAATTTTAAGCTAGCTGTTGACCGCTTGGTTATCTATGGTGACCTCATCTTGAGAGAAGGCCCGTCTTGGTTAGGTTGTAGGTTTCGAAGTCCAATCATCTAGTATCTTGCACCAGGATATAGAGCTTTATATGAATTGCTTGAAGGTCAGACAGGGCATATTTTTTACGTCTTAGCTAGGAATCATGGTTTTAGACCAATGACTGAAAATCCTTCTCTAGCCTATTCCCTAACTGCCTTGCATGTCAATTACAATGTTTTAATGAGGGCATGAAAAAGGGTAAGTAGGGGGGTGTGTTGAGCATTAGAAAAGGCATGTAATTGACAATTATGTCTTTGTCTTTTCCTTTAATTCACAACTTCTTTACATTCTAAGATGGGTATATGATAAAGGATTATGATAAAGTTAAGGGGATTTGTGATTAATGTAAAATGACTAATTATTTCCTTTTTCTATGTAGAAAATGAAGAAAATGGAAGCTCGCCATTTCGGAGGAAAAGACAAGGAAAAACCAACTGTTGTCCCTTTGAAAGGAAACCGCACCCAAACAAGGAAATCAAGATTAGAGCACATGGGCCAGGAAAAGGAAGAAGAAACGTAATATCAGTGCAAGAGGACAAAAAGATAACTGAAGATTACAGATATGGCGAATCCCTCAAGATCCTTTGATCCTGAGGGGTCGCTACCTCAAGGCTATCTACATTTTTGGTATTTCCGCTTGGCCACTATAAGAAGGGACAACGCTGCAAGCCCAAGGGGCGGATTATTGTTGATTGATAGAATTTTCTGTTCCAATTTGAACTTTGATCATCGACTCTCTTTAGAAGAGCGATCACTGTAACTCTGTTTTTATGATTAATACATAAACTTCGTTGTTGTTATGCTATTTGAAGTAACCATAGTAGTGCGCCCCTGGTTGCTAAGGGTCTGGCCCTAGTGGATCACTTGCTTCCTGTATCATTATTTTCCAATTACAAGTCATGTGTTGTTTGATTTCCTTTGCTTGATTTATTCAGCAATCTTTTGATTCTTAACATTTCATTTACTGGCTCCATTATATTTAAGTCGTATTTGAATAATAAGATTATTATTTGTAATTGAAGATGTTACGTTGTTCATTCTGAAATTGTATCGTGTTGTCTAATTCGGACATTACTGTTCATTTACAGATTGACATTACTGTTCATTTACAGATTGACACTACTGTTCTTTTACAGATTGACACTACTGTTCATTTATAGAGTAACATTGCTTTTCATTTACAGATAGACATTATTGTTCATTTACAGAGTAACATTGTTGTTCATTTACATATTGGTATTGTTGTTCAATTAGCTACGGTTTACCTATAACTGTGATTGTTGTTCATTTGGATTATTGTTCCATTACAACCGTAATTGTTGTTCCCTTATAGCTATGGTTAATAATTATTATGCTGAACTCAGATTACTAATTCCATCATCCTAGATTTGCTAGGTTTTTACATTTGATTTAGTTCACTGATCAATATTTCGTAGACTTACTTAAGCTTTCTGTTCCATTCTTGGATTGCTGTTCAATTCATTTACTAGTTAAAGGTTGCTGATTCAATTCCTTTCGGTTACGATTGTTGCTTAATTCATTCCTATATGTTAAGCTTTGTTGTTCGATCTTTTCAATAGATTACTTTTTGTTCCTTTTCTTGTTAACTGAATTTACATTTCAAGTATTTGCTTTGGTATGAACAGAACGATCTGCAACTGTAGCAAATGTTGACTATTGCTGTCTAGTTCCCAGATTGGAGATCTTCTCTTTGATTTATTTTCATTTGCATCAGTTTACAAAAGAAAGAGTTATCATTACTGCATCCTTGACTGATGATGTAGTTTCTTAAGTGAATGATCTTGTTACAAAGAATTTAAGTTTCTTGCCATTACATTTAGAGTTTGTCTCTAGAATTTATTTACTTTTGTAAAAGCACTATACTACTCGCATTACTCTTGACAAGTAACCACCTTATACTAAGTACACTCTTGAGATAAAAAATCGTACCTGGATTGAAAATTAATGTAGGGTAAATAGAGGTTAAAAATACCCTTTTACTGCCCAACACTAACCATATTTACTGATGTAGGATTATTCTTCCACTGCAAAGTCCTCTTTTCCCCACTATCATACACACACTCAATGGCATTGTTGAAGAAATCCACTTTGGTTCTATGAAGGTATATCCAATCCATACCCAAAATCATACTATACAAAGCCATTGGCAGTACATTCAAATGTGTTGCTATAGGCATTCTATTTAACTCAAATTCACAAGATCTTACCCAATGGTGAACTTGCTTCTTTGTCCCTGTAGCCAACTATACCAACCAAGATTCTGCATGCACTTCTTTTCTAAAACCACACTTCTACACTAGGTCAAGATTAATATATCTATAGTTACATCTAAGATCAATGAAAATAGAAACAACTTGATCACAAATCTTATGGTCCATCTCAATGATCGATTCCTGATGACTGGCCCTCTTCTCTTCCACAGTTGCATAGATATGAGGAATGCTATGACCAACATCACCAATTGTATGCACCTCCTGAGCACTTTAGATCTGGGGTACTCTACCACCACTCTGATACTCTGGACAATCCCTCTTACAATGACCCTTACCACATATCCAATACTGCAATGGTTCCCTCCCACCGCCTCTAGCTTGTTTCATTCCACATCCCTTCTCAGTTGTATTGAATTTCTTGTAAGGAATTTCATTTCATTTCTCACTTGCATCTTGATGTCTTCCTCTATTTGATGGCCATTTTCCTTTAGATTTCTCATTTATTTTCGAGTGATACTTAGGCTCAACTTTGCGCTTCGAATTCTCATAACAATTCTTCAACTTTTGGATGGCCTCCTCCAACGATCTAGGCTCATCGAACTCAATCTGATCTCTGTATGTAACTGGTAGTCCACTGATGAATCAATGAAACTTGGCCTTTTCCTCCTTGAGGTAAGGCACGTATCTCAATAGCTCCAAATATCTTCTAGTATACTCATCATCTATCATAGAACCCATCCGTAACTCATAAAACTCCTTAGCTATGGCATCATAGTACCTCTCTGAAAAGTACTTATTCTTGAAGAGCCTTTCAAACTCATGCCAAGTAAAATATTCCTCATGTATACCTTTGACATTCTTCACGTCTTCCCACCAAATATCCACTTTACCTTTGAGACTGAAAGTGGCTATCTTTTATTTCTTATTTTCTAAATAATCATGCAATCAAAATAATTTCTTCATACCAAGCAACCATGGTTTTGCATCCTATGATTTCTTCATCTCTCCATCAAATTTAGGTGGCTTCACTTTCTTAAACTCATCCAACAAGTATCCCCTATCACGCCTCCTGTAAGGATGATAATGATGACGATCATGATGCCTATCAGAACCGGAATTGGAATAGTACCTATTTTGATTAACTCTCCTATTCATAGTGTCCAACAACTAACCATATCTGATTGTGTTAGATCTATCCAACTTGTGTCTACTAGGAGACCTATTGCCATATGTCCCATTAGTTCTATCATCATGTCCATGGATGATCCAAAGTGGTCCTATTGCTGCAAATCTGACAAACTCTGAAGTAGTATCACATTAACCTTTGCATGTTTCTCTTGTGCCTACATGATTTTGTCATTTTCTTCTTTGAAACTCCTTATTTATTCCTTGAGCCTTCTCAATGTGTCTGCCAAGTCAAAAGAGTGCTGCACACCATGCTGCTGATTTGATGCATAGGAATATTCTATGTAGTCTACCACCTTGCTAGCCATTTGATCTCTTTCTTGCAAGGCATACTATGTCAGCTAAACCAAATCACAATAAACCAATTTACCTTAGCATAATGCAGGGAGGATACTGTGTCTACAAGATCATCAAATCAGTGTGATACATGTATGAAATAATCATAATGACATATAGACATATATCAAATAATTGCATCAATGCATAAACATCCTTCTAGCTAGGGTCCAGTCATCAATGCAATGTCATATCAACAATGCATGCTATGACCTCATGCATGAAAACAACCATTACTCCATTTCACACATTGCCACATGCAACTATCAACATGCATAAGTAATTCCTAATCAACTACACATACGTATGAATGCATATAGTCGAGCATAAGTGATCAATTCTTGTAATCAACCTACAAGGCTGATACATGTAATCAAAACATTCAAGAATTCACCTGAGATACAAGGATGTAGTCAAGCACCATATATTACACATGTAAGTGCCATATAACCATATGCAATCAGTCATATACTTCCAATGAGGCATCCCAAAAAATCACATCAAGTTCCTCATTAAACCCTTACTAAAACCATGATCAACATGATGCAATGCAACAAGCACATGGAATGCAAGTGTAAGTGATCCAGGTGGATCTTCAAACGCAGTGGCATGGAAAAATATCAAAATTCAAAGTGGTATAAAGATGATGAACTTGACATTAGATCAAAGTGCTTGTCGCCCTGATTCCAACAGTGAAAACAACACTCCAACCTGAGTTCGGATGAAGAAGATAGAGGCTGTCAAAGTTGGGTTGACTTTTGATGACTGGGCAGGATTAGTGAAGGTGCAATTTGGAATTTCTTGGCAGATGGAATCTGGCCAAATCCGGCCAGATTTCGGGCAAAATTGTTGCTTCGTTAAAAAGACTCCTACGACTTAAAAACATAATTTTTAAAATGGGCATATGGTTTTATATCGATAAAAAAGATATATAAAAAAAGCGGGGTGGGGGCCACCAACCCGGCCACCCCCTCTGCTCATAACCGTTTCATATTAAATTTGGTAGAGGGGCAAGCCATGACCCTTGAACCCCTCCCATGGAATGGTCCGTTAAAATTTAACATGGGTGGTGGGCCGGCCTTTGGGCACGAACCCAACTACCCCACACCCCTTTAAAACATGGAACCAACAACATTTAAGTGAGGGGTGGTGGGCCAGCCCTTGGGGCATGGAGCCAACCACACCTAAACCAAAAAAATGCGCTAGTCACAATAAAACATTGGGGAGAGGTACGGGGGCGAGCTACCAAAGGCAGGCCGAACCAACCCTAAAGTTTGTTTTCAAAAAAGAAAAGAAAATTTTTGTTTAAAAAGAAACAAATTCTTTGTGTAAAAAAGTAGGAGGCTCTGTTTGACCATCTGACCTCCTTTCTATTAAATCGGATCACAACCAACTCCACTAAACAACTTTATTGGGAAATCCATCACACAATTTTTATTTAAAACATAGTTTTCAGTGCGCTCAAGCTGAGGAGGCAGTGCATGTGATTCGAGGCAGAATTTTGCAAGAGGGGCGAGATTTCCCTTTGTCAGAATTTGACAAATTTTATATGGTTTCAACACTTCTCGATGCCACGAACATAATGGCGCTGTCCATTTCTCCATCAGAGTTCTGCATTTTTCAGCTATTTTTTAGTATGGAGGTATAAGACTCCTTTTTGTAATTGATGCTTGTACTCTTCTTTTTCATGCCACATAATGAATGAAGGCCTCCCCATTGATAAATAATATACCAGAGGCGTAGTGCAAGATGGACGAACTCTGTTATCGAGTCTTGTTGTCTTCTTTCATTCTTTATGTGTTTCTCCTCTTGTCTCATGTGCACATTAAGTTTTCTCTATTAAGCTAAAATTTATGCATGTAATTCTTTAATACATCTATAAGCAAAAGATTTTGGATCAAGTGGTATCAGAGTAGGTCTTTTTTTAGATGTGAATTGCATGTTTGTATGCTAACAAGAAACAAGCTTCGAAGAGGCGAAGGGAAAATAAAGTGTTTCGATCCCGAAGCGGGGCGTGCACATAGAAGGAGAAACATGGTAGATGAAGAGGCTCATCATGAATAGGAGCACAATTTCCGCAAAACCTTCTGTATAATGGCAGAAAATGTTGGTCAATTTCTTTCAAGCTTGGAGAAAGTAGAAGAGAGAAATCTAGAAGAACAAGGTTCAGTGCATGGAAATGGTGGAGAAGAACCCCCTCCTTCTCCTTCCACGAGTGAAATTTCTTCTTCCTCTCATCACCATAATCATAGAAATTCAAGGGATGCATCTAAGAAACCTTTCTTTAAACTAGATGTCAAGTTTGATCTTCCCATGTTTAACGGTGAAAGTAATGCAAAAATTCTTGATAACGGGATTAAGCAGATTGAAATATACTGCAGGATTCAATAGATCGATGAGGACGAGGAAAATATTCAGCTGGCCTATCTTCGGCTGAGTAGCACCGCTCTCGTTTGGTGGGAGAGAAAATTGTGAAGCAGTAAGAGTGTGGGTAATCTTCTTTCCTCATGGCCTAGTTTCATTTCTGCATTAAAGGAACAATTCTATCCGTTGGGTTATAAACAAAAAGCCTTAATGGATTGGAAATACTTAAGGCAAGGCAGAGGTCATGATGTTCAAAGCGTTACATGGGAATTTAGAAAACAAGTACTTAATTTGGACATTGCACTTGACTCACTTGAAGTAGTAACTAAGTATATTGCATCATTACATAGTTACCTTAGAAATTCATTATTATTGTTTGAACCAAATACTATTGACTCCGCCAATGTGAAGGCAATCCATCTTGAGAATAGGGAAAAAAATGAAAGAGATGATCATTCCAATAAACCACCTTTCAAACCTCCAAATGGAAAACCCAAAGTGAAAGGAAAAAGAAAGGAGAAGAGGGCGACATCAACCAAGAAACATGAAGGAGAAAGAACTTATTGAAATCACTGGAAAAAGGAAGGTCATGACAATGATCATTATTGGAAACAGTACCCAGAAAAGAGACCAAAGAAGTATGGAGGAAAAGGCAAGCAGAAGACAGTGGCAACTATGCAGCAAGACCTTGGATCCGATTATGGAGATGAAGCATTGATCACAGCAGCAGGAACAAAAGCTACTCTTACACCTCATGTTAATTCTGAATCACATGAAGGAACTAGTTCAATAGATGAGTCTCTTCCTAATGAATGAAAGAGAATTGAGCTATTTCATATTAAATTTATCATAAATCATACAAAAGTGGAAACTCTATTTGATACCGGATCCTAAGCAAACTTAATTTCAAAGTCCTTGGAAAAGAAGCTAGGCTTGGAAACGAAACCACATCCAAAACCTTACCCACTTGGATGGATACATGAGAAAGAAAAAATGAATGTAAGTAAGAATTGTAAGGTTAAATTTGTGATCGCTTCTAAGTTAGTGGATGAGGTAAAACTTGATGTGATACCATGGGATATCTGTGGCATGGTGTTAGGGAGTCCATATCTATATGATAGAAAGGCAGTCTTCTTCCGTCATGAAAACAAATGCCAAATCACAAAAGATGGGGTAGAATATATTGTAAGGGCTCATCAAACTAAAATCAATGCCAGCCTTGTAAGTGTAGGACAAATGAAGAGGTTGGTGAATTCCAGTAAAGGTTGCATGCTTATGATTGTAAGGAGAAAAGATGCAAAATTATCTGATGCTTTCCAGGGTTGTGATCATGTGCATAAAAGGAATTATGTGAATTAATTTCTAACTATGGTGAGATGTTTCAAGAACCATAGGGATTACCTCCGAAGAGGGAAACCCAACACGAGATCCATTTGTAGCATGATGCATCTTTACCGAATATTGGCATGTACAGGATGTCGACCATATAGATGGAGGAGATCAAAAAACATGTGCAGGAACTATTGAACCAAGGAGTCATCAGACTGAGCACTTATCCATGCGGCTCACCGATTGTCTTAGTGCCAAAGAAAGATGGCATATGGAGGATGTGCGTGGATTATCGAGCACTAAACAAAATCACAGTGAAAAATCATTACCCTCTTCCCTGCATTGATGACTTATTAGATCAGTTAAAGAATGCTATCTATTTCACCAAATTGGATTTGCATAGTGGTTATCACTAGGTTTGAATTGCAGAGCAAGATGTGTGGAAAATCACCTTCAACACCAAATAGGGGTTGTTCAAATGGATGGTGATGCCATTCGGACTTTGCAACACTCCAGCCACTTTCATGAGGATCATGAATTATCTCTTTAGGCCTTTCATTGATGAATTTGTTCTTGTATATCTAGATGATATTCTTATCTTTAATAAAGTTTGGAATGAACATGTACGTCATGTGAAGAAAGTGTTCGATGTATTGAAAAATGAAAAACTCTATCTAAAATTGTCAAAGTGCGAGTTTGGGAAAACCTCTTTGGTTTACCTAAGTCATATTGTTGGTCATGGTGAGCTAAAAATTGGTCCTTCTAAAGTTGAAGCAATTGTAAATTGGCCTAAACCTACTAGTGTAACCGAGGTTTGCAACTTTTTGGGTGGAGTACAGTATTGGAGGAGATTTATTGTCAATTTCTCTATTATTGCAACACCTTTACAAGCATTGAAAAGTGTAAAGAAAGTCTTTCAATGGGGAGGAAAGCAGGAGAATTCCTTTGAAACATTGAAAGAAAATATCAGCACTGCACGGGTCTTGGCCTTACCTAATCTCCAACAACCATTTGAGATCAATACAGATGCCAACGAATATGCCATGGGAGTTGTACTGATGCAACAAAAGAAGCTGATATGTTACCATTCAAAGAATTTCTCTCAGGCTGTGATAAAATACCCCACTTATGACAAGGAATTATATGCCTTGGTCCAGAGTGTGAAAAAGTGGAAACACTACCTGATTGGCAAGGAGACCATCATCCATACGGATCATCAACCCTTACAGTATCTTCAGACACAGATCAAGTTGCAGCAATCTTGTCATTTCAGGTGGATGGGTTTTCTACAGCAGTTTCATTTGGTAATAAAGTATAAGAAGGGCACTAGCAACAAAGTGGTCCATATGCTATCTCGCCCTCTTATTTTTCCTTCTGTTATTTTGCATAATGCTTCGTTATCTTTTGAAAGTTATGCTGAACAATATGCTAATGATGATGACTTTAAGGATATTTATGCAAAACTAACCCATGGTTCATAGGTGGACAACTATCACTTGTAGGGGAAACTGTTGTATCACCTTGGAAAATTGTGCATACCCACAGGAGAAAGGGTACATGTAATCCGGGAGGCCCACACCTCCCTTGTGTCTAGTCATTTTGGTGTTGAAAAAACTTTGTGTCATGTACAAAGATTTTTTTTTTGGCCTTATATGAAGAACATTGTGGCTTGCTATGTAAAGGGTTGTGTGATGTGTTTTGTTTCAAAGCCCTCTAATAGAAAACTCGGGCTCTACAGACCACTCCCTATTCCAAGTCGTCCATGGGAAAGTGTGTCGATGGATTTTGTAGGAGATTTGCCTTTATCTAGAAAAAGTGATGACTATTTGTATGTCGTCGTTGACCGTTTTAGTAAGATGTGTATTTTAATGCCTTGTAAAAAGAAGATCACTGCAAAGCAGACTGCTCATCTTTTCTTTCAGCATGTTTAGGTCCATTTTGTGTTTCCCACATCGATTGTGTCATATTGGGACTCTCGCTTTCTCAGAGATTTTTGCACCTGTTAGCCTCCTATTCCAATAGGTGTCATTTTTCATGATTGACAGTGGAAGTTCCAAAAATTTTCATCTTTTCCATGCTGCAAAAGTTCCATTTTTGAAGGATTTCACAGTTAAGGAAAGGCCAAACAACTTAATCTTGGCCTCCCTAGGTTTAAATTGCTTGTTTTAGAGATAGAGAATAAATATCTATCCAAACCGTTTATTATTGGCAGATTGTTAGATAGGTAGAGAAGCTAGGGTACTCAACAGCTTAATCTGAGCCCCTGGAAGAAATAAGGGTAGGTTTAGATAGAAGGATAGCTAAAAGAAAAAGAGAAAAGCTGGGTTTGCTAGTCCAAGTGCACCCATCCAAAAATAAGACAAAATGTTAGGTAAGTAGGCTGGGTAGGCAGTTTTGAGGTTGCAGAATGAAGGATTGTGATCAATTTTGTGTTTCAAAGTGTTCAATCTACTTCAGGTCACAAATGCAAGGCAGTTTTCCCTTGGAGCAGCTCAAGCGAGGCATGACTAACTTCCCCTTCATCCTTTTCCCCAAATCATTCACTAATTTCCCCAAGGATATTGAGATCTGCTCAATATTCCTAGATTTCTCCATTAAACTCCTTTTTTCCCTTTAAAAGCCTAAGTTTCTCATACTTAGCGCTTTCTTCTCAATTTCATACTAATTTCTAACTTTATTATGTAAATCCCTCTTTATTTTCCCTTCCCATACTAAAAATATAATAAAATTCCCCTTTATATACATATCCCCGCCCTCTGGTTGAAATATAACCATAAATAAACCCCTCTTCCGATCATATAAACCCTCTTCCGATTTCAATAACCCTTTTCCAATGTATAAAATTTTCTTCTGATCCATTAGACCCCCCTCCGACGTGATATTTTTGTTAGAGGAAGCAGTCAAGTGTTGGCCCCCTTCTACTATGCCCCCAATGTATTCCTCCGATGCGATATCGCTATCGCATCCGAAGCGATATCACAAGTCATCGAAAATCGCCCCTTTTTCCCATTTCTCCGCTTTATCGTTAATATTTCGTTTTATCACAATTCTCCATATTTTATTAAAACCCCGCTTTACCGTAAAACTCCATATTTCCGCAATTTTTCTATTAAATCGCAAAACTCATCGCTATCGCAATATCGCTGTCGCACATGTATAAAGGCCCATGTCCATAGCCCTCCGCCGACGTGATATGCTGATTGCGCCTCCGCCGTCCGATTAACCCGCCTATCCAACGCTCCATATTACATCGCTTGCCCATATCGCTTCGCTCATCGCTATTTGTTTAAGCCTTCACCCATGCCACCCCCGATATCTGATCGCCGATGCGATATCAGCAGTCACTATATCACAGTCATATATATATAAAGACTCCAACCCCGGTCCCCCGCCGATGCGATATTGCCGATCTCCTCTCAGCCGTTGGATCTGCCTTCACACGATCCAACGACCCGGATTTAATCTCTGCTACAGTGATCGCTCCCGCCTGTAAAGTCATGTTTTTTCCTGTGTAAAGTGTTTTTTGCCTTATAAAGGTAAAAAGGCTATTTTTCTGCATATTTTCAGTCTGCGCCCGCGCGCGCTTCCAGTTCAAAGGAAGCATGATCATTTCTTCAGTCATTTTTTATCGCCTCGGCCCAAATTTGCTCCGGACAACGAGCACGGCCTCAGCACAGTCATCATTTTGCAAATCCTCAGCCATTATGAGTATTCCTTCTTTTTTGATAATATTTTGATCGGCCAGCGCCGAAACACTTCTAAAGCCCGCAGAAAGTAATAAAGAAGGCATTAACAGTCACATCTCGCCATAAAGTGATAAAGCAAGGGCGATTTAGTAGAAAAGGAGTATCAGATGCAGCATTAAAGTGTATCAGTCCAGTTAAAGAGTATCGGTTCAAGCGAAGCGTTAAAGAGTATCAGTGGAGCAGTTAAGCCACATCAAAGGAGCATTTAAGAGGATCCAACAAAGTCAAGAGTATCAGTACCAGAGTTAAAAGCCCATAAAAGCCAAATCAGATCACAGTTAATGAAAGCAGAGCCGAATAAGAGCAGCAGATCAGAGATTAAAGAGCAGTTATTGCTCACAGTCGGCGCAGAGCCACCAAGGACGCCTTTCGAGCCAAATTTTGATGCGGCTGCCTCCAGCGCAGCAGTAGCTAGATATTTTACATTACTTGCAGTAGAAGTTAGGTTAATCTAGATATTTTTTCCTCAGATCTTCTCCAAGATCTTGTTTGTAGATATTTTGCTTATAAATACCTCCCCAAGCGATGTATTGAGGGTTGGTTGTTGTTGGTTTGTAATTCATTTCTGAACTGCACTGTAACTCTGTGAATATTCTGAATAAAAGGCCACTGGAATGCATTGTTGCTGAACTCTGGATGTGGGATTGATGACAGGGAGCTATGTTACAGAATTCTTGAATCATTCTGTGGATCAATAAGTCTTTCTCTTACTTGTGTCTTCAATTTCTGTCTTTCTATATCATACATGTTTCATAATCTAAATATCAGGGAAAAGGAATAGCCCAGAATTTACGTAACTGTAATCTGTGTTCAATCTCTGTTATTTTCTATGTTTTCTTCATAATTAGCACAAACAGTGAATACTTAATTGCTCTTGTTTCCCTAGTTATCACATCTTGATTGCAGGCTAAGAAATCCTTAATTGCTTCTTGGTCTTAATCATTCACTTTCCCTCTGTCAGATGAAGGATTCTTAGTTTCCCTTCACCTCTGACCCCATTCCATCTGACTTCAGCTTGCAGATTGTTCCATGACTGATTCCCTGCTCTGTAGCACCTCTTTTTGTCAAAGAAACCATATCCAACTCATCCTCATGGACTCCATTGCCCAATGGACTGAACTTCTTAGATTTGCACCCTGTTCCATTGAATGACACCATCCATCCAACCAAACTTAAAACAAACTCTGTACTTCATAACTAGCCTAAAATCTCCCCAAACAAAGCTAAATCATAAAGAGAGAGCCCTCTCTGGATGCAGGTAGGCTAGGACCTGCATCTAAAAGATTGGTCTGTGGTTACCTCGGCCGTATTCCCTTAGGAGTCAAAGGGAACAACCTGAGTGATAACATCATTGGCGACTCCACTGGGGAGCTGAATCATTTGTTTATTACTGCAAATCCAAATACTTGACCAGTTCGCCTCTTAAATAAAATCTTTAAGTTGTTTTGAAAAATCCCAAAAAAATAAAAAATAATCATAAAAATCTCAAAATTCTCTTTCCTGGAGAAAGTGAACCTTTTCTTCAGAATCATTTTTCACGTTTAGATCTGATCTGTGATGGTGGACAGGGATCAGACACACCAAGGTTAAATCATCCACCTGGCGACTCCACATCTTTTTCACAATCAAGACTCCACTGGAGAAATGAACCCGAAAGAACTGTATGAAAAGATCAGGCTTTTGACCTGGATTGTTATCCAAGAGATTATGTTCTTTCTCATCCGTAAGATTTTGCTTTGTATATTGTATTTTAGAGATAATTTTTATAATATTCCTTTGAAAAATGTTGTTGAAAAGTCTCCTTGCACATCTGAACAACAGTCTTCTAATTCCGTTGAAGATCATCATACACCCAAGGAGAAACCAAAAATTGAGCCCAATAATCCAATCCCTGTACATATTCCCGTGCCTCGTAGAGTTCCTGATAGATATAAGCCACTCATTTTGCCTCCCACGCTCAATCCTTTACCTAGAGATCATCCCGAGTATCTCCCAAGATTTGATGGAGAGAATGGTGTTACTGCCCAAAAGCATATCCAAGCTTTTGAAGATTATCTTAACATATTTGAAGTAGATGACGAGGATGTTAGTATTAGGCTTTTCGCCCTTTCTTTGCAAGGCAAAGTTAGGACTTGGTTCAAAACCTTGCCTGAAGCTAGCATCTCAAGTCTTGAGCAGTTTCTCAAACTCTTCCTTGATAGGTGGATGATCAAAGTCAATCTCCTCATGCTCATAGAAGAATATAATCAGTTAAAAAGGCTTCCAGATGAAACAGTTCAACAATTTTCAGACAGATTCAATCAAATCTATCATTCAATGCCATTAAATATAAGACCTCCTCCTGATTTAGCTCTATTGCATTATCCAAGAGCTTTTGATTCAGAGATTGAATTTCATCTGAGAGAAAGAAGCCCGTCCACTATGAAACAGATGCAGGACATGGCAGTGGACGTAGAGGTAAATCTGAAGATCAGAGAAGAAAAGCGGAAAGCAGAGAAAGAGGAAAAACTTCATAGTTTGATAAAGGAATCAGAGGAAATGATACAGAAGATCACACTGAAAGTTGAATGTCTAGAGCGCCAGGACACATCTGTTTTGCAGAGGGAAAGAATTGATATTCACGAACAAATTTTTGCCAAATCAGATGACATATTCATAGAGCCATATGTGGAGGAGCAATCTCCTAATCTACTGTGTGAATATAGTAGCTTTTCTTCTTTCAGTTGTCTACCAAAATATGATCTATATGATGATGAATATGCTCCTCAAATCCATATTAACCTTGCAGAGGAAACATAAGCTATTTTGGGAGAAACGAAAGTTCAGGTTCAGCAGCCTGAATCCAGTGATCGGCCTGTTCATTTCAGCTATGAAGAGGAGGAGGAAAATGCAGAAAATTTTGAAACTAGTGAAGGAAATTTACCATTTTGTTTCGAATCTTTTCAGTTTATTAAGGATAACTATCATGCAGTGTGTAATCAAATGTCAACAAGTTTTGATATTGACCATCTAGAGGAGAGTCAAATCCTTGCTCATAATGCATTACCTCTAGTCTTGCAGCCCCAAAATGCCACTAAATGTCAGATTTCAGAAGGAGACTTGGAAGCAGCAGCATGTGATCAAATGATCCAAGTTGTTTCCCTGCCGCTTTGTTTTAAGTCATCTGAATTGTTTAAAGAGAAGGAGGAGCAGCAAGCACAAATCTGCCAGGTTCCATCTGAACCTGTATGTAATAAATTGCAGGCATCATTCCAGGTTTTGTATAATTCATCTGCTGACAGATTAAATGATGGAGGAAATCAGTGCTCTTCTCCATTAGCAGGCTGTAAGGGTCAAAATCAAGTTGAAAGTGATTTCCCGATTCCAAGGCATGATAGCTATCCTAAGCCTTTTTACAGTTGTTTAAATCAGCTCAACAATTGTGTATATATGTTGCAGGACCCTTTTGTACAGTGTCTAGATTCAGCGAAGGAGATCAGGAATTTCCTGATCTTCTCAAAGGTTAACACAGCTATATCTGATTGCAAGATCTCTATTTCAAGCACCAGCAAGCACAAGCAACAAAAGTCACTGATGTATATAATGCTTAAGTGGCTGCATTGGCTATTTCATTTCACCTAACCAGCAAGCAGAGTGCTGATTAGAGTAAGTAGGTAGGATTTCAGTTTTTGTTTGGATAGTAAGCTTGCTGCAGTTGAAGCCCGAAGAGAAGGCCCTAAGCTCCTCAAGTATGTTGTCATGTTCATAAATAAGGCAACTAGCAAAGGGAAATTTTCAGAGTACAACAAAAATTGAATATAAGGCCATCTGACCTGTTGTTCTTGACTTTTCACAAGGAAAAGCCATCCCCAAGTGGAGCCACTGTTAGCCTCCTATTCCAATAGGTGTCATTTTTCATGATTGACAGTGGAAGTGCCAAAAATGTTCATCTTTTCCATGCTGCAAAAGTTCCATTTTTGAAGGATTTCACAGTTAAGGGAAGGCCAAACAGCTTAATCTTGGCCTCCCTAGGTTTAAATTGCTTGTTTTAGAGATAGAGAATAAATATCTGTCCAAACTGTTTAATCTTGGCAGATTGTTAGATAGGTAGAGAAGCTAGGGTGCTCAACAGCTTAATCTGAGCCCCTGGAAGAAATAAGGGTAGATTTAGATAGAAGGATAGCTAAAAGAAAAAGAGAAAAGCTGGGTTTGCTAGTCCAAGTGCACCCATCCAAAAAGAAGACAAAATGTTAGGTAAGTAGGCTGGGTAGGCAGTTTTGAGGTTGCAGAATGAAGGATTGTGATCAATTTTGTGTTTCAAAGTGTTCAATCTACTTCAGGTCACAAATGCAAGGCAGTTTTCCCTTGGAGCAGCTCAAGTGAGGCATGACTAACTTCCCCTTCATCCTTTTCCCCAAATCATTCACTAATTTCCCCAAGGATATTGAGATCTGCTCAATATTCCTAGATTTCTCCATTAAACTCCTTTTTTCCCTTTAAAAGCCTAAGTTTCTCATACTTAGCGCTTTCTTCTCAATTTCATACTAATTTCTAACTTTATTATGTAAATCCCTCTTTATTTTCCCTTCCCATACTAAAAATATAATAAAATTCCCCTTTATATACATATCCCTGCCCTCTGGTTGAAATATAACCATAAATAAACCCCTCTTCCGATTTCAATAACCCTTTTCCAATGTATAAAATTTTCTTCCGATCCATTAGACCCCCCTCCGACGCGATATCGCTGTCGGAGGTAGCAGTCAAGTGTTGGCCCCCTTCTACTATGCCCCCAATGCATTCCTCCGATGCGATATCGCTATCGCATCCGAAGCGATATCGCAAGTCATCGAAAATCGCCCCTTTTTCCCATTTCTCCGCTTTATCGTTAATATTTCGTTTTATCACAATTCTCCATATTTTATTAAAACCCCGCTTTACCGCAAAACTCCATATTTCCGCAATTTTTCTATTATATCGCAAAACTCATCGCTATCGCAATATCGCTGTCGCGCTTGTATAAAGGCCCATGTCCATAGCCCTCCGCCGACGCGATATGCCGATTGCGCCTCCGCCGTCCGATTAACCCACCTATCCAACGCTCCATATTACATCGCTTGCCCATATTGCTTCGCTCATCACTATTTGTTTAAGCCTTCGCCCATGCCACCCCCGATATGTGATCGCTGATGCGATATCGCCGGTTGCTATATCGCAGCCATATACATATAAAGACTCCAACCCCGGTCCCTCGCTGATCCGATATCACCGATCTCCTCTCAGCCATTGGATCTGCCTTCACGCGATCCAATGGCCCGGATTTAATCTCTGCTACAGTGATTGCTCCCGCCTGTAAAGTCATGTTTTTTCCTGTGTAAAGTGTTTTTTTCCTTATAAAGGTAAAAAGGCTATTTTTCTACATATTTTTAGTCTGCGCCCGCGTGCGCTTCCAGTTCAAAGGGAGCATGATCATTTCTTCAGTCATTTTCGATCGCCTCGGCCCAAATTTGCTTCGGAGAACAAGCACGGCCTTGTCGTGGCGGAAAAAGTCTTTTGGGCTGACACAACTGACCTCCCTAGGAGTCTAAACTCGCTAGCGACAAACAAGACAAAATGGAGTGATCTTTCTCTAAATATACCTTTTACAACATGAAGAGTACAAGTGTTTAGGCTTACCTTATTCCAAAACGCTGTTGTTGTAGTTCGTCCTTGCCAATCCGGATGAGCTCCTCCTTCAAGTCAATTCCTGCAACCACAAACAATCAAACAATTACCGAGCACTTGTATTTCATATAATAAAACATAGATTCAACATGCAGACCAAGGAACACATGAAATAACTCATTAACACAAGCTATTGAGAAAAATAAACCAGTTTGTATTAATAACGAAACAAAGAAACTCTTACAACCTGGCCTTGGTGTTGTGCAAGTTCCTCCCAGGGTCCATCAAGTGTTTTCCTCTACTTTGACAAAGCTCACCCACTTCCAAGTAGAATCATGTAAAGACAATCTCTCCTCACAAAGGTTCTAATGGAAGACCTAAATCCTGCAGCATTTACCCAAAGAAAATGTATAGCTCCAACCTCTTCTCCTTCTGGCTCAATGCCTTTATTTATAGTGCTGTAAAGAGGTTATTCAGGTCCACTATCAATGGGATCATCCCCCTCTATGGGTGGGATAGCTCCCTTATTGATGGGATAAACTCCCTCTTAATAGAGATACATGAACCAACTGGAGGCGCATCCATTTCATCAAACCGACCTCTAGAATGTTCTAGAAGTAACCACAAGTAACTTTTTCAAGATAAAACTTGCGCATTTTGCCTTTTACAGAAGGACGCACCTGTCCTTTAACATACAGAGCGTCCATGGACGCAGTTTTTGTGAACATGGCCTGCGTCCCCGCAGGTAAGGCTAGAGAGAACCTGCGACCCCAGAGATAAACATAGTTTTTACAAGACTTTCTCTCTTCTTTGAGTTTGAGATGGATAACAGAGGCATAAGACTTGCCTAAGAGGGTAGCATGACTGTTGATTTGAGCCATACTAACTGTAAGTAGTCAAGGTGACATTTTTTAGTGTAACAGATTGCCCCCTAAAGTGCGAAGCCTGGAATAGATTGGTGTTTTGTAATTCTAGGAAGGGTGAAGCGCTTTATCATTTCAAGGATTGACTTGTGGATGACCTGGTTGGAACCTGCAATTTTCAACACAAAATACATGTATAAGATTATATCATCACTGAGGTAGGCATTCCCATACTCAGATTCAAAACTTTAACTAATGGACTAACTATTCTGATACAGGAATGATCTTGCAGTACATCATTTTTATAGACTTTTGTAGACACAGTATGGACGCAGCCATCTGTTTATGATTAGTCTACATAGATAATGAATACAAAACTCCTCGCAGCCTGGATGGTAGAAACTAGATCCAGGGTCTTCACTTCTACTTCCCGAATTGGTACGATTCTAAGCATGTGATTAAATGATTTGATGTCGAACATGTTAGAAACCACTTGATTACCAGTCGATGATGTGAACTGTTAACAAGCGTGAGAGAGACCACCAGTAATGTCAATGGTTCTCAAAGTACCAAGCACAACCCGTGAAATGTGAATAGATGTTCTGATGTCGAACACTTCACGGAATCCTTTGATCGAAAGTCAATGATGTAAACTGTCGTCAAAGGCGAGAAACCTGCCATTGATGCATGTAGACTTCAAGGTACTGTCGATTCCTAAGTCATTTTTCTAGATAATGTGTTGATGTCGATAGAAAGCGACTCGTTGCAGGCAAGCCTGCAACACGAAATCATTGTTCAAGTTGAAGAAATGTTGCTGTAAGGACTGACTCAGGGATGGTCAAATGGATGATAAGTATTTTGCAGATGAAAGTTTTGCTTGCAGACCTCTTGAACACATAACGACACAACAGATGGTTTGGTGACGAATAACTCAAAGTTAATCCTTGAACCCGGTTAAAGATTTTCAAAGTGATTTGGTCAACTGTGAGGTAAAAGATTTCCCAACCCAGGTGAAATGCAAGAGTGTCGTGTTCAAGAGTGGTAATAAAGTTTCGTTTGAGACAAAAGGTGACAAATAGGTTCATTCTTCTCTCTTTTCCCCCACCATTTCTGGCAAGTACCTCTTTATTTTTATCAAGCTTGAGGAGGATAACATATGCTTGGTTATAAGCTCATCCTTCGGACGAGTCCAACCTAGTTTAGATTCGAACCCTAGGAAGGAGTGGTTCGTTCCTGTTTGTAATTGAACAGGTCCTTTACTGTAAAAGTTTAACGAGCCCAATATAGGAACAACTCAGCGTTTTTCAATTTTAGAGAGTCTGAAAAACTTAAGGAAACTCCACGTTGAACTTTTTCGTAAATTTGTGTCCCTCAAGCCCGAAAAAGTATAAAATAATACCTGGGGGAACCGCTTGATCTTGCGACCAAGGAGTACTTTCATGATAGTGTCGTCGACCTGAAAAGTAAAAAGCGATCAAAGACACGTCGTTTTATTTCCTTATCGAGTTTGAAACGACAAAAACCCGGCAATCTTTTCCTGATTTTACGGTCAGAAAAGAGCTAAAAGGGGACCGTCTTTTAATTCCATTTTAACGAGTGTAAAAGAAACACTCGGTGATCTTTTCATGTTTTAGGAGTCAGAAAAGGGCTTAAAAGATGACTCTGATATTTTTATTTGTGAAAATTACAATTTCCCTCGAAATCCCTTTGTCCTGCACAAAAGCGACACATTACTCATACCTGTTTAAAATAGGCAAAAATACGTCGAAAAACATCTTTTCATGGTAAAAAATGAACTCATTCACCCAAAAAACCTATAAAAAGACCTTTTACCATGTCATTTTTACCGTTTGACTTTGGAGGTTGAAAAAGGAGCTTTTGACAAGAAACTTCCCGTGGTCGCTGCGGAAAATCTGACCGTCGGAATCGAACGCCGCTTCATCCAGGTATTTTACACATCCTACTCTGCATTTCTATCCGTTTAGAATTAAGTTTTAGGTCTCTGTTTCATTTTTTGGGGGGGTTTTGGGTTCAAAATGCGCCTCTCGGCGGACGCAGGTGCCCTTCGGGTGACCTGTGTCCCCCGACTTTTTCTCACACGGGAAAATGGTCGGGGGACGCAGCCCGCCTTCAGGCCAGCTACGTCCGGACGCCCTGTGCTACAAAGCTGGGGTGTGTCCTCCGAGAAGTGCGCATTTGAAAACCCCAACTTCCTCAAAAAACCACCAAAACTCTTCAAATAAATTTCTAATTGTCTTTTTTGATATGCAGGGCATTAATCATGTTAGACTGGAGAGAGAGAGAGCACGTAGAGGAAGATGAAGCTGCAATAAACCACCAACCCTCTCTGGATGCCCTAAGAACATGCAGGTTATACAAATATTGGACCATACCGGGCATGAGGGGCCAGGTAAGATTCTTGGAATGGCTGGTTGAGCGATGGAACGTTCAAGATCAATGTTTTTACATAGGAGGGCATCAGCTCGAGATAGAGCCCTCGGATGTATACTTTCTTACTGGCTTGCCAAACAGAGGTGAGCAACTCAATCTTGCGGGGACCAGGCCGGGTGGCCAATCCCTTGATGATCTCCGCGAGGAGTGGTGCAGACCTGGGACTCGCCATAAAAAAGGCGTAGAGATAAAACACATCACTCTGCCGGAACTCAGGGTCATTGCGTTCACGGTCACCAGAATTTGCGGCGCGGCCGCTTTACATATTGCTTCCGGATCCCAAATGCGGATGGCAGTTGACTGTTACCAAGGCACCATCTTCAACTGGTGTGAAGCTGTGTCGGCTCATATGAAGAGCCAACTGACCAAGGCAAGGAACGGACGACTAAAGACTTTTGGATATGGGCCTATAGTCGTGAGCTTTGCCTTGGAGAGAGTTCCAATGCTGATCCCTCAGCAACTCACTGTTGATGATTTGGGTCCTCGGCAGCCAAAGCTGATTCGATGGGTTGCGGTGATGGCCCGGCATCCTGACGAGGGCGCGGCAGTGGTTCGATTCTCAGACAGTTACTTTGACTGGTTAGAGGGCCAGCTTTTTGTGATACAAGACTTTCCATATGCCGGAATGGATTTTAGAGGTGATCCGGACATGGTTCTTCCACAGGGAGAACAATGGGACGACAGAGGTACTTTTATTTTCACAAGTTTTCTAGTTATGTATTTTTTATTTTTCATATATATCGTCTCAAACTAACAGTAAAATTTTCAAAATGCAGATGTTGGCCCACAGCGTCCAGCCAATCTCCGGCCTTATGATAGACGACATCCAGCTGCACCGGCACCGGCCCCACAGGACGCGGCTGCAGACGTATTAGCTGAGTTGGAGCATGACCTAGATTGTCTCACGGTAGACATACCTGAGACTACTATGGACGACATTCCTATCAGGCTTCAGCGTTTTGTAGTTGCGGTCCCTGGACCGTTTAGGAGATTTTTGCGCAAGGTAGCCCGCGCAGTGGTGTCGTACAGAGAGCACCACCAGTGATTGACTAGCCACTTTTTGTAGTCACATGTGACATTTTTGACTTTTTGTACTATCATTTTGCCAATCATAAGGTGTTTTCAACCTATGATCGAAGACGATGTATATATTTTTGGACACACTTCTACCTATATATATCACTATTACCGGCTTATCTTGTTTAACATGTATGATGAACTGTCTTTAAATTTACTTGCATGATTATTATAAATGTCTGTCCAACACTCGAGAAGCAATTGCATCTGCTAATGTATTCAGGGACCTTGGAATATGTTGATATTCAATGTAATCAAATTCACGTTCCAAGAGACGCACTCTAAAAAACAACCTTAACAACACGGGATTTCTAATGGCATAAACTCTATTAAGCTGTAATACAACAAGTTCAGAATCTAGCCTCACAATCAAACGTCGAATTCCAAAAGAAATAGATTCGGATAATAATTCAACCACTGCACTGTATTCTGCAATGTTATTCGTTGTTTGACCGAGGCTTACCCCATGCATAGAAACTAACTCGTCAGAGGGTGAATAGATAACCCAAGCTGCGGAAGAGATATTCCGTGTACTACGACAAGCACCATCAGCAAATCCAATGTATGTTTGGAGAGGCGTCGACATCTACAATATCAAGAGTAAAACCAAAATAAGCCAGAATAATGACGAAAAACCACACTCGCTAAGCTAAGCACACTGACTAAACTAACACACTTGCTAGCTAGAAAGAAAATCTAACCTATCTAAAAACTTCTCCATACCCATCATTTTAAGCATAATACCTCTTTAGGTAAAGTCCATTTCTGGGTTTACCCAAAGAGTCCCCATCAAAATCAACTAACTCATAAGCCCCTTTTGCTAGCTTTCGCTTTACAATGTAGGGCCCATGCCACATGGGAACGAATTTTCCGGCACCTAGCTTATCGTTAGCTTGATCATATAATAGTACTAGGTCTCCTTCCGAAAAACTTCGAGGGGTTACATTTTTATCGTACTGAGCTTTCATTCGTTTTGCGTGAGTCTCGATAGCTAAAGTAGCGTCACGTCGAGTCTCATCTAATTTAGCCAAGTATAACAACCGTTTCTCCTCTTCGGAAGTAGCTGGAAGTAATTCGACAGCCATTTGAAGTGATGGGATTTCGCATTCAATAGGTAACACAGCTTCTAAGCCATAAACTAGCTGAAAAGGGGTGAAACCTGTTGAATTTTTCACTGAAGTTCGATATGCCCATAACGCCGAAAATAACATGTTATGCCAATTCGTTCGATGGATACCAATGATCCGTCGAATCATGATGACTAGAACTTTGTTGATTGACTCAACCAAACCGTTGGCTTGCGGATAATAAGGAGTAGAGCTATCATGGCGTAAACCAAGCTGGCTTGTTAGTTCAGTCATCATGACATTTCGAAAATGGCTCCCATGGTCAGTAATGATTGCTTGTGGGACACCAAACCTAGTTATGATATGATTGAATACGAAAACTGCAGCTGTCTTGCCGCTTGCGTCGAATGTAGGCATCGCCTCGGCCCATTTAGTAAAATAATCAACCGCGAGGATGATATACGCATGCCCCCCGGCCGAGTGAGGGTTACAAGTAATAAAGTCGATACCCCATTTGGCGAATGGACCAGCGACAATTATAGGGTGGAGAGGAGCAGGTGGAGCGCGCATCTTTCGATCAAACACTTGACAGTTGTGGCATTTTCTGACGGCAAGGATACAATCTTTAAACATAGACGGCCAGAAATAGCCAGCGCGCAACACCTTCTGAGCTGTGGCATACCCAGACATATGACCGCCACATGCTCCAGAGTGACAATCATTCAAAACTCTCTCAGCCTCGTCGTGAGTTAAACAACGTCGAAAAACTAAGTCTGCCCCCAGGCGATAAAGTGTATCTCCAATAATTCTGTATTGCTGGGATTGAAACCGAATTTTTCGACGGTCTTCCTTGGAAGCTTCAGGCCGAAAGGTTTGGGTTTGGAGATAGATGATTATATCCCCATACCACGGATCTACAGTGCTAATAAGAAACAAAGATTCGTCCGCAATGGACTCCTCTGCCACAGTCTCTGTGTCAGCACTCGGGAAATCACACATCAATTCCGCGAAGACTAAAGATTTCTTAGACTTGGACTTCTCAAACTCCAAGTCGAACTCTTGCAGGATGACGATCCATTTAGAGTACTTGCCCCCTAGCAGTTGTTTTGTCAAGATATAAATCATAGGGTTGCAATCCGAAATAACAGTAGTTTTGCGGAGAAGAATGTAGTGACGAAACGCTGGACAGCTTGAACGGCTGCCAGGGCCAATTTCTCCACATGTGAATATTTTAACTCAGTTGGATTTAAGGTTCTGCTAAGGTAATATATCACATGCTCTGCCTTGAATTCATCTTCTTGAACTAACACCATTCCAATGGTGGAATGCGAAGCTGCGAGGTATAAGAAGTAGTCCTGGTTGTAGTTGGGAGGATGCAATAACGGTGCATGGGTCAACGCGTGTTTTAGTGCATCAAAAGATTGTTGGGCAATCTCGTCCCAAAAGAATTGTACGTTCTGTTTCAACAACCGTGTAAAACCTTTAGTGACCTCGGCGTAGTTAGGGATGAATCGGCGTAAAAAGTTCGCTTTCCCTTGCAAACTTTGGAGTTGGCGCAAACTCGAAGGAGGAGGCAATTGGATGATAGCCTCGACTTTCGAGGGATCGACGCGAATGCCGGCTTTGGAAACAACAAATCCCAGCAATCGACCTGTTTCTATACAGAAAACACACTTGTGGGGATTCAACCGAATTCGATAATGCCTACACCTCATAAAGATTGCTCGTAAATGGACAAGGTGATCAGCTCGATGTAAAGAATGAGCAGGCAAATCATCGAGATAGGGTTGCACAATGTGCTTGATGTCATGAAATGCATAAGACATGGCCCGTTGAAAAGTAGCGCCGGCATTCTTAAGCCCAAAAGGTAATTTGCAATAAGCAAATGTCCCCCATGGACAAATGAATGCCGTTTTTGGTTGGTCGGCAGGTAGAATATTGATTTGATTATAGCCTGAGAAACCATCCATGAAGGAAAACATCTCACTTCCGGCACAATCATCAATTATTTGATCGATATAAGGCGTAGGATAGTTGTCTTTTGGACAAGCTCGATTGATATCCCTATAGTCGATACAGATTCTTATTGTTCCTTGTTTTTTATTGACGGGAACAATATTCGATACCCAATCCGTTAACGGGATCGGATAAATGAAACCTGCTTTCAACAGCTTTTCGACTTCTGCTTTAATTGCAGCTGCTTTTCGAGGGTGAATCTGACGCAACCGTTGCCGAATGGGTTTAGCATCCGGGTAGGTTTTGATTTCATGAACAACAATGGCAGGATCGATTCCTGGCATTTCCTCGTAGGACCAGGCAAACACGTCGCGGAATTCTTGGAATAGGGCCTTGTAAGTTTGGATTTCTTCTTCAGTACATGCGGCACCTATATGAATGTTCTCCTTAATTCCGGGCTTCACTGATATATCAATGGGAATAGTACGAGAAATATTCCCTAAATTCAGCTCTGAATCAGAATGTTTCGTTGGATCCTGAGCGTCTTTGACATATTCAGCGGTAAAGATAGATGAAAAATCATTTTCAAATGCATCGCCCTTAGGTAAAAACGAAGATCTGTGATGGAGATCTTCCCATGGTAGATCATCTACACTTAGGATTTCGCGAAGTTGTTCGTCAGATGACACGTCTTCGGGAAACGTTATCCGTTCTAAAGGTGAGGTGAAAAGTGACTCTTCACTGACCACATTCATTTGGTCGGGCTCGGTTGAATGAAAATCGGTAAAAGACATAAGAGCTTCATAAGCAAATATACGGACTCAACGGCATAACATCACCGAGTGAATCTAGCTCAGAGTCAGAGGGAACATACCAAGGATCATCATAAATAATGTTTTCTGACGTGATCATATGAATCGTTGCAAATGAAGGATCTACATTGAGTGGAGGGAGAGGAAAAGTTCCCAGTAAACCGGAATCCTTAACTAAACCTACACCAATGTCCTTATAAGGGATTGTCGTTTTACCAACATGTTGGATAGTTTCTGAAGAGGATGGGTCGGATGAAAAGTATGTCAGCTGATCAATAGTCACGATCTTACCGTTATGTGGAAACTTAATGACTCTGAAGACCGATGAAACGACCGCTGTCATAGCATATGACCAACTTCGACCCAAAAGAAGGTTGTAGTCTAGAGGGGCATCAACCACTTCCACATCCAGACTAACGGTTTTACCTTCGACCCCTATAGGCAATTCTTGTAGAATACCAAACGGACGGAACCCACGGCCATCAAAGGCCTTAAGGATGGTGGGGGATTGGTTCAACGAAGGAGAACCAAGCGATCTCCAACATTGAATCGACATAATACACGTAGAAGCTCCCTCATCAATCACAGTCCGATGAATAGGCCTGTTTTTGACTATCACTGGATTTGGAAAGCCATTTGATGGGGGAGACGTGGTGTACTATTTTCTAGATCAAAGATCATTAGGTTCGGGTCCTGAACATCGACAGCTCCAATAGCCGACAAAAGCAATTTTCGTTGCGCTGGACATGATTGCAGCACTTCGAGTGCCGACATTGCTGAAGGTGAAACAGCTAAGTCTTCAACAATGTTGTAATTCTGGGCTGCTCTCGCATGTGGGTTGAAAGCAGACCTTCGAAGTACACCCTTGGCGGGCGGCTTAATTACTAAGTCTGGGTTAGGTTTTTCGATCTGTAGTGGATCGGAACCAGGAGCTGAGGTTGATGGGTTAGAGTGAGAAGATTCTGCTTCTTTACCATCAACAGGAGCCTTACTACCATAATCTTGCGATCGAGTCGCAATCCTGACATGAGACATCATCAAAATGGGTTCTTCACTGGCATTCGAAGAAGAACCTATCATCTTATTCTCCTGCTCTGGAAATGGATTCTTTAACACAGCAGGAGTGGGAGAACCTTTAACTATTTTCACTACCTCGGCCCGATGAGGGCAGTCTCTCGTAAAATGATCTTCTTCACAAATGAGACAAGGATAACGAGGTTTGCGCTTTTCGTCATTGGTTTCCGATTTTTCTGTTTTCTCCTTTGGAGCCTTGTCTGCTTTGGCCTTCTTTTTTCCTTTCTTCTTTCCACCGTTTTTTGGTTTGGCCGTAGATGACTCTACGGCGTGAATGTCGGCGGTGAGTTCAGGAGAAGACTCTCCTGTCGGAGAATCAGGCAAAGTGATAATTGGAGTAGTTGAAGCCTTGGAAGACTTCTTCTTGCTCTTCGTAGTCACGATACCGATCATACCATCAGCGGCATGAGATCCCGAAAGAGCAGCAGCGATTTGGTTTGACTTGGGAAGATCCAGAATTTTCTCGTGTAACGTACCCGACTGAGTATAAACTAAGTCAAGGTATTGTGCTTGAGCAATGACTTGCTCCTCAGTAACTACTCCGGCCTTAGCTACATCTTCAGTAATTCGTGGTAATAATGATTTGACAAACCATTCAGCTAAGATTTGGTCCGGGATAAAAACTTTCACTAATCTCCTTCGACGTCTCCACTCATGGATGTGATCAGAAATGTACGTGGATGTCGATTGTTTTAGCGAAGTTAATAATTCTGTACCATTATCGTATCTGACTGGTAACTGAAAATGAGTTAAGAACGAGGTAGCTAACTGGCTAAAGTTGTAAAAAGAGGCCCGTGGCAACTCAATGTACCACTTGGCCGCGAGACCAATGAGTGTACGCTGGAAAAGACGTAAGCGGATGGAATCATCTGAGATGGAATTTGATGCACACCAGAGGTGGTAAGTCATCACGTGATTAGACGGATCCTCTCCAGACTTACCTTCGAACTTGGGTATATCGCTGGGCAACTTATTTGGCATTGGCGGCCAGAACTGTTGATATTGAATTGGATCGTTCGTTAGGCGCGTCAAGTCGGGTAAATCTAAAGTTGCAATAAAAGGTAACTGCCGGTTAGGATCTCTAAAATTCTGAGTCACAATACCAGCCCCAGGAGGAGGATATCCAGGATAACTAGGAACAGGAATCGCATTGGGGATATTATATCCTCCTGGAAAACCAGGATTAACCGGACCGTACTGGGGTTGCTGAGGTTGTTGATAAGTGTACCCAGGATACGGTTGATACTAGTAAGCCGGTTGTTGGGCAGCTTGCGCAGGTTGATACGGTCCCTGGTACGGAGGTTGAACAAATTGAGGTTGAGTAGTAACAACCGTACTTGTACCAGGTGGTCCTACAGGCATCTGGACTATGGTTTGGACTGTAGATCCAGACAACGGTACAGATGTCTGAGGAGTGGTTACAGGGACTGTAGAAACCGGAGCTACCGATACTCCAGAAGTAAGCATGGTAGATGTAGCGGTAGTTGCTGCAGCCGTGTGAGGTGGAGTACCAGGTGCAATTGGCGACTGAGTAACTACCGAAGTTACAGGGGTCTGAACACTTGACTGGACAGGTTGTGGTTGCTGGGGTGGACCAGGAACTACAGGTTGTCCTGCTTGAGGTGCCGACTGTATACTTGGCTGCAACATATGTTGACCCTGTGACGGATCCCATGTTAACAATCCAGGGTACTGACTCGTAACAGGTTGAGGATACTGAGATCCATAGCCGTATTGAGGATAGGGTTGATAACTGTAAGGTGCAGTCCCATATGATTGCCCTTGAGGTGGTTGATAACTTTGACCAGGGTATTGACCCGTAGGTTGATAACCTTGAGGTAAATACGAGTACTGGGGTTGACCTTGACCTTGAGGTTGGTATCCTTGAGGTTGATACTCTTGGGGTACGTACCCTTGGGGTTGATACCCTTGAGGTTGCCATCCTTGAGGTTGCCATCCTTGAGGTTGGTATTGATACTGAGGTTGACTTTGGGGTACATATTGAGGCTGGGGTTGATACCCTTGAGGTTGCCCCCCAGACACGAATGAAGTACCTTGAGGTTGCCCCCCAGGCATTAACGAAGGTTGCCCCCCAGGCGGTAATTGGCCACCTTGAGGTTGGTTAACGGGAGTTGAACCTGACATCATATAAACATCACCTATACTCAATGGTACATTACCACTGTTTCCAACTAATAACCCATGATCAACGGGTCGAGGAGATGCTCTCGCAAAGGTACCAGAAAGTGATTGATACCCAGTAGGAACAGAAGGACCACCATGTAAAAATGATTCAGGACTTTGCGTAAACACAGATGACTGACCAGACATATTTACAGGATTATGAATTCCTCCGGGTGGAAAAGAAGTACGAGGTGTAGAAAAACCTACTGAGTTGTCTAAAAAATTGGTTAATGCAAGGTACCAAGGTTCACTCCTAGGAGGACTGTAAAAGATGGATTCACGCTCCCTTAGATCAAGGGTAATTATATCTTCAGAATCAGAAACGCCTATTTCTTCCTCTGGAACAAGTTCTTCTATAGCAATTAATCCAACAGGAAGATTTTCGGTGATAATTCTTTCTATTCTTGGTGAATCAGGAACACTAGGAGTTGGAGTAACAGGTTCGGAAATTTCAGGTTCTTCGCCTGTTTCACTGGCAGATGAAAAACTACCAGCAAGCTCGGAAACTGTAACAGCTTCGGGGTTGTAACCTGTTTCTAAACTTTGGTAATCTGGATGGAATACCAAGGAAGATTCTCCTTCTTCAGGTGAACCTACTCTACTGTCTCTAGGTGAACCTACAAGGACCTTTAAACCTTCTAAATTACTGGGGTCGTCTCGAGGAGGTGAACCCCTGAGTTCACGGGATCTTCTCAACAATTCGGCCACAGAAACAACTTCAGGAGACTGGCCCGCAATGCGACGGGACCGTCTCGGTAATTCCGCCACAATTAATGATTTTTAACTACAACACACGAAAACAAAGTAAAAAATTTCAAATCAAACCACCTAAGTCTTCTAAAGAACCAAACAAATTTGAAGCACACGCCTAAATAATCTAGAGTGTCAAAGCACACACAAACAGTATCTTCCGGACCAAAAGCGCTAGTTGGTGATTAGGTCCAACCTCGCAGGATTCAGTACAGAAATGGCGGGTGGAACAGTTACGCCGACAACCTGCTTAATGAATAGACTGGACCAAGTACCTCCACTTTAACCGTCTCGAAGTGAAGCGTACCCCCCAGAAAATCCAAGTGAGTATAGCCGACGTCTGCTCCAGGTACAGTGGGACCTTCCCTCCACCGTCACCTTGGATAGAATCCTAGATATTATGGCCACTAAGGTTACCAATCACAACAATTACACCTGGGGGAACAGTCTAAACTCCGACAGCACGCAAGGGCAGAGTAACAAGCTCAATCCCCTTACCGGCTCCTTGACAGTAATCCAAGGTTTACCGATAAGTGACGCCTGGCTCCTCGACAATGGTTAATTCGAGGTTTACCGTTTTTAATACGTACTTTCTGGCGTCGTTCCCAACGAGGGAGGAATGATCCCCTCACTGGTTCGGACACGAGCTCGTGCTTCTCCTTTAAGAGGAGCTTTCCCAGAATGTAACTGAAACAATTGGATTTATTCTACTCAAGATAGACTAACTGTTTGGTTTTATAGTCTTGGAGAGTTAAGTACTCACCTACTCCAAGACCCTAGCCTAAGCTATGTTGGTGCTTCAGAACCCTAGAAAATAAAAGTTACTAGTTCAATTTTAATTTAAGCATTACTTTTAAGGTTGTTTCTTAAGTCAAAAGGTGATGGAAGTGAAACTAGTGGTGTGTTGACTCGACTCGAAACCACTACAAAATGCACCTAGGATGATTTATCCACTACTTTTTCTTTTTCGGTGAATTGTTTTAACTAAAAAGTTGAGAGAATGCAATCTTTATAAAAGCAACTTCTTAATTGAAGACAATCAAAGAAACAATTCGATTTTCTTTTCCAAGCATAAAAAACATAACTTCTCTTTACATGCACGAAAAAACTCTTTTCTTCTTTGAAAAACAAAAAGCTACTTGAAACAAGACTTTTAAAGAAGATGTTTTTGTATTTTTCTTTTAATAAAGCAAATAAAACTAATATAACCAAAAAGCAATCTTTAACAACTATCAAAATCTATGAAAATCCACTCATAAGCAAACTAAAGGCAAATTTATTCTAAGCAATTCTAACAAGGCCAAAACTAACAATGATTATTCTAAGGTGTTTTACTTGATCACAATCAAATCAAGGACTAGCTTATTGCAGAACCAAAAACTAGTCAAAACAAAATTCTAATCTTTTTGTTCTTTTTGTAAAATGGAAATCAATACTTTATAAACAAGCAATTCGAAATCTGACCCAAAACAACTTAAATGGCAAGCTGCTCAAACAAGGAGACTTTACGACAGGCCCGACTTCTAAGAAGGTTGACTAACCAGAGAGATCTAAGGCTGGACAACTTTCTACGCTCAAAGTCACTACAAAACCTATCCAAAAATCAAACCCTAGGTCTAAACTTCGTTGGAATCCACTAAAACACTCAAAGCTCACAAAACCAGTTCAGGTGAGAATTCTTGACAGGGTACTAAAGGATCTGGGCAGAAAACACTAAGTAAAATCAAAATCTAAAAGCAATTTAAAGCAAAATGGAATTTTCTTAACTTTTATAGGAAGACGCAGGCCACCCGTTGTCACAGGTGCGGGCCCGCTCTGTGCAGACAGCAACAGCGCGTCCAAGGACGCACTGTGCAGTACTCGGAGGGTGCGTCCTTCTGGAAAAAGAAAGAAAAACCAAAGCTAACTAAATCTAAAGCTAAGCCACCCAAATACTAATTCTCACAGTCAAAAACCAGAAAATAAAAATGATTTTCTCAAAGCAAAGTTCATATAAAGGAAAAGACTCATTCATTAATGGATTCCCCAGCGGAGTCGCCAATTTGTCGTGGCGGAAAAAGTCATTTGGGCTGACACAACTGACCTCCCTAGGAGTCTAAACTCGCTAGAGACAAACAAGACAAAATGGAGTGATCTTTCTCTAAATATACCTTTTACAACATGAAGAGTACAAGTGTTTAGGCTTACCTTATTCCAAAACGCTGTTGTTGTAGTTCGTCCTTGCCAATCCGGATGAGCTCCTCCTTCAAGTCAATTCCTGCAACCACAAACAATCAAACAATTACCGAGCACTTGTATTTCATATAATAAAACATAGATTCAACATGCAGACCAAGGAACACATGAAATAACTCATTAACACAAGCTATTGAGAAAAATAAACCAGTTTGTATTAATAACGAAACAAAGAAACTCTTACAACCTGGCCTTGGTGTTGTGCAAGTTCCTCCCAGGGTCCATCAAGTGTTTTCCTCTACTTTGACAAAGCTCACCCACTTCCAAGTAGAATCATGTAAAGACAATCTCTCCTCACAAAGGTTCTAATGGAAGACCTAAATCCTGCAGCATTTACCCAAAGAAAATGTATAGCTCCAACCTCTTCTCCTTCTGGCTCAATGCCTTTATTTATAGTGCTGTAAAGAGGTTATTCAGGTCCACTATCAATGGGATCATCCCCCTCTATGGGTGGGATAGCTCCCTTATTGATGGGATAAACTCCCTCTTAATAGAGATACATGAACCAACTGGAGGCGCATCCATTTCATCAAACCGACCTCTAGAATGTTCTAGAAGTAACCACAAGTAACTTTTTCAAGATAAAACTTGCGCATTTTGCCTTTTACAGAAGGACGCACCTGTCCTTTAACATACAGAGCGTCCATGGACGCAGTTTTTGTGAACATGGCCTGCGTCCCCGCAGGTAAGGCTAGAGAGAACCTGCGACCCCAGAGATAAACATAGTTTTTACAAGACTTTCTCTCTTCTTTGAGTTTGAGATGGATAACAGAGGCATAAGACTTGCCTAAGAGGGTAGCATGACTGTTGATTTGAGCCATACTAACTGTAAGTAGTCAAAGTGACATTTTTTAGTGTAACAGGCCTCAACACAGTCATCATTTTGCAAATCCTCAGCCATTATGAGTATTCCTTCTTCTTTGATAATATTTTGATCAGCCAGCACCGAAACACTTCTAAAGCCCGCAGAAAGTAATAAAGAAGGCATTAACAGTCACATCTCACCATAAAGTGATAAAGGAAGGGAGATTTAACAGAAAAGGAGTATCAGATGCAGCATTAAAGTGTATCAGTCCAGTTAAAGAGTATCGATTCAAGCGAAGCGTTAAAGAGTATCAATGGAGCAGTTAAGCCACATCAAAGGAGCATTTAAGAGGATCCAACAAAGTCAAGAGTATCAATACCAGAGTTAAAAGCTCATAAAAGCCAAATCAGATCATAGTTAATGAAAGCAGAGCCGAATAAGAGCAGCAGATCAGAGATTAAAGAGCATTTATTGCTCACAATCGGCGCAGAGCCACCAAGGACACCTTCCGAGCCAAATTTTGATGCAGCTGCCTCCAGCGCAGCAGTAGCTAGATATTTTACATTACTTGCAGTAGAAGTTAGGTTAATCTAGATATTTTTTCCTCAGATCTTCTCCAAGATCTTGTTTGTAGATATTTTGCTTATAAATACCTCCCCAAGCGATGTATTGAGGGTTGGTTGTTGTTGGTTTGTAATTCATTTCTGAACTGCACTGTAACTCTGTGAATATTCTGAATAAAAGGCTGCTGGAATGCATTGTTGCTGAGCTCTAGATGTGGGATTGATGACATGGAGCTATGTTACAAAATTCTTGAATCATTATGTGGATCAATAAGTCTTTCTCTTACTTGTGTCTTCAATTTCTGTCTTTCTATATCATACATGTTTCATAATCTAAATATCAGGGAAAAGGAATAGCCCAGAATTTACGTAACTGTAATTTGTGTTCAATCTCTGTTATTTTCTATGTTTTCTTCATAATTAGCACAAACATTGAATACTTAATTGCTCCTATTTCCCTAGTTATCACATCTTGATTGTAGGCTAAGAAATCCTTAATTGCTTCTTGGTCTTAATCATTCACTTTCCCTTTGTCAGATGAAGGATTCTTAGTTTCCCTTCACCTCTGACCCCATTCCATCTGACTTCAGCTTGCAGATTGTTCCATGACTGATTCCCTGCTCTGTAGCACCTCTTTTTGTCAAAGAAACCATATCCAGCTCATCCTCATGGACTCCATTGCCCAATGGACTGAACTTCTTAGATTTGCACCCTGTTCCATTGAATGACACCATCCATCCAACCAAACTTAAAACAAACTCCGTACTTCATAACTAGCCTAAAATCTCCCCAAACAAAGCTAAATCATAAAGAGAGAGCCCTCTCTGGATGGAGGTAGGCTAGGACTTGCATCTAAAAGATTGGTTTGTGGTTACCACAGCCGTATTCCCTTAGGAGTCAAAGGGAACAACCTGAGTGATAACAGGACCAGCTTGTGGAAGATGATGGACACCAAGTTGAAAAGAAGCACAAAATTTCATCCACAGACTCACAGACAAATAGAGGTTTTCAACCGCATCGTGGTACATTTGTCACGATGTTATTGTGTGAAACATCCTAAGTTGTGGGATGAGCATCTTCCATATGTGTAGCATTCCTATAACCAAGCAGTGCACTCATCTATGCAACGTTCACCATTTGAGACATGTCTTGGTTACCTGCCAAAGGACCCTTTTAATATGGTCTTTGGAAGGGAAGATGACTCCAGCAGACGTAATGATTGGGACAAAGTGCAGAAGTTCATTCAGTGGATCTAGTTGATTCACCAAGTAGTATAGGAGTAGTTGGAGAAAAGTCAAACCTGGTACAAGGCTCGACATGACAAACACCGAGTCAACCATCAATTTCAAGTGGGCGATAAAGTGTGGTTCCATATCAGCAAGGACATGATGAAGGGAGAAGGGAAGAAGTTGCGACCAATCTGGTATGGTCCATTTAACATCTTGGAGAAGATTGGAAATAATGCCTTTCATCTCGATTTGCCAATATATATGCAGATGTACTCCATACTGAAGGTGGAGAACTTAAAGCTGTATAAGCCACCATTAATGATGGACACCGAAGAGGTAGGCACAGTTCCTATAGTTGATGACTTTGCACCAGAGTATCTCGATGCGTTACCTGAAGACATCATCCTTGATAGAAGAACCAAGACTTCACAATGGGGAGATGTGGAATACCTTCGAGTTGGTTTCAAGCAGATGCATCCTAGCAAGGAAAAATGGTTGGAGAAGCAAAGAGTGAGGGAACAATTCCCTCACTTTCTAATTGATGGATAAAGCTTTTGGCGGTCGAAAAGCTCCTCAATGGGGAGGATTGATCTAGGTGGATCTTCAGACATAGTGGCATGGAAAAAGCTCAAAATTCAAAGTGGTGGAAAGATGATGAACTCTACATTAGATTGAAGTGCCCGTTGTCTTGATTCCAATAATGTGAATGACACTCCAATCTGAGTTCGGATAAAGAAGATAGAGGCAGTCAAAGTTGGGTTGATTTTTGATGACTGGGCAGGATTAATGAAGGTGCAATTTGGCATTTCTCGGTAGACGGAATTTGGCCAACTCCGGCCATATTCCAGGAAAAAATGTTGCCTCGTTAAAAAGACTCCTACGGCTTAAAGACATAATTTTTAAAATGGGCATATGGTTTTATATTGATAAAAACAAATATAAAAAAGGGGGGTGGGGGCTACAAACCCTGCCACCCCCTCCGCACATAACCGTTGCATATTAAATTTGGTGGAGGGGCGAGCCAAAACCCCTGACCCCCTCCCACAGAATGGTCTATTAAAATTTAATATGGGTGGTGGGCCGACCTTGGGGCATGGATCCAACCACCCCACACCCCTTTTAAAGCATGGTACCAACAACATTTCAGTGAGGGGTGGTGGGACGGCTCTTGGGGCATGGATCCAACCATGCCCAAACCAAAACAACGCACCGACCACAACAAAATAGCAGAGGAAGGTACAGGGGTGGGCCACCCAAGGTGGGCACAACCAACCTCGAAGTTGGTTTTAAAAAAAAAGAAAATTTTTGTTTAAAAAAAAACAAATTCTTTGTGTAAAAAAGGAGGAGGCGGGGTTTGACTGCCCGACCTCCTTCCTATTAAACCAGATCACAACCAACTCTGCTAAACATCTTTATTGGGAAATCCATCACCCAATTTTTATTTAAAATGGAGTTTTCAGTGAGCTCAAGCAGAGGAGGCAGTGCATGCGGTTTGAGGTAGAATTTTGCACGAGGGGCGAGATTTCACTTTGTTGGAATTTTAGAGTTCTACATTTTTCGACCATTTTTCAGTATGGAGGTATATGACCCCTTTTTGTAACTGATGTTTGTACTCTTCTTTTTTATGCCACTTAATGATTGAAGGCCTTCCCATTGATCATGCAGGGCCCGAAGATGTAGTCCAAGACGGATGAACTCCGTTATCAAGTCGTGTTGTCTTCTTTCATGCTTTATGTGTTTCTCCTCTTGTCTCATGTGCACATTAAGTTTTCTTTGTTAAGCTACAATTTATGCATGTAATTCTTTAACACATCTATCAACAAAAGATTTTGGATCAGTAAGAGATAGACATGAAACTGACATCCATGCATGACCAACACATTCACCAAAGGAGAGTGTAACCATGCTCTGATACCAATTTTTGGTATCAGATATGACCCAAAGAGAGTGCAACTTGTTTTGATACCAATGTGTAACACTCCCTCCTCCCAAGTCAACCCATGCAACCTGCCAGCTAAGGTAAAAGTGCGATGAGAGAGGCTCCTATAATGGATTAAAATTCCTTCATGACCTTAAGGAAATGGAACCCATAGAGCATATCAAACAAACCCATCCACATTAGCAACAACATCCTTAGGAGACATGTTAGCCACTCAGACATCCTGGCCCAGAGTCCCATGGATGATTTAAGCCTTTTAACCCCTGTTCACTCTCATGCTATAGGAATGACAACGTCCAACAACCAAAAGTCACTCCCATAGGCCTATGTGCCAATGACTTTAGACTTCTCTCTGTAGACCTGTGCCATCGACCCTGAGATTTGATCCACTTCTCTAACCCAAAATCCCGCCCTTTGACCAGAACTTGCTACAACTGGCATAATACATAAAAGACCTGATAACTATACTGATAAATCAAAATCAATCTCAGAACTAGGCTAGAGCATCCCCAACAGGGACTCACATTCTGTCAAACACTTGGCATCAATGCAACCTATAGGTCTAGGATATAGGACAGAGCATAAATGACTGAAAGAACTTATGAAACATAACTAGAAGGATCACCTCCTTCTCCATTGAGGTATTATATCATCAATTAAGTCTTGCATACATCCATTTAACAATTACAAGTAAATACATGAAATAACCATGACATGAACCAACCATTTAACCATGCTTATAACCAACATAAAACCATATAAATATAAAATATATGATAGCCAGTAAATCTACATCTAAACTAGTGCAAAAGTAAGAGGAATTAGCTTTTATTAATCATAGGAAAATCCGACTAGGTTCGGGACTTCCACATACCACTAGACCATAGACATGGCTGAGCCAAATATCTCTTCCACCCAGTCACTCCCATGCCATATTCCAAGAATGAATGTGGGGTCTCTTAAAAAAATCAAGGGAATCTAGAGGTTAAACCACCTCCACCCTCATCAAACCGTGATCAAACCAAAACTAGTTCTCCAAGCACAACCGAACTAAACTTGGAATGCTATCCGAAAGCCATCACTGTCCTTCAGGAATTTTCTGTCTCCTTGTCTCTCATGCTTTACTGCAACCCAATCTGAGATCAATAAACCCTAAACCGAGACTAGTCTCTCAGGATTTACCGCAATCCAAACCTAGATCACTAGGCCCTAAACCAAGACTTCTCCCTCAAGCTTTACCGTGTATCCCACCAAAACATGTTGGACACAACACAACTTGGTCCAGTTTTGGGTCAAAGGCTCCGCATTTTTAGGAGCGGAGCATGTAGAGTCCACAATGTTATATTTACCACGTGATTTTTAGGGGATTTGGGGTGGGTCAAAGCCCCTCATTTTGTAGCGGGTATTGGGTGTTAGTTCATTGTTTTTTCGGATCCATGGTATGTGGACCATGGTCTTGTAGTAATGAAATCTATATAAGATGTAATACTTGGTCAAGGATAGTAGAAGTCATAGATGAATCATTGATATTTTATGTCTTTAGTATATGGTTTTGGCATGAAGGAAAGGCTCTGCAGCTAAATGCGCGAAGGCCTGGAAGATTTTGCAGCTGAGTGCGCAGAACACCTGCAGATGGTTGCACATGTCAAAAGAAGTTGTTTGTGTTGAAGATATATTTTAATAAAGAAGACAAAGTTTGGCGAATTCTTGTGTATCTTTGTTTATACATATTGTTATGCATGCTTTTTACTTAATTATGAGAAAGAATACATGTTCTATTATTCTTTGATATGTTTATGTTGTAAGTGAAAATATGTGAATTAAATCATCAGTGCGAAGTTATTTATGTATGAGAAGTTGTAGATAGGTATTAAACATAAGTAAACACACAGATGCGACAATGTGCATATCCCTATGGTTGCAGAAACCTGATTTTGTAACCACCCATAACTGATTCGGATGAGACTATGATATTCTTGCAAGTCATTACTGAAAGGCCAATGATTGCGGGTTTTATTGATGTGAAATATACTCTGAACCTAGGTTAAGCCCCCTTAAGCCAACAAATGGTTCCGTTTCTGGGATTTGAACCTAAGTCTCTCGGGTGAGAGCTCAGTATCCTAACCAAATAGACTACAACGTAACCATTTGTTGGCTTATGGGGGCTTGAACCAAGTTTAGAGTATACTACACACCAACAAAACACTCGACCACTGGCCCTTTTGGAAATGACCTGCGAGCAGATCATAGTCGCATCCAAAGCGGTTATGGGAGGTTATAGAACCAAGTTTCTACAGCTAGAGGGATATGTGCATTGTGGCATTCATGTGTTTACTTATGTTTTATACCTATCTACAACTTCACATACATAAATAACTTCACACTGATGATTTACTTCACTAATTTTCACTTATCACATAAACATATCAGAGAATAGTATAACATGTATTCTTTCACATAAGTGGGCACGAAACACGAAACTACTCTGTAGAAGGTGACTTCACCGAAGGGATATTACTGTGTGATACTTAGCAGTATGAAGAAGTCCGAAGGAAATGATGGATGACTGCAGCACAAGGGAAGGTTCATCAAAGTTGGTTGAAAGTTCATCAATCATGGGGCTGTAAGTTCAAATTCGTTATAAAATCCATATCCCACACCATATTTTACACTTTGTTGTCTGGAGAATTCAGTTTAAGAATTTTCAACTAAGTGTGAGAGAAGTGAGTTGTTGTATGTCTGAGAGAAGCTTTGAGGAAATTGCTAGAGCATTTTCAAAGAAAGGGCTAGCAGGAGTCATGGAAGCCTAGGTTGGTTAAACCACAACCATGAGTGTACCCATGTCCCCAAGGTGTGCGAGGTCACCGGGATAGCAGGTACCCATATAAGCACAACCAAAGAATAAACAGGAAAAGAGGTTAGCTGGGGTCTTTGGGGTGGAGGTAAGAACATCTTCGAGGAAGAAGACACAAAAGGAAGTGTGAACAAATAACAAAGAGGATAAGGGGAAAGAACCTATGCATAAAGGGAAGAAACTAATATAGCATAAGGAACCACAAGAGATTCATGGAAGTGCGGAAGAGGATGAGGTGTACTGGATGGAGAAAGAGGGTGCAAATATTCCCTCTTTCCTCCCACCTTACATGCCACCAAGAAAATCGAGTGCCAATCTAGTAAAGGACCTAAAATATACGAATTTTGGCACGTTCACTCCATTGCTACTAGAGGGAGTGTCGTTTGACAACAAAGTGTTCGAGAAGATCCCACAACTAAATATGGAGGACTATGATTTCAATGATCGGAGAAAATACCCACAGTTTGAGCCGAGTAGATACCTACAACAAGTATATTACCCAAAAAGTGGAGTTACAAGGTGAAAGCCACACCGGTCGGCTACAGGATTGCAAAGATCAAGCCTCTTAAATATGCTCCTTGTGCCACACTTCGGTAGAAGCACATCTAATACAACATGTGTGTGACAACTTGTCACATTAGTACATGATGGATGCCTCTGGCTAGGGATGAGGATCACCCTGCAAAGAATGTCGTGAAGCTCACCCTTGCAATAAAAGAATCAAAGGATACACTTGTGAAGATGAAATTTGACTACGAAGTGCAGATTTTGAAGCTGCAAATAATAAAGGCATCTCTGCCATAGTGGCGAAATGTGGAAATATGTTGGATGAAACTATGCAAATTTGGACCTCACTATAGGAGGATCCAAGCATTCTAAAGAGCCAGGAGGAGTTACATGTGAAGCAAATATGGTGGGAAGAGATCCTCGCAACTGGAAAAACCCTACCAGTTTCGTAGAGGCTTGCCAGCATTACTAAATGAAATAACCTCCATAAACATATAGAAGATCTTTGGAGGAACGAGAAGATCTTTCAAGAGAGGAATCAACTGTGGTAGGATGAGGCCCTCCAACATTTGTAGGTAGTGGATGGAAGGCTCAAGTAGTTAAAGGAAAGAGAGAAAGAAGTAGTGCAGAAAATTCTTGGTCCAACTATTGAGGCCTTGTTGGAGGAGGTGCGTCGAGAGGAGAAAAAAAATAGTAGAAATACTCCAGAAACACAATGCAATCTACAATGTTGTTGTATGAAAGATCAAGGGCATCATAGATAAGTGATCTAGGACAAGTCACATGTGAGTGTTGGGGGTCTATTGAGCGCACGGCAACTTGGTCCAGTTTTGGGCCAAATACTCCGCATTTTGAGGAGCAGAGTGCACGAAGACCGTGAAGTTATATTTAACACGCAATGTTTATGGGCTTTGGGGTGTGTCAAAGCCCCTCATTTTGTAATGGGTATTTGGTGTTAGTTCATTGTTTTCTCGGATCCATGGTATATGGACCATGGTCTTGTAGTAACGAAATATATATATGGAGATGTAATACTTGATCAAGGATAGTAGAAGTCGGAGATGAATCATTGATATTTTCTATATTTAGTCTATGTTTTGGGCGTGAAGGAAAGGCTTTTCCACTGAGTGCATGGAGGCCTAGAAGAGTTGCAACTAAGTGTGTATACAACCTATAGTTGGGTGTGCAGGTCAAAATAAGATGTATTGAAGACATATGTTAATAAATAAGAATAATTTTGGCAATGTCTTATGTATCTATGTTCATTATCTGTGTTTATACATACTGTTATGCATGATTTTTACTGGATTATGCAAAATAATACATGTTATACTATTCTCTGATATGTTTATGTGATAAGTGAAAATATGTGAAGTAAATCATCAGCGCAAAGTTATTTATGCATGTGAAGTTGTAGATAGGTATAAAACATAAGTAAACACATGGATGCCACAATGTGCATATCCCTCTGGCCACAGAAACCTAGTTTTGCAACCTCCCATAACCTCTTCGGCTGAGATTGCAATTTGCTTGTAGGTCGTTGTTGAAAGGGCCAATGTTTGAATGTTTTGTTGGTATGCAGTATACTCTGAACCTGGGTCAAGCCCCCTTAAGCCAACAAAACCAATCAAGGGATTCCTAGGCCTTTGGGAATGAACCTTGAGACCACCTCTACCTTGTATTTTGAAATCCATCTGGAAAACCAAAGCTCAAAAGTGAGATAAACATCCCAACATACCATGACATCCATAAAAAGGCAAGACTCTGCTGAAAACCACTATCATAACTTGACAAAACCATGCCACCTACAACAAGAGAACCATACACCAACATGAAAAGCCATGCATGTCCAAACCTAATAGGAAATCCCACATGAAAAAGGTTACCTACAACTATTCCTATTGAAACTGCATGATCTTGCTCTTCTTCCTTGATCCTTGCTTTCCTTCCTTTCCCTTTTCTTGTTTTTCCTTCCTTGATCCAAACTAGAGTGCTCCAAGAAAACTCTAAGTGACAAAGAGTGATAAAGAGAGAGAGAGAAAATAATGAGAGAGATCCAAACTTGAACAGACTAAAGGTTACGAATTGATCCTAAAAATCCTTTTTATTAATGAGGCCTTTATTTCCATCATTTTCCATTATTTTCCTTCAATTTCCTCCTCGCATGCAACCTGTGACCTTCCAGCTTACTTTTCTCCTAATTTCCTTATTTTCATAAATAAATTGTCCAAAAATGCCTTTTTTCCCTTTAATTCCTTTTCCTTAGCCTTTGCCAATTTTCATTAGCCAAAACACACATCCAGTGATGCCCACTAGGATATGTTTTCCCAACAATCAACTTGGAATACGCGTCACTTAATTGTGGTCTTATTTTGCCTTTATTAACTTTTATTACATGAAATTTTCACCAGGGTTGTTGCATAGTGGTAGAAGAGATACAAATAAGATAATAATACAATTGAAGATAGTTCCTTAAGAAATTGTGCTCTAGAGCTCTCAATAAGGATGTCCTTTCTTAAATATCATTTACAAACTCACTTTCTCTCAAAGAAGAAAAGAGAACTCCCAATGGTGATTAAACTCTGTCAACAATGAAATGTAGGATTTCTTCAGAGAAAATTTTCCAGAATAAAAATGCACAAAACTCTTGTTGTCTAGGTAAATCCTCTTTGCAAACATAGACAATCCATCTAGTCCAATGAGTAGGTCTAGCAACTGAAGTGAGAATCTACTATACACTTCCCTAAATTGCAATTGAAAAGAGATACAAAGAACATGGCCTACCTTGTCCTAATGCTATCTCGATCTCCTTTGTTGAAGACCTTAAATCACTCGCACCATGGGATCGTTCTTGTCATTCTCAATGTTTATGTACCCGCACAAGAGATCAAGACACAACAAGAAATGTAAATACAAATAGCATATTCAAAAGCAACCTACTTAATTGATCAAGGAATGTTAGGCTAAATGATACATGAGCATACACATTTAGGGAAAATGAACTAGCAATTGTATATTAATAGAAAATAAGGGGAAGCATACAACCAAGCCTTGATGTTGATAGGCTCTCCTTGAATGAATATCCAAGTCCAAGCTAAGCTATCCAAGCACTCCTTCTCCAAGCCAAATGAGTAGCATATATGCACAATGTTAGCATAAGGGTGAAAATAGACATAGACCAACCATTTGGGAATGGGAGAAGATGAATATATAGGTTGGGAAAGGGAGTTAGGACCTCTCTAGAGATAGGATTAGGCCCTTATCTCAAGGAGGTATCTCATAGGGATAAGACCAAGAGGCTAAGTTGGAAGAATTCGACCTCATCTATGCCAAACAACCTCCATCTCATCGCTCTGGAAGCTTCTAGATCACGAAACTTCTCATCCTCTTTAGGAATGTTGCCTTTTTGGGATCATCCTGGGTATACAAGTGAATAGAGCGATGCCATCATGGGTCAAGTGTAGTGCAACAAGTGATCATCCTCAAATTAGGGTTTTAGAGCTATTTCTTCAAGGGAAGTCTCAAGGCATTTTCCAAGAAATGTTTAAGGGAGGATTTGAGTTGCATATATGAATGAGTACACTGCATGATGGTCATGTTTTTCACACTTTGGGTTATGTCATAGGGACATGTAGGAGGTGTCACAAAATACTGTGTAACAGATGCCCCCTAAAGCATGAAGGAAGAACTAGGAGTGATGGATGAGATGCTTTATGAGATTTGGCAAGGACGGGGACAATCACCATTAGGATACCTGCAAGTCAACGACGCATATACATATACATATCTGAGATCAAGAAATGAATCTACGCTATGGACATGGTCATCCGGGTGATAAGGACTATATGAAAATATCCATGGTATGGATGCAACCATGTAAATGAGAAGGATCATATGTGAATCTAAGATCCAAGGTATGGTCACAACCATGCAATATAGAAGGATCATCATAAATGTAAAGTCCCATGGTATGGTCACAACCATTCGTATAGTAGAAACATGTGTACAATCATGAATAACATATAACTCCACATAGCCTGAGTCATATCAGACAAAACTCAAGGTCTTATGCTCCATCCCGACCCAATCAAAGTATAAATTCTAACATGTGAATTAATGTGTTGAAGTCGAACATGCGAGGAAACCACCTGATTAGTGGCCAATGATGTGGACCATTAATAGGTACTAGAGAAACCACCAATAATGACAATGACCCTCAAGGTATGATAGTACAATCCGTGAAAGTGATAATGAAACTTAATTCGAACACTCGTGGAATCATCCAACTAGAGGGCAATGATGAAGACCTATCGTTGGATGCAAAGAACTTGCCATTAGGGCATGCAAGCTCTAAGGTACTGAAAGGGATTTTCTAAGTCATCTTCCTGGATAATGAGTTGAAGTCGATAGGAAGTGACCCTTTGAAGGAGAGCCATGATGAGTCCCCCAACGTCGACATGAAACAAGGAATAAAGTGGAATGAAATGAATAAGATCTAACATTACAACAATGGTTCAGACAATGTATAGGTAAATAATTGCAGATAGGACTTCTCTTGAACACTGGCGACATGACTCCGAAGTGTGGCAGCATTTGACTCAACATAGGACTAAAGGTCACGATGAAAAAATGAAATAGTCAAATGAAAGGCAAAAATGAATCACCCAAACCCGAGAGGGAAGGTGACTAAGTGAGGATATCTCAAACCCGACACGAAAGCAGAAGAGTGTCATATTTAAGAGTGACATGTTTCCTATACAAAGGATGTGTCATTTTCATTTTTCCCATCTATTTCTAGCGAGTACCCAAATTATTTTTATCACAAGCTTGAAAGGGATATCAATGCTTATCATGTAAGTTCATTCTTCTAATTAATCGATCCTAGTAAGTTTTATGAGTCCTAGGAAGGAGAAACTCAGTCTCATTATGGTGACAAGTATTTCATCGTAAAATTTTAACAAGTCTGACATAAGAATAACTTGGTGGCTTTTTCATATTTAGAGAGTTTGAAAAAGAGGCGAAAAAGAAAACTCCATCATGTCCCTTTTTTTAATTTGTCTCTCGAACCCGAAAAGGTAGAAAACAATATCCGAGAGAACCTCTTGACCATGTTGATCAAGGTGTTCCTTTTTTGTAAATAGTCAATCTCAGCCCGAAAGAGGGGTAAACGTATACTGAGGTTATGTCAATTCATTTAATTTAATGAGTTCGAAATGACAAGTACTCGACGATATTTTCAGTTTTGGAGAGTCAGAAACAGGCTTAAAAATGACTCTAGGAGGGTTCCTTTTTTGTTTATTTTTAATGGGTTTGAAAAAGAGATAAAACAAAAACTCGTGAAAATCAGTAAAAAATAATTGTTGTCCATCGAAATCACTTGTAACTGCACAAAGAAATGCACCCATCACTAATATCGAGATATAATAATAAAATATTATTAAAATATTGACAAAAAATGACTTTAAAACTTATAAATAACCAAAAGTAACATTATTTTTTACCATTTTACCATAGTAAGTTTTGAAAGTGAAATTGTGCCCTAATTTTCTTGATTTTCAAGTGACCATTACAGGAGATTCAGGGCACCATTTTGCAAACCTTTTGTAATAGGTAAGAGTTATGCCTTTGCTCTCTGATTTCATCACATTTTCATTCATTTTTAATGGAATTTTATATGCTAAAAGGGAGGATTTGCAATTTTTTTGAGCGTCGGCGATCATCATGGGTTTGGTCATCAGACCCACGATAATTGCACTTGAGCCAAAATAAACATGCGATGGCATTTCTCTGTTTATAGAAATAGGCACGATGGTGCTAAGGCAGAAATTTTTGAAGAAAAACACCTTTTAAAGAAAAATTTCTTGATTTCAATCCATGAAAAAGGTTCTAATTGGCGTTAAATGATGCTTTGCAAGAGATCATGGTTCTGGAATGGAAAGAAGGAAGCCATCAGGTCGAAGATGACCAAGTAGTATAGAATCCATAATGTATCAATGCCTTGAGAAATTATGGATTGCTGAAGTTCTTCAAGACCACAGGACTGAGGGTTGAGATGGAATTGTTGCCCTATTTGATCAGTCTTTGGGATGTGGATCGAGAGATATTTATCATCAAAGACCAAGAACTAGAAAGAGTAGAATCAAACATCTAATTTATCATGGGATTGTTCCAAAGAGGAGAAAGAGTTCATCTCTTCGGATCTTGCCCAGGTGGTGAGAGTACTAGTGCTCTGATTAGGAGGCATTGCCCAAGTATAAAGATGACGAGGGGTGTGAAGGTGAATATCACCATAATTGCCAACATCCTTCCTTTACAAACCATCCTATTCACCATAGCTCGCATATCTGGGATGTAAGACCTTCATGAGAGCTGAAAACCCCAATTCCAGTATGGATTTGAGTGTTGAACCCCCACCATATTCAACTAGTGTCAAGGCCTTCTAGTGAATATGAAAAGATAGCTGAAAAAATGGAAGCAAGGGAACTTGAGACAATTTGGGTTCGGCTCAATACTTGTGACTTTCTTCTTAGAGTGGGTGCCCCTATTTTGGTATCAATGGGTAGAGGTATCAGATCCTGACCCCCAAGACCCGAGGTTAGTGAGGTGGAGTCAACTCATGCCTCGAGGAGGGACGGGTCAACATATGCACTACTCTCCACAGTTCTTTAGTTAGCTACAGCACCAGTTACTCATGGTGGATGACTATGCATATGTTGGTATAGATTTGTGATGGGATCTAGATCTACTTCTACCACCAGGAGAAAAGTGGACTGATGCATGTAAAGACTTATATTATATTTTGGATATTTTCAAGTCTTATGAATTTCTTTGCTGGTAAAAGTGTAAATTCAGACTCGAATTATGATAAATGTATAGATGTAGGACCCGAAAGAGCTCCTGGCACCAATAGAATGGGGGGTGCTCATTAGATAGTGGGCACTGATTATGAGGAAGGGGTAGACCCCTTAATTGAGATGGAGCGCAACCTAGAAGCAATTACTTGGGGAGCATCAAAGTATGCTACTATAGACGAGGTACCACTATGTTGGCAAAGACACACAATGGGAGTATCTGCGAGACTGCATTGGATGTTAGGCCAAGTGATTAGAGCAGTCTCATGCTACCATGAGCACCGTGCAGGATGATAGCCTTTCTAGCTCTTTTACACATTTTGTAGGCTTTGAAATCCAAGAAACCCAGAACAATTTATTTTTTGAGATTTTGATGTAAAAACTTCGACATACTCGATATATATATATCTATATATATATATATATATATATATATATATATATATATATAAAAGAAAATATATATATATATATATATATATATACATATATATATATATATATATATATATATATATATATGTATATATATATATATATATATATATATATTTTCTTTTATATATATATCTATATATATATATATATATATATATATATATATATATATATATATATGTATATATATATCTCTGTGTGTGTGTGTGTGTATGTATGTTTTATAAATGACGCAAATGTCGATTGAGAACATAATTGGCTAATGCATCTGTTAATGTATTAAAATTGCATCAAATGTGCTGATATGTGATAAAATCAAAATTTCTTTCCAGTAACCAAACACGTAGATACATATGCAATATCTATGGACTTCTTACTGAATAATGATTGGTTAACTATCACACAATGAGTTGTGAATCTAACTTGACAACTAAATCTCTAATGCCAAGAGAAACTGCTTCTGACAATAGTTCAATGACTGCTCTGTATTCAACAATATTGTTAGTTTTCCAACTGAGGCATACACCTTGTAATTCAATCAACTCGCCATCAGGGGTAAAGAGTACCCAAGCTACGGAGGAAGCATTTTGTGTGCTAGAACAAGCACCATCAACAAAACCAACATAATGATTTGACGACATCTGCAAACCTAGTGGAACACAAGGTGAGAATAAAAACACATGTCTGCAAAGCAAATAAACACACCAAAAATAAAAAAGCACACACTAATGTACAAAAAATCACACGAATTTCACTTGTAAGACTCCTTCAAATACAACCCATTTCAGGGCAGTGACAATGCATTTCCTTCATAATAAACTAGCTCATAGGCACCTTTCTGCAAAACAAGTTTGACAATATATGGCCCATGCCACATAGGTTCGAACTTTCTAGCACCTAACCTATCATTAGCCTTATCATAAAGGAGGACTAGGCCGCCTTCAGAAAAAGTGCGGGGAGAAACACTTTGATCAAAATGAGATTTGGCAAGTTTCTTTTGGGCTTTGATTACCATCGTGGCAATGCGACGGGTCTCATCAAACCTCTCAAGATAGAGTAACCGCTTTTCTTCAGGCGAGGTGTCAGGAAGAAATTCAACAATTAATTTGAGCGAAGGGATCTCACATTTAATCAGAAGAGTTGCCTCTAAAACATAAACCAGCTAGAATGGAGTGAATATCCAGTGGTCATCTTAGCGGAAGTTCTGTAAGCCCAGAGAGTTGAGAATAACATCAAATTCCAGTCCTTTTTGTGCTTCCAAATGGTACGCTAAAGCATAGTAATAAAAAATTTATTAATTTCTTCGACTTGGCAATTAGCCTGGGGATAGTAAGGAGTTGAGATATCATGATGAAGGCCCAACTGAGAAGTCAACTATGCCATCATGTACTGACCAGAATGTGATCCATGGTCAGTTACAATGGCTTAAGGAACACCAAAATGTGCTATGATATGGTTGAATAGGAATTGAGCAGCAGTAATACTGTCAGCATTGTATGTGGGGATCGCCTCAGCCCATTTAGTGAAATAGTCGACAGCGACGATAATATAGCCATGCCCCTCGGCCAAGCGAGGGTTACATGTCATTAACTCTATGCCCCATTTAGAAAATGGGCGAACTGTAACTACTGGGTGTAAGGTTGCAGGCAGGGCATGCTATTTGCGTTAAAAATATGGCATTCATGGAATTTCTGAACAACCAGAATACAATCCTTAAAGATAGAAGGCCAAAAATAAGTAGCGTGAAGGATTTTCAAAGAAGTGGTGTAGCTGGACATGTGACAACCATAGGAACCAGAGTGGAAATCATTCAGAACCAGTTCAACCTCTTCAAGTGTTAGACATATATGAAGAATAAAGTTCACACTAACTCGGTATGATGTATCACCAAGAATCCGATAGGGTTGGGTTTGATGCTGAATGTGGCATTGGTCAGATCGAGACAACTCAGATTGGAAGGTCTGGGTTTGAAGATAAATGATAATATCTCCATACCACAGGTCAAGAGTGTTGATGAGAAAAAAAAATTCATCGGTAATATGCTCAGTAAAATTCATAAGAGTGCTTAGAGATGGAAGGGCACATATCAATTCAGCAAAAACAAGTGATTTCTTCTATTTGGCGGTAGTACAATCCAAATCAAACTCTTGTAGGATAAAAATCCACTTGGAGTATTTTCCCCCTAGTAATTGACAAGTAAATATATAGGTAATGGGGTTGCAATTGGAAATCATCATGGTTTTTCGTAAGAGGATTTAATGTCGAAATATTTGGACAACATGGAAACTGCCAAGACAAGCTTCTCGACATGGGCATATCGAGACTTAGTGTTAAGAGGATTTCGGCATAAATAATAAACCACATGTTCATTCTGATCATCGTCATCCTGAACTAAAACCATAGCAATGGTATTATCATTTGTAGCCAAGTATAGGAAATAATCACGTCAATAATTAGGGGGATTTAGGAGAGGAGCATTGATAAGCGTGTCTTTGAAAGCATGAAAGGATTTTTGGGAAACTTCGTCCCAAATGAAAGGGACCCCTTTTCAAGCAAACAAGTAAAACCCTTGGCAAGTTTAGTGCAATTAGGAATGAATCAATGAAGAAAGTTAGCCTTTCCTTGCAGGATTTGTGATTGAAACACTGAGGTGGGGGCATAAGTTGAAAATAGCCTCAGTTTTTAAAGGATCGATTCGGATACCTTCACGAGACACCACAAAACCCAAGAGTCGACTAGATTCAACACAAAAAACACAATTGTGTGGATTGATACAGATGTTATTATGTCGACATCGCAGAAAAATGGTTCTTAAGTGGTCCAGATGGTCATGGCACTTAGAAGAATGTGCTAGTAAGTTGTCAAGGTAAGGCTGAACAATGTGTCGAATATCATGAAATGCATAAGACAATTCTCTCTAGAAGGTAGCGCCATATTTTTTTTAAATCGAAAGGAAGCTTCTTATAGGCAAAAGTGCCCCATGGATAGATAAAGGTCATCTTATGTTGATCAACAGGTGAAATGTTGATCTGGTTGTAGCTAGAAAAACCATCCATAAATGAGAAAATCTCACTCCTATCACACTCGTCAATGATTTGATTGATAAAAGGAGTGGGATAATTGTATTTTGGACATGCATGATTGATGTTGCGGTAATCAACATAGACATGGATCGTGCCTTTATTTTTAGCAACAGGGACAATGTTGGACACCAATATGTCAATGGGATTGGATAGATAAACCCAACTTTCAAAATCTTTTCCACTTCTGCTTTAATAGCAACAACCTTTCAAGGATGCACGGGGTGAAGCCGTTGGCGAAAAATCTTGGTACCAAGATATGTGAGTATTTCATGCACCACTATTGTTGGGTCAATACCAGGCATTTACTCATATGGCCACATGAAGACATCTAAAAATTCTTTGAAAAGTTAAGTGTAAACCTTGATCTCATCGGGAGAACAGGACACCCCAATATGAAGGTTCTTGAAAACTCTAAGCTTAATGGAAATGTCAAGAGGCATAGTTGCATTAATGTTTCCCATGTTACACTAAAAAAGGACTTTGTGCACCAAAACATGTGTTTGAAGTGAATGCGTGGGGAAGTGACAAACAAATGTTTCAAGGAACGAAGGAATCTCACTAAGGCTGGGAAGAAATGAAGAATGATGACGAATATGTTGCAAGGAGTTTTTTCCAAAGACATAACCTCAACGATACTCTCATCAGTGGGAAATGTTTCATTCAAAGGATCCATAGAATCCCAAGAACCAAGCCAAGGAGATGGCACATAAGTATCTAGGTTCATATTGAAAACAACATGACTTTCTGAAGCGGCCATTGAAGCCAAGACAATTTCTTGATAATTTTTCTCTAATGGACTTAAAGGCATAGAATCGCCAAATGAATCAATTTGATATGTAGTAGGAATAATCCAAGGATCCATAGAAAACAAGATCATATTGATTAAAATAACATTTGGAGGTGGGAGAGTAAAAGTACCCATTAAAGCAGAGTCTTTGAACAAACCTGCCCCCACACTCCCATATGGAACCTCAGTATTTCCCACATAAGGGATGTTTTCATTCAATGAATCGGAAGAGAAAAAATAAAGTTGAATTTTTCCTTCATGAGGAAAATGAAGCACCCAAAACAAAGAAGAAACCACAAAAAACATAGCGTGGGTCCAACTTCGCCCGAGAAGAAGGTTGTAGTTGAGATTCGCATCTACAACTTCTACTTCTAGCTCAACGGTATTTCCTTCTAACGTGATCGACAATTTTGTGAGAATATTGTATTAACTAGAGCCTCTGCGATCAGAGGCCTCCAAAGTTTTCGGGGACTAGTTATGAGAAGGAGAGCCAATGGCCTTCCAACACAAAACATACATGATGCAGGTGGAAGCACCTTCATCAATAACAATGCAATGAATTGTCTTTCCTTTAATGAGAACCTATATCAGAAAAGAAATTTGATGAGGAAGACAAGGAACGTGGTTTTCAAGATCAAAGGTAATTAAACTTGAATCGGCGGGATAAATAGCATTTATAGTAGACAACAATGATTTCCGCTACATTAGACAGGTTTGGAGAACCTCCAAAGAAGACATGGCTGAAGGTGCTTGAGCTAAATCCTCAACAATATTATAATGTTATGCAACTCTAGCATTAAGATTATAAGATGATTTCCGAAGTACACCTTTGGGAGGTGGTCAGATTATGGACTCACTGTTAGGTTGCTCAATATGGAGTTGACTAGAACTGGACGGAATGGAAGTATAAGGTATATCAATGACTTATTTGCCCACCATTTACTTGTGCAGAGTTTGATAGTCCTTTGTTCACGTAGCAATCAAAATAGGTGATGACAATTTGTTACACAACATTTTGTCACTATCCCTATACTCCCCGTTCCTTGATCTTGGAGGACCTCTGCAGTGAACCCCACATGCTTTTCCTTCATGAAGAAACTCCCATTGTGTCCCTCTTCATGAGCAAATCAATTCCCTTTTGCACCATTTCCCCTAAAACATCTGTTTTGCCTAGTTTACAATACTGGCGCTAATGGCCATTGTCTCCCCCATGCCGATGTGTAGAGATTAGCACTACTCCTTGCACCAACCGGAGAAACTGAGTTGTGTTTCAGTCACACCTGTCCTATTTTGGAATGTTTTTTAAATTAGGAGATGAAGCTTCCAGCTGTAGCAGCTTGGTAACAGAAGTTTAGTAAATGGTTTGGCCGAATGGGGTCGAGGATGTCAGTTTGGGCTTCTTTCCCCTATAATGATGGAACAACCTCAAGGGATAAGCCCTTCTCCCATGAGAAGAGGATCCATCTGCCATCCATTTTTCCTATATAAACCTCCCTTCGTCCCAACCATAAGCTAGTTTTGGGCTGAGTGTTGATGTTGGTGTGCTTATGCTAGTTTGGTTTGGAGTAAAAAAAAAGCTATTACTAGTTGTAGCTATCTAGTTGTGTGAGGGAGAAGTGTGATTTGGTTTGCAGTGAAGCCTAAAGGGAAGATCCTTAAAAATATTGTTGGTTGAGGCCATCATGGAATGCTAGCAGAATTGTGTGGGAACCTGATCTTGTCAGAGGAGGACTGCAACGTCAAGACAAATGGTTGTAATCTCTCTTTGATATTAATATATGCAACTATCGATTGATTTCCTACATGTTTTTTAATATTACGTATTCATGGCTTAATGTTTCTTGACTTGTTAAGTAGGTTGAATTGCAATTTGTCTATTATCATGTTTGTTTTCTGTTGTTGTTTACTTGTTTCAGGTGCATGAAGAAGGAAGCGAGAGATAGTTGGAGTGAGCAAGCAAGGACATCATCAAGCAGGATAAGCAGACCAATAGGTAGGCCCTCTTGATTGATTCTAACCTAAGGAAACCTTCCATAGAATGTATCTACTATGACTAGACCCATCATAGTGCTAGAGGAATTTGTTTGTGTCCGCACTTATAATTTTACTTCACCACAAATTGGTGACTCCACTGGGGAACCCAAACCTTTTGTTTTTTTTGGATTTCACCATTTCATGAGAACTTTTCTAGTTCTACTCTCTCCCTTTGGTTATGTTCCTTTTCTCCTTCTTACTAGTCTGAGTCTAAAATTCATAGTAGTAGATTTGGTCCATGTTTCAATTTTTTTTTTCCTTAGCTCCCTCGATCAGCATGCTTAATTCGCTGACATTCATGCCAACTAGCACGAGTTACTAAGAAACAGTCGTGTCAACTAGCCTCTGGAACTTGTTGTCGGTTAGGAAGTCACAATGATGCCTATAAGTGAAGATTAGGGCTTGACCCAAATCTTGGATAGTGTGTTCTACTCTTGTGGTTTTGACCCCGTAAACCTTTTGGACCATCTTCTCCTTGATTAGAAAGCTACTTTTTGCTTGGTTTTGTTCGCTTGTTGACTTATCATCTTTCTTCTTGATTGATTGAGTCATTGAGTGGCCAACAACACTAGGGCATCTTGTTAGTTGGCCATTTAGTAGTTTGCAGACTCAGTAAGTCTGGTTGTAGGTGTACTTACTCTTTGCATTTTGTTTTTTGGTCCTTTTACGACTTTGACCTATTTTACACAAGTTTGAAACGTTTTCGTTTGCTAGCCTAAACATTTCTTTTCCGAGATGGATTACATTGTTTGTCTCGTGATTGGTAAAGTTGGTGTTTCATTAGTCTAAATGAGTTTCTCTTTTCATTTGTTCATTTTCTTGAAGAGCTTACTGTATCGAGAATTTTTTCGCTGAAATATTAATATGCGAAAAGTTTGTTTCGTAGTTTCATGAAAGAATATGAAATTCTAGTTTGTTGCTCCATTACATTACAATAACTTGCATCATTGAAAGACTAGGATTGCATCGACATTTGAAAAAGGAGTAGAAATTGTTTTCTTTTGAAAGCACTAATAGGTAAGTGCTTATCAGGAAATTAGGAATTGGAATGCATTTTTCATTAGTTTATTTTTTGAAAAAGTAAGGTCGTGAAAGATCATTTCGTTTTCAGTTGCTTGATTGTTTACATTTGATTGAGAAGTTTTTACCCTATTATCACTCAGGTTGTCCCTAAAGCTCCTTAAAGGGATACGGGCGAGGTAACCACAAACCAATCTTTGGACTGCAGGTCCTAGCCTACCTGCAGTCAGAGAGGGCTCTCTCTTTATGATTTAGCTTTGTTTAAGATGATATGAGGCTAGTTATTGAGTTCAAGGGGTTTTGTTTATGTTTGGTGGGAAGGAGGATTTTTTCAAGTAGAGAGGAAATGCATAGTGTGGTAAGTTTCAAACCATTGGGCATGGAGTCATGGAGTAGGACTGCTCGTGCGTTTTCTTGGTCACAAGAGGAATGAGGAGCAAGGTAGCTGCTTGCGAAACAACACTTAAGTTTAAAAGGATAGAATGAGGGCTAAGGAATGAGAGGCAACAAAGAATCTCTCACTCAGCTTAATAGAGGGAAGATGAATGAGCTCTATCTAGGAGCAGCTAAGAATTCTTAAACAACAGTCATTCATATGTGAAATAGATCAAACATGAGCCATAAAGGAATTCATATTTATGCCTAAATCGAGAGGAAAACATTAAGAAGCCACAGAAACTGAGCATAGAGTGCAGCTAAGCAAATTCTAGACCAATCTTTTGTTCTGTGACTTGAGCATGTATGAAATTGAAATAACGGAGGTGAGAAACACTTATTGATCCATATAGCAGCACATGAATTCCATCATTCACTCTTCAAACATTAAAAACACTTCAAACAGTCCATCCTCCAAGCTTTAAGCAGTCTTTGATTAAAGAAATCATATCAGATACAGAGCGAGTCTCTAGAGAAGTCATACAACCAACCAACCCTTAAAACAGTGCAGAGGGTGGTATATATAGAGGAAATGTCTACAAAATATCTATCAAAATAGATCAAAAAAGATTTGTGCAATAACTGCTTCTAATGCTAAGTTCTGTTGGAAATGAATGCATAAAATAACTTAAAACAGTTGTGCATGAGGGAGCAGCCTCATCAGAATGGCTCTTTAGGGCTGCACAGGGTCCTGCAGCTTCAAAAATGGACTGAAAGAGTGCCTTGAGCCACGCGCTGTCCTCTGTGTGATAACTGCACAATTAAGGAAGCAGCGCTGCTCCAAAATGTGACTGGGACCATTGCACTTGTCATATATCTGCATTGAAAATCCTTTAATCTACCTTCAAGTGGTCCTGTTGCCTTAAACGGTTAAAATCTGTGAGTTAGTGAGCTATACGGCTCAATGACGGCTTGCTAGATCTGCTGGGGCCATTTTGAATTCATCTGCTTTGAACCGCAATAATGATACTCTCTGTCGCTTTCCTGATACCCTTTGACATGCACTTGAGCCTTCTCTTTCCTCTGATACACTTTACACTGTCAAATCGCCCCTTTTCTGCCTTTTAATGCAAAATTAACTGCTGCAAAGGTTCCCGTGGCCTTTGGAATGCTATCGGCGCTCTGACTGATCAAACTAGCCTTAAACTTTTTGAAAAATGATGCAGATAGGAGGAAAAAGTGTTGCCAACTGTGCCGAGGCCGAGACTGGCCCCCTGGAGCAAAACCAGGCTTGGAGCGATCCTAAATGGCTTAAGGATGTATGGTTTCCCTTATTGGTTGTGGCGGGCGAGAGCGCTGCACACAAACTGTAGAAATTTTGAATAATTTAACACATATTCAATGGAGATTATCCTGATCATGTACTAATGCGGAAAACATACACAATACATAAGCTCCTCTACGTTGATCAAGAATATAGCAGCATCAATAACAATAAAACATCAAGAGCATTCACACATTAACACAGTATGTATCCCGGGGAAAGCATCTCGCTAAAAACCCCACACTATCTGTATATTAATGATTGAGTCATGTAACATTACACAGCATAATACTTCTCACAAGTATCTCCACCTCTGTTACACACAATACAGCTCAGATCTGATCTCCAAATCTCTTCCACTGCTTGCCTGCCTCCACTGCTCAATACCTGCTCAAGAACTGATGAGAATTGCTTCCCAAACTCGATTTTCACCTGCAAAATAGTCACTCACTCTTTGTGGACGTGAGCAAAGGCTAAAATGTGGGCCAAATACGTGAGCAAACTCATTGGCATACTCAATCCTTTGATTGTGCAAGATCTGGTGCACAACTATAGTCACAACTGATAGCAATCTGATTCTCTACCACCTGTCCCTGTTGAACTGAACATGCACTGACATGCAACTGAGTTAACTGATGTATTCTTTAGTTGTATTATGAGTTAATAATTAGTTTAACAACTCATCATTAGTCTATCTGCAGTTAGACTAACTACAACCAGTTTAACTAAGTTAAACTGAACACAACTCCATCAACTGTACCTCCAGTCCACTAAACTCAACTCACTTGAGTTCTAACTGAAGTCATGCATGCAACAACTCAACTGACTCATAAGAAAAACGAATTTCCTTCTGACAGCTGCATGTGCCACTTCCGTAGCTCAAACTGAAGTGCTCCAAGAGAATAAGATTAAGTTTATAGTCCAAATATTATTGTGAGATAATAATATTTGACTTTTCTATTTTTGACAGCCAGTCTAAAAATAGACTTGATCACTCACACTGTGATCACTCACACTTTCATCAAAAATAGAAGTCCATCTATTTTCCCAACTTGATCAATCATCCATAAACATAGACATGATCCATATGTCTAAAAATAGACTTGCGCCAAAAATAGCCTGCGGGCCCACTTAGTGAAGGCGACTCTTTTCACTAAGCTCCATCATCTTGTTGCAATCTCAACACTCCCTCTCGACAAGATATGGATTATCAGCAACCCCTATCCTGCCTCGGTGGTACTCGAATTTGCTCCTGGTGAGAGCCTTCGTCAGAATATCAGCATCCTGATCCTTCGTTGGAATGTACGAAAGTAACATGATCCTCCGCTGCACACAATCTCTGATATGATGGTACCTGATGTGCTTGGACCCGAAAAACCCGACCAAGATCATCCTCATCCACACAGATCTCTGCTTCCTGCTGTACCAAGAAACTACTGTCGATCTGATACTGAAGACCCCTCCTGATCTGCTCTTTCTGTCTGTTGGGCTCCCTGCCCAATCTGCATCCGTGAAGCCACATAGCTTCACCTCATCCTCTTGTCTGTACCAAGATCCATATCCCGATGTGCCTCTCAAGTAGCGCAATACATGCTTGCCTGCCTTCCAGAAGAGCTTGGTAGGCTTAACCATAGCTTGTGAAAGCTAGTTAACTGCATAGCATATATCAGGTCGTGTATTGACCAAATACATTAGCGACCCCACCAACTGTCGATAAACAGTGGCATCCACTTCTTCTCCCGAAGTGGCATCCTCCTTCCTCCAACCTCCAGGAAGAGGAGTATCAACAGGCTTGCAGCCATGCATGTTGAACTTCTCCAGTATCTCCCGAGCATACTTGCCCTGAGAAACAAACAGTCCACCACTGCGCTGCCATATTTCCAATCCTAGGAAATAGTGAAGGAGGCCCAAATCCTTCATCTCAAACTCTGTAGCAAGATCCTTCTTGCATGACAGTATCAACAGCTCATCACCCGTTAGAATCAAATCATCAACATATAGTACAATGATAAGCAACTTACCCTCCACCACAATCTGGTATAGGTTCGGATCCGCCTCGCTCTTGGAGAATCCAAGTCCTGTGAAATAGCTGTCTATCCGTGTGTACCAAGCACGTGGTGCTTGCTTCAACCCATACAGCGCTCTCTTGAGCCTGCACGCATGCGACTCGCTGCTGAAGACTTCAAAGCCTTCGGGTTGCTCAATGTACACCTCCTCCTCAATGACTCCGTTGAGGAACACAGTCTTCAAATGCATCTGATGAATGTGCCATCCCATCTGCGCTGAGAGAGCAAGAATCGTCCGTATGGAAGAATACCTTGCGACAGGTGCAAAGGTCTCCTCATAATCGATCCCCTCAATCTGTGAAAAGCCTCGGGCAAAAAATCTTGCCTTGTACTTCTCCACACTCCCGTCAGCTGCCTGCTTAACTTTGTAGATCCATCTCAAACCTACCACTGATTTCCCTTCCGGTCTAGGAACAATCTCCCATGCACTGTTTCTGACAATAGAATCATACTCTTCCACCATGGCGTCTACCCATGCGGGATCCTCCACAGCTTCCTCGAAAGAGGATGGCTCAGTCACAACACACTTGCTCATAAGAGCCATGTATCCAGTGTACCGATCAGGTGACTGTCTCTGCCTGCGTTGGGCTGTAGGTGGTCCTACAACTTTCTCTGCATCTTGAGCCAGTCGCTCAGCTTCTATCAAGTGCTTTCGCCCTCTGATGGTTGGCGCTGCATGAGTGGTCTCTTCCACTCCATGAACCTCGTCCTGTGGCTGATCCACGTCCTGAAGCTCATCCTTAGGAACTAATAGCTCCTCATCTGCATGCAAGTGTAGCTCCCTCTCAAGCGAACACTTCATGGCTTTCTCCTCCTGAAATTTTATATCCCGTCGCACAACAGTTTTACCACTGTCTGGCAAATACACACGATAGTTGTGGGGCGTATCAGTGTACCCCACAAATATCCCAACCTCTGCAGTCGGCTCCAACTTCTTTCTGGCATCCTTTGTCACATGCATGTAAACGTTAGCACCAAAAATCCTCAAATGAGAAAGATCAGGCTTCTTACCAGAATAAGCCTCCTCGGGTGTACTCATGCCAAGTATCCTATGAGGACAACGGTTCTGCACATAAACTACTGTATTGCATGCTTCCGCCCACAAGTGAAGGGGTAGGACCTGATCATGCAACATTGCCCGTGCAGCACCCACAATCGTTCTGTTCTTCTGCTCAGCTACCCCGTTCTGCTATGGGTTATGGGGAGCTATGAGCTCTCTACGAATCCCTTCTGCCTTGCAGAAATCCTTGAACTCGTCCGAGATGTATTCACCACCATTATCGCTCCTAAGAGCCTTCACCTTCTTCCCCGACTCCTTCTCGATCAGTGCTTTGAATTCACAGAACTTTGAATATGTCTCGCTCTTCTTCTGCATGAAGAAGATCCAGCACTTACGAGAGAAATCATCAACAAAAATCACATAATACCTGTGTTTTGTTGTCGAAGCAACTTAGAAAGGTCCACACACGTCTGTGTGAATTCTCTCAAGGATCGTCGTGGCGCGACTATCCTTCTCGTGAAAGGTGGCTTTCACAAACTTCCCCAAAGTACACCCCTTGCACTGATCTGACTGCGCAAGTGTGCCTTTAGGAAGCCCTGTAGTGATCTGCTGCAGTATCTTCAAGGCTCCATGGTGAAGGTGACCCAATCTCCTGTGCCACAACTCGCCATCATCCCGGCTCACCAATCCTTCTGCCTTGCCTGCCATTGCTGCGCATCCATCTACATGCAACTGATAAAGGTTCCTCACTCGAACCCCTATCTTCCGGGTCTCACCAGTTGTCTTGCTGCGCAGGAAGGCCTTTCCCTCGCTGAAAACAACATCATACCCCTTGTCTTCTAACATCGCCACTGAGATGAGATTCTTCTTCAATCCTGGAACATGCATGACTTCCTTCAATACAAAGGGTTTACCAGACTCCCTCTCAAAGGAAATGGTACCGATACCGGTCGCACTGTATCTACCATCATCGCCCATCTCGATGTGCACTCCAAGATCTTTGTCCTCCAGATCAGAGAACAAAACTCTATCTCCCGTCATGTGAAAAGACGCACCACTGTCCAAGAACCACACTGATCCCATCACACTTGAAACCAAGCATGCGATCAATGAAAAATCAAGCTCAAACTGAGAAGCTAAGGCCTCTCCCCCTGCAGATCCAGCAGCTTGCTTGTTCTTCTTCTTCTGCGGACAATTTGTGGCATAGTGTCCATGCTGGTGACAGTGAAAACACTTCACCTTGGACATATCATGCTTCTTGCCTTTCGCACCAGACTGAGAAGCTTTCTTGCTCTTCCCTTTCTTTGCTTTGGCAGCCAAAGCACAATTCTCTTCATCAGATACCTTTGATGAAGATCCATTCTCACCTTTATTGTTACTGAGTTTATCCTTGAGCGCCAGGTCGCTCTTGCTTTGGAATAACATTTGAAATCCGTTGAAAGACATTTTCAACAACACTGCTGCAAATTCGAATTTCCACCAGCTACCAACTCAACTGCTTCCGATCTAGAATTCGTGAGAACAAAATATTTCTCGTACAGAGATTGATTGTATGGGCTTTCACCGGATATTTCACCTTCCAAAGGAAGGATGAATCCAGAGGTTACCTGGCCCGATTACAGGCTCTGCCTAGAGAAATAGAATGTAAACACTTCCTGAATAGTAGATCTGATGATCAACCCTCGCTTGATATCCTGTAAAAATATCTTCTACAAATCAAGCTACTCCGATACCATGTAGAAACTTTTTCTACAAATCATCTAGCTCTGATACCATGTAGAAATTTTGAATAATTTAACACATATTCAATGGAGATTATCCTGATCATGTACTAATGCGGAAAACATACACAATACATAAGCTCCTCTACGTTGATCAAGAATATAGCAGCATCAATAACAATAAAACATCAAGAGCATTCACACATTAACACAGTATGTATCCCGGGGAAGGCATCTCGCTAAAAACCCCACACTATCTGTATATTAATGATTGAGTCATGTAACATTACACAGCATAATACTTCTCACAAGTATCTCCACCTCTGTTACACACAATACAGCTCAGATCTGATCTCCAAATCTCTTCCAATGCTTGCCTGCCTCCACTGCTCAATACCTGCTCAAGAACTGATGAGAATTGCTTCCCAAAATCGATTTTCACCTGCAAAATAGTCACTCACTCTTTGTGGACGTGAGCAAAGGCTAAAATGCGGGCCAAATACATGAGCAAACTCATTGGCATACTCAATCCTTTGATTGTGCAAGATCTGGTGCACAACTATAGTCACAACTGATAGCAATCTGATTCTCTACCACCTGTCCCTGTTGAACTGAACATGCACTGACATGCAACTGAGTTAACTGATGTATTCTTTAGTTGTATTATGAGTTAATAATTAGTTTAACAACTCATCATTAGTCTATCTGCAGTTAGACTAACTACAACCAGTTTAACTAAGTTAAACTGAACACAACTCCATCAACTGTACCTCCAGTCCACTAAACTCAACTCACTTGAGTTCTAACTGAAGTCATGCATGCAACAACTCAACTGACTCATAAGAAAAACGAATTTCCTTCTGACAGCTACATGTGCCACTTCCGTAGCTCAAACTGAAGTGCTCCAAGAGAATAAGATTAAGTTTATAGTCCAAATATTATTGTGAGATAATAATATTTGACTTTTCTATTTTTGACAGCCAATCTAAAAATAGACTTGATCACTCACACTGTGATCACTCACACTTTCATCAAAAATAGAAGTCCATCTATTTTCCCAACTTGATCAATCATCCATAAACATAGACATGATCCATATGTCTAAAAATAGACATAGTCTAAAAATAGACTTGCGCCAAAAATAGCCTGCGGGCCCACTTAGTGAAGGCGACTCTTTTCACTAAGCTCCATCATCTTGTTGCAATCTCAACACAACCCTTAAACAATGGCCATTTTTATCATAATATGAAAATTCTCTCAAAACAATGCGAAATTGTGAAAATTTGGCGCTTAATTGGACACTGTAGCAATTATTAAATCCTGGTCGTTGGATCCGGCGCGGGCCGATCCAATGCCCAGATCTCATCGCAATATCGCATCGGGGCAGACCAGGGGGTGGCACATAAATAATCGCTGAAACTGCGCGGACCTGATATGCTATAGGCCCTTCCTTTTATTTGGAATCGCGTCCGGCCCATCGACGATGTCATATCGGCGGATTTACAAGAATTTGGTTTGCGGACCTGAAATGCTAATATACCATGCTTTATTGTTATTTCGGCTCCGCCAGTCGGAGCGATACATGGGGAGTGCTACGATTAAATTAGGGCCATTGATCTGGGGGCCCGATCCGACGGCTGGCGCTAAATCGCATATCGGCAGTCGGAGGGACCAGGGGGTAGCATCTGTGTGATCGCCGAAAAATGGCGGACCCGATATGCTATACAAACCCACTTTATCTCTTTTCGGGTCCGACCCATCGGGACCCGCATATCGGCAGATTTATAATTGAAATGGGTCCGCGGACCCGAAACCCTTTAAGTGCTGCTTTATATCATTTCGGCTCCGGCCCGTCGGGAGCCTTCCCTTTCGCTGTGCAACAGCCCCTTTTCGGACCCGAAATCCCTTTTGTGCCGCGCCTTTATAATATTTCGGCTCCGCTGGTCGGAGCCACATGGGAGCAATGCGATTAAATATGGGCCATTGATCTGGGGGCCCAAAATGGGTGGCTGAGATTAACTCGGCAGCTTTGCAATTGGGGAAACCCGGGGGGCAGGCCTTAAGAATGGAGCGATGCGATATGGTAATATAAGTGATAATGTTATTGCAATGCGATATATGAAGATATCACAATCAGCGATAAGGCGGGGCATGTTATATAATATATGCAATGAAATAATGTGATGCGACTGCCGACTGCTGATGCGATATCGCAATCGGCGATCAGCGGTCCACCATCAGTGAAGAACCCATCGGCAGCACACATATATGTTTGTTTTAATGCATGTGTCCCCCTCCCGACTGCGATATCGCATTGGAGGGGGTCCAAAAAGGGAGCTTTTCATTCAGAGCAAGGCTATAACACTAAAGGGAGGCTTTGTGAAATCAGAAGGGCCTTTTTTAGTGTTTTGAATGGATTATAAGGCATCAGAGGGGGTCCGATAGCCCAAAAGGAGGAATTTTCAAGCATATGAAGGATTTTCATGCCTTGGAAGGAGTCCTTAGGCACTTAAGAGGAATTTATGCAGTTTGAGAAGGGTTTTAAGGCCAAACAAGGGATTTATGCCTTAAAAAGGCAAACCAAGGCCAGAGGGATGATTTTTATATATATGAAGGGAAACTATGCAAAGGAATGAGTCCTTATGCATTTGGAAGATAGTTAGGGGGGTGATGAAGGGTTCTATGCATCGGAAAGGGTCCAAAATGCATGAGAAGATGGTTTGAGGGGAGAAGTGAGGATTCTTGCTGAGTTTCAGATAAACTTAGCAATTTCCAAGGATGTATATGGTTATTTTCAACCAGGGGGAGGGATAAATATATAGGGGAGTTATATACATAGTTTTAGTAGGGGAAGGGGAAATAGATAGGGAGTTACATAATAAAGTTAGTAGTTAATATGATAATGATGAGAAAAAGCACTAAGAATGATGTCTTAGGCTATCAATGGGGGAAAATGACTGATAGAAGAAGTGTGAACATTCCTTTAGTGAAGCAGATCTTCACCAAGGCAGATGATATGGAGAATGATGAAATTAAGAGGTATCAAGCAGATCTTGACCTCTTTTAGGGGAAGTTAATGAGTGATTTGGGGAAAGAGGAAGAAGGGGAAGTTAGACATGCATTTCTTGAAGTCCTTCAACTGAACAACTACCTTCAACTTGTGATATGATAGATATAACACTTGACAATATGAAATGGATCACAAGCCATGATTCTGCAACCACAAAACTACCTACCCGACCTACTCACCTAGCATTTTCTCTTCTTTTGGTTTGGGTGCACTTGAACTAGCATACCCAGCTTTTCATTTCTTCTTGTTGCTTGTGCTCCTATCTACTTCTACACTTATTTTAGCCAGGGGCTCAGATTAAGCTGTTGAGCACCCTTGTTTCTCTACCTAACTACAAATCTGCCAAGATTAAGCTGTTTGGACAGATGTTCATTCTCTATATTCTACAACATGAAATTGAAACCCAGGGAAGCCAAGATTAAGCTGTTTGTCCTTCCCATACTTGAAAATTGATCAAAATGGATTACTCATCAAGACTGGAACAAAGCAGTGGCATTTAGATTAGCTCACTTTCACAGATACTTCTCTGGTCATCTGCAGCAAATATGGAGCATTGCAGCAAGCAAAGTATGACATATTTGGCATGTAAAGATGTCGATCATGAAAGATGATTAACCTTCCACAGCAGGAGGCTAACATACCCTATCTAGTGTAGGCATTTCATCAAATTGAAAGGGTCTTGTCTCATTTAGTTGCATTTAAGGTTTTTTAAGTCGCATTGCTAAGACCTAAAAAATGAAACATAACTCAAGATCAAATTTAAAGTGAATTCAATTAACCTAAGGTGCATTTGACATTAATGATCATATATAGAAGTTCTAGGCTAGAGATGTGTTCCGACGTCTTTAAACCTAGCAGTTGTCATTAGCTTTGGCATTAGATAGCGCTAGTATAGATTTGTGCTCCCTGTACCATTGAGTATATAATGGGAGACCCCACTAGGCTGCAATCCTTTTATCCTTAGGAGGTTGAGTCGACCACCTTGCAAATGTGATACACTGAACAGAGCATTCAGGGAGATTTCTTGCTTGTAATTCTTGGTTCGTTGGGAGGTATTCTGCAGTTCATGGTTGCCTAGTAATCCTATTTACCTAGATCATCTAGAGTAGTCATTTGATATTTTTGAATCATTAAAGTTAAAGTATCATTAGAGCCTTTCCTTTTTGATCTCATTTCCAATCGAAAGCGATAGAGTCATCTTTGTTTCTTTCTCGACTCTTAAAAAATGAAAGAGCGCTAGTCTTTTGTGCATCTTATTAATTGATTGCCCACGATCCAAAAACACCCTGTTAGTCTTTTTTGAGACCAAATCATGAGTTTCCCTTAAAGGAACATTTTAAATCCTTGAAGTTAATTGTTCTATCGACTAAGACAAGGTCATTGTGGCTGAACCATCTGGTTCACCCAATTCCTCTTCCTCTCCTTCGTCTGAAAGATTATCTAAGGAGCTATTTCCTTAGTTACCAGAGTCACTCGAGGACCAAGATGTTGAACTCGCAATTTTTATGGGCATTCAACCCTTGTCATCTCATCCTCCGTCGACTTTCGATACTGGGTCATTTGCTGATATTGGCTCAGAATCTCCAGACAATCCCGTTCAAACTCCAGAGATCTCACCAACTAATGATGGTCAGCTTAGACTGGTTATCTACCCTCTAAACCCTCTGTTTGACCCTATTGTGATATCACCACAGCGTCCTTACAGCCCGTACGACCAGCCAGGGGTTCCTTTAGAACTATCCCCTCGTACTCATTCGACCATTTGTCTTCGTTTATTTTCAAACATGGAACCCAAAGCGATGCTCCAGTCACATCTCTAGATGAGTCTAAATTTTCTACTCCACAAATTGTTGAGGGGGAAGAATTGCAATTGCAGTTTCCTCCCAAGGGTTTCCCTTTTTCAGAAGGTATTCCCGCCAGTTTTCCACCCAACTATGTGTCTTTGGCGTAGTTGGTTTTAGGTACACCTAGTGCCTCATCACTTTACCATAATCATGTATGGGCGTCAAGCGCCAAGCCTACATTAGGTCCATTAGTTACGAAAAAAACTTCCCAACAGGCTTTTACCTTTGTCCCAGTGCAACCCACCGTTCCTAATACTCTTGTATTGTCAATCCCAATTACCTGTCAGGCATAATTGGAAATTTCAAAGATTGTCTTTATCAATTGCTCCATCTCGCTAGTCAATGGCCAAGTTGTGCCACCCCCTAGGGGGCATAACCTGAATGTTTCTATGGTGTCGGGTGCCACTAATGTGAGCGGCTCACAAGCTCACATGCTTTGTATGAACCAGCCTTCTTCTGGTATTATTTATAACCCTGTTGATCCTACTGGATCAAACAATGTCCACTACCAACAGGTTTAGAATCCCATTGGTCCATTTGGATCGAGCAATGTTCAGTATCAGCAACCCTACGGGGCTCATGTCCAATACCAAAATCCTTACGTTCCGTATGGTTCTCAAGGAATGGTTAATCAACCTTACACCCACCAACTTGGGCAATACATCCAGCCTGGCTATGGCCATATTCAGTTCAATAATTTCTTGGGAACTCTTCAAGTACCCTTGCAATAGCAAGGACAACCTCTACAACAACAAGGGAATCCTTTGTTACCACAAGGGAAATCTTTGTTACAGCAAGGGCTCTTCCCGCAACAATAAGGGAAAATGATCCCGCACCAATGTCAACTGCAACAACCGCAAGGTCAACCCTTGCAACACTTGCAGCAAACCGCACAACAACAGATGCAATATGCTTCGAACACCTCTCAACCCATGTCCTTGCAAGGCCAACCTTTGCAGCCCTAGGGACAAATTTTCAACCACAAGGTCAACCCTTGCAATAGAAAAACCAAGCAGCGTAGCAACAACCCTTGTATACATATCAACAAGGTCAACCCTTGCAAGGGTAGGGTCAAGGTGAAGTCCTGTACCAGTAGGCTCAAAATTCTCATGTCCTAGGTTTTCAGAATCCTGCTGGCTAAGGGCATCAAGTACAGAATCTCTATGTCCAAGGGCAACAAGTGTATTAACCTTATGCCCAAGGAGTGCAGGTCCAAAACCCTCTTGTTCAGGGACAACAGGTTCATTAGCCATATGCTCAAGGACAAGAGGTCCCATATCCATATGTCCAAGGTCAACAAGCTCAAAAACCTTTTAACCCATACGTTGCTTATCAACAACCTATGGCTGGATAGTTCCAAGGTATTCAAGGTTAAAACCCTTCCTATGGTCAAGGTAATCTGCAATGGGGGCAGGCTTAGATGCCATATGGCCAAAATCCCCAACTATGGGGCTAAAATCCTTACTAGCAGGGATGGGCTCCTCCCTATGGGCTCGCTTATTGACCTCCCATGCCTTTTAACACCCAATTTCCTTTCTTGGCTGCACTCAAGCTACTATATGTATCTCACCTTACAAATGATCTGATCCTTCATTCACCGCACTAGCCTCCGGTGCCATCTAAGATACCAACTAATTGCCCAAAGTTCGATGGGAAAGCTAAAGAAGATCCTCAGGCCCATGTGATGACATATCACCTCTAGTGCTTGTCGAAATCATACGTGGATGATTCCATTCGTATCCGTCTTTTCCAACGAACCCTCGCGGGTGTTGCAGCAAAGTGGTACATCTTTGCTCACATCCGTGAATAGAGATGTAGGTGTTGCCTAATCAAATTCGAGATTGCTGATCAGTTGCTCACTGAATGGTTTAACAAAAAAATCATAGCCCCAACTACTCACAATATATCTATGGGCAGATGTGTCACTAAAGAGCTGGCCATCGCTCATGCCCAGTACTTGGATCTAGTTTACTCTTAGTTTGGCACTTTATACAAGTTATTACCCAATGCTCTGTGGCCATCATTCGATCCCGCAGTATCAAAGTCACTAGTTGTTCCTCCCGTCAATGGAGTTATTGGTTCAATATCCCAGACCCTTGCTAAAAATTCTTCCAAACAGAGGTTGGTCTCAAATGTTGTCCCTAATAGTGCATCTTAGAATCCACCTGGCCCTGGTAAAACCTCAGAGGTCCATGTTGTTCAGTCTACCACAGCGAACAAATCCTCGAAAGGAGAGAAGAAAGGCAAAGACAAAGCTAAAGCTGATGCTACGAAACAGGGTCCTCCCAAATCGTCTGCTGGCAAATCTGCGCAACAGAAACTTAAGTATCCATACCTCATCTGTGAGGAAGATCACTACACTAAGGATTGTCCCTGATGATCCAAAGTTAGTTGCCTATGCAAAGGGACCCCTACTGTCCTCAAAGAGTTGTTTCTATCTCAACAAACCCAAATGGTAGACCAAACCCAATCTGCTTCCTCCAGATCTCATGTGTTCATGATGAGTATGCCTATTAATGTGGCTACTGGGTCGAAGGACTATTAAACTCCTGCTTCGGCAGTAGGGAAAGAGAAAGAAGTTGCACCTTCTTCTTCTACCCCAAATTCTGGCCCTCCACATATTGAGCACCCTAACCCTGATTTCGCTATGCAGCCACCCTCTCGAGGTGTACTGCATAAATCCTCATATAATCCCAACACCATAGCTACTCAGCACTACAATATTGTTGAGGATTTGGATCAGGCACCATCAGCCATGTTGGCTCTCGAGGTACTCCAAAGCTTCCCATCGCAGTGGAAATCTTTGTTGTCTGCTATTGGGGGCATTGATCCCACCATTTCCAATTTGATATGTTTTGATCTAGAGAACCATGTTCCATATCTCCCTCATCATATTTCCTTTCTTATTTAGGTAATTATCAGTGAGAAGACCATCCACCAAACTGTCATCGATGAAGGTGCTTCCACCTGCATCATCTCAACCGCATGTTGGAAGGCTATTGGTTCTCCTGCACTGAACCAATCTCCAAACACTTTGGAAGCATTCTATGGACGTGATTCGTGACCCTTTGGTGTCTTACCTAATCTTGCCATCACCCTGGAAGGCAAGACAGTGCAAGTCGAAGTAGAAATTGTTGACACCAATCTCAATTATAATCTTCTACTCGACCGAAGTTGGACTCATGCCATGCATGTCATGGCCTCCTCTTTATTCCGCATGATTCATTTTTCCCATCAAGGGAAGATTTTCACTATCGACCAACTATCTTTCTTTACCTCTTCCTCCTCGGATGGCAATGTTCCGTACGTCAAGCACACTGGTGCTCCCCATGAGAGTGTGGGAGTAGGTCTCTTCAGATATTCTGCCTTAATGGGAATTTTTCCACTTCCACCTCCTCATGTTTCCTCTCTTAACATGATCTCGGTCAAGTCTAATCCTTGGGTCATACCTGCATCGGATCTTGTTGATACTTGGGGCGAGGTAATGCTGCTTAGTCCCACCAAAGTGAATTACATGGAAATTGTTTCGGCTTCAGACTCTGCATCCTATGATTCTCATATGTCGAATACCTCTTTCGATACATACTCTCAATCTCGTGGCTTGGCACTTTGGAATCACCTGATCCCTTAGCTGAGACCTTCGTTGCTGATGAAGGCATCATGGAAGTCATGTCTCTCGAGGAACTGCCTTGGATCGATACTCATCATCACTCCTCGTTCCTGCCTCCCCTGGCAGTCATGTCTACCCTTTTCAAAGAGTCCTCTTCTTTGCTACTTATTGATGTGTCAGTTTATCCTGACATGATCAAGATCTTTCAACTGAGGGAACCTTTATCCCTTCATGGATTCAAGATTTTTCTCCCTCCCTGAGTTTTTACCGATTGCCCATTATTGCAATGGGGTCCCTATCTAACTTGTAACCCTCCCTTACCCAGGGGGCATGGGGGCAATGCCTTATGTGAGTTCTACTCCATTATTTGGCCGAGTTGATGCTTACTCGTCATGGCAATAATAAAAATCTGGTGTCCCTCTGTGTTGATTGATTACTCGAGTCCCAGCATGGACTCTAACCTCAAAAAGTACTATGCTTAGGTCATCTTGCATGGTTACTTGTGTACATTAGTGTGTGATTCATTTTTGTATAGCGTGGTTATGTGTGATAGTTTTCAAACAACTTTTTGTTTACTATGCTTTTCTTGCTTTGCAGATGTCTGTGACTCCCCACATTGGTTTCGCTGATGGTGCTTGCCGTAGTACCCGGAACCTACCATCCACGACATGAGCTATTTATGATCCTAATGGTGAGTTGATTGATCTTCATGGTATCTATCTAGGTCGCAAAACCAACAACATTGCTGAATACAGTGTGGTCATCGAATTGTTGTCAGAAGCCATCGCTCTAGGAATTAGAGAACTGGTTGTCAACCTCGATTCACATCTTGTCATCCTTCAACTCAATGACCAATATTCTGTCAGAAACCCTCAAATATTGATAATGTATCTCCATATTCATCTATTGTAAAGGAATTTTTATTACATTACATATCATCATATTCCTAGATGCATGAATGCATTAGCTAATCATGTGTTGGATAGACATTTACGAAACATGTAAAACATAAAGCAAACCATTTTTATAATAGTAGACAGTAAAATACAACATACATATATATATATATATATATATATATATATATATATATATATATATATATATATATATCTATCTATATATATATATATATATATATATATATATATATATATATATATATCTGTGTGTGTGTGTGTGTGTGTATATATATATATAATATATATATATATATATGGTGATAATGTTTGATACATCAGAACCCCAAAAAATAATATGTGTTTCTAAAATAACATTAGCGGGTCGCAGGCCTCATATATCCATGGAACACAGGCCTAAAAAAATATGTAAGTGCTGGACCTAGGAACTAATGAGCATGGTGATCATGGTAGCATGATATGGCTCATGCAACATGAGTCAGAAATTGGCAAATCCACTCCCAGACTCCCACCGCATGTCTTTGGTATTGACAAGGAATGTCTCCTACCCAAGCATACTTCGAGATACCATGAGGCAACGCCTCAAGGTTCCTTGCAATCTCATGCTCGTTGTCACTCCCTTCCTGATAAGGGGCGACAACATCAATAGGGTGGGGAATGCGCCTGCCTATTGGGGACATCCCAGTAGGCCGCTCTGGTCCAACATCTGCATTAACAAGAGAAATGTTATAAGCGCATATATACAAAAAACAATTAAAAAATCTCAAAATTAAAAATTTTGGTTTTTTACCTTCGTCATCGAAGTCCTCTCGATCTGGTAAGGGCATATCTGGATTTCCATGGAAATTAGTGCCACTATATGGCCAGTTGTCCATGACGATATCCTATCATCATAGCCATGAAAAGAATGCAGGTCAGTATGATATGTGTTGAACCCTAATGATCTTTGGCATCAAATGGCTCTAGCGGGCCATCCGCGGATCGCGTGGCATAGGAGGATCCACCTCAGTCAGCTGATATTGGAACAATGGTACTCATTCCAGGAAGAAGGTCACAAGCACCGATCTGAAGCCAAATTTCTTCAAATTCCCCACCTTAGATTTAGACAGCTGGCGCTTGATGTTCATATTCATGGCATCTACGCAGTTGAAGATCGTAGGAGTTGTACAATCGATAGCATAAAGGATCTTCGACTTGCTAGTCTCATGTTCCACTTGGGAACTCACCACTCTGTTGATAGTCAACAGAAGAACCCTTAGTGTCAGGTCCCACAAACACAAAATATATATCTCCCCACTCTCAGATTTTAGGGCCTCAGGACAGTGTTTGGTAAGCAAGGAAGAGATGCTTGCCCCAATCGGACGTGACCCATACAAGTTCACCAGCTCCCCTCTTCGGGACAGTCTAGTGATGAATTATATATCTGAATTTTCCAACTCTAACTCCTAGTCGCCAATGACAAAAATCCCCTGATTAATGTCCCAAAGACTAATCAGGTACCGATGTAACTCGGGTTAAGCCCGCATCCCTAGTGTAAGAAATAATTTGAGGAGCCCGCAAGCCCTCAAAGCCTCCAGGAAATTTGGGTCATTCATTGCTTGGGTGTCAACATCTTCATGTTCCCATTCTTTCCAGTCCACCATTTTCAGTGATTCTCTCCTACAAAAGCCATTAATTTGAGTCAATAATCATCCTTGGCACATAAAATTTAAGTTTAAATGGTCATTTTTTGAGAAAATAGGGTTTTTCCCTATCCATGGCGCCAACACGCCTGTTTTAAAAATAGTTGCGCCGATCAGTGCTGATGGCTTTGTTAATCACCTTGCAATGATGTGATTCTATGCTTGAAAATCGCGCCGATCGAGGGCGAAAAAGATTTTCAAAAACCTCCTCAAAAATCTAAAAAAGTGGCTAAAAGTAGAAATAAAGAACATAAAAATGGAGCTCAAGGCTTCAGCTATTACCTGGAACTGGCGGCTCGTCGATTGACCTCCCGGATCTCCCGCAATCTGCTCCGGAACAATTAGGGCAAAAGTGAGTAAAAAGTCTTCACAATAAAGGTAAAATGGTAAATGGTAAAAATATATTTACTTTTCCCCTTTTATTCATTTTTTCACAAAAATGTCAGGTTTTGCAAATATTTTGACCTATTTTACCTCAAGGAATCGATAATACACTTTACCTTACTTGTGCAGTGATAGGTGATGGATGTTCGACGATAATGAGGAGTCACGTTTCAACTCTTTTCTTGACTTGTTAAAATCATATGAAAATATTGCCGAGTATTTTTTCCCTTTTTGACTTGTTAATGAGAATAAAAATGGGGGGTCCGCTTTCAACTCTTTTCCAACCCTTTAAAAACAAAAAGATGGCCGAGCCCTTATCGTTTCGAACTCATTAATGGATCTGAAATGTCATGTGCCCAGTATAAGTTTACCCCTTTTTCGGGCTAGGAGGCACTATTTCCGAAAAAAGTACTCCTTGAATGAAATGGTCAAGCGGTTCTCTCAAGTATTATTTTCTACCTTTTCGGGCTTGAGAGGCACAAACATACGAAAAGGGACCATGTGGAGTTTTATTTTACATGTCTTTTTCAAACTCTCTAAACATGAAAAAGATACCGAGTTATACCTTTGTCGGACTCATTAAACTTACTAGGTCAGATTCGTCCAAAGGATGAACTTACAGTGCAAGCACATGCTATCCCCTTTAAGCTTCCGATTAAAAAATAATTGGGGTACCTGCCAGAAATGTTGGGAGAAAATTTGGAAATCTATCAGTTGTGTCGGAAGCTCACTCTTTAACATGACACTCTTTGCTTTTTGTGGGGTTGGGATATCCTCCTTTGTATCGTTGACCTTCCTGGGTTTGCGCCATTCATTTTTGCCTTCCATTTGATCTCTGCCACATCATCATGACCACCAATCTTATGGATCCAAAAGCTGCCAAACTTCTAGTTGTGTCACCGATATGTTCAAGATTTGTCCTTCTATAGTTACACTTACCTCTGATTCTTTGTATTATCCAAAATCGTTTTGCATCCTCTCGTCTCGCGTCGATGATGTGGGATTCATTATGGCCCTCCTTCAACACGGTCATTTCCCATCGACTTCAACTCATTATTTGGGGAGTTGACCAAGAGACTCCCTTCTAGTACCTTAGAGCTTGCATGCCCTAATGTCAAGTTCTTCGCACTCAATGACCAGTTTACATCATTGCCTTTCGATCAAGTGATTTCACGGGTGTTCGACTTCAGTTCCTCTATTCACATTCTATGGATTGTGCTTATAGTACCTTGAGGACCATTGTCATTATTAGTGGTTTCTCTCCTGTTTGTTAACAATTTACATCATTGACTAGTAATCAAGCAACTTTCTAGCATGTTCGACATAAACACATCTATTCACATGTTAGAATCTGTACTTTGATCAGGTCATGTTGGAGCACAAGACCCTGGACTCAGATCACAAAATTCCAGGTTGCGACGTGGTGTGACATGATTATGATGATATTCATGTCTCTTTTAGATGGCTAGCTACGACCAAACCATGAGTTATCATATGTGATCCTTATCATTATTGGATGGTTGTGACCATAGCTTGGTTTCGTTATGGTCCTCTTTGACGGATGGCTACACCCATACCTGGATCCATTTACATGATCATTCTCTGGGTGGCTGTGTCCATGCCACGATTCTTGTATCGTTTGACAAAGATCTCAGTTTATGTATATGTATCTATACTTTCTTGCAGGTTTTCCGATGGCAGACCAGTTCCCTGCACTAATTTATAAAGCATTTCATCACTCACTCTAGCTCGGCCTTCACACTTTAGTGGGCATCTGTTACACAACATTTTGTCACTGTCCATGTACTCTTTGTTCCTTGATCTTGGAGGAACTCTATATTGAACCCCGCATGCTTTTCCTTCATGAAGAAACTCCCATTGTGTCCCTCTTCATGAGCAGATCAATTCCATTTTGCACCATTTCCCCTAAAACTTCTGTTTTACCGAGTTTACAAGACCGTCACCAATGGCATTTGTCTTCCCCATGCCGATGTGTAGAGATTAGCACAACTCCTCATATCGACTAGAGTGATAGAGTTGTGTTTCAGTCGCTTCGGTCCTGTTTTGGAATGTTTTTTAAATTAGGAGCCTAAGCTTCCAGCTCTAGAAGCTTCGTAACGGAAGTCTGGTAAATGGTTTGGCTAGATGGGGTCGAGGATGTCAGTTTCAAATCCTTTCCCCTTTAATGATGGAACTAACTCAAGGGATAAGCCCTTCTCCCATGAGAAGAGGATCCATCTCCAATCCATTTTTCCTATATAAACCTACCTTCCTCGCAAGCACAAGCTAGTTTTGGGCTGAGTGTTGATGTTGGTGTGCTTATGCTATTTTGGTTTGGAGTAGATAGCAAGCTATTACTAGTTGTAGCTATCTAGTTGTGTGAGGGAGAAGTGTTATTTGGTTTGGAGTGAAGCCTAAAGGGAAGAGCCTTAAAACTATTGTTGATTGAGGCCATCATGGAATGCTATCAAAAGTGTGGGAACTTGGTCTTATCAGAGGAGGATTGCAATGTCAAGGAAAATGGTTGTAATCTCTCTTTGATATTAATATATGAAACTATCAATTGATTTCCTACATGATTTGTAATATTAGATATTCATGGCTTAATGTTTTTTGACTTGTTAAGTAGGTTGAGTTGAAATTTGTCTATTATCATGTTTGTTGTCTGTTGTTGTTTACTTGTTTCAGGTGCTTGAAGAAGGAAGCGAGTGATAGCTAAAGCGAGCAACCAATGAAATCATCAAGCAAGATATGCAGACGAAGAGGTAGACCCTCTTGATTGATTCTAACCTGAGGAAATATTCTATAGAATGTATCTATTGCAGCTAGACCCATCATCGGCTAGAGGAATTCGTTCGTGTCTGCACTTATAATTTTACTTCACCACAAACTTGCATCATGAAAAATTGGGAAGTAGAGGAGGCGGAGGATTGTGGTTGGTATACCAACTACATCTGCTAAGATGGAAAAGGTTCTTTCAAAACAACCAGAGTCCCTTTCAATAAGCGGTTAACTTCAGAATGTCAGGGACAATCCTTGGTGTAATGATCTTCCTCACAGATGAGGCAAGGATATTTTAGCTTTCTCTTAGACACATCATCAACAAATGATTTAGGTGGATCCTATTTCAGGGTATCGGTTTTAGCTTTAGCATTACCATTTTTCTTACCTTTGGAGGCCTTATGTGTTGAGGTACACTGAACAACATGTACCTCAGATGTTTTATTGGGATTTTATGAATTTTTTGAAGGATTATTAGAACCAGTGTTTGAAACAGATTTCTACTTCGAGAAAGCCTTCATGGAAGTCTGAGACACGTCACCAATTACACCATCAACAGGTGGTACATTGGGAGACTTTGATGTTGTCAAATCCAAAGATGGCCTTGGAGCATCAGACAACGTCTCATATAATGTGCCAGATTTTGAATAGACTAAGTCTAGATATTGAGCATGGGAAATAAATTTATCTTCAATAACACATCCACCCATAGATATATTATTAGCAATCTTGTTAACGAATGATTTTGTGAACCATTCAGTCAACAACTCATCATCAATCTCGAATTTGATGAGGGGATGTTGACGTCTCCATTCATGGATATGATTAGAAATGTGAGACGAAGTGTCTTTCTTAAGGGTTGTGAACAAATGAGTGCTAGTTTCAAACTGAACTGACAATTGGAAGTGAGTGAGGAAGGCCATAGCTAGAAAGATAAATTCAGTGTAGGTAGCTTGAGGCAACTCGATATACCATTTGGTGGCAGCACCTATTAAGGTTCAATGAAAGAGGCGAAGATGGATAGAATCATCAACATATGAATTTGAAGAGCACCAAAGGTGATATGTCATCACATGGGCTTGTGGGTCCTCTTTAGAATTTCCCTCAAATTATGGCAATCGATTGGAATTTTAGATGGAACTAGAGGCCAGTAAGGTGAATGAAGAACAAAATCATTTGTGAGCCTCGAGACATCAAGTAGTTCCAACGTAGGCAAGAAAGGAAATTATGTATTGAACGACAAGTAGGGACTTTGAGGAGACCCAAATTGCAGGTTCTAACCTTGCTAGTAAGGACTTTTCCACCACAGTGGAAGATTTTGTCCATACGGGACTTGATTTTTCCCCCACTAAGGGTTACGTTGACCATAAGGTGGATTTTTTCTAGGGTAGGTTTGATATTGACCTTAAGAATTATATGCAGCATATGAATTTTAAGGTTGTTGAACCTATTGACCCTGGACCTGAAGAGATTGGCCCTGCTGCTACAGGGGTTGACCTCGTGCTTGCAAGGGATGACTTTGTTTATATGCATATGAATATTTCTGCTATAGAGGTTGACCTTGTTGTTGCAAAGGCTGACTTATGTTGTAAAGTTTTACCTTGTTGCTGCAAAGGTTGGCCTTGTGAGTACAAAGGTTGAGTAGGCTGCTGAACAAACTGAGTTTGCTGCTGCAAAGACTGTTGAGACTACTACAAAGGTTCCCCTTGCTGCTGTAACAGTTTCCCAACCTGTTGCAATGTTTTCCCTCACTACTGCAAAGGTTTCCCTTGCTGGTGCAAAGGTTTCCCTTGCTACTGCAAAGGTTTCCCTTGCTGCTACATGGGTTTTCCTTACTACTACAAGGGTTGTTGGATAGTTCCTTGGGAAATAACTTGAGGGTATTGGTAATTTCTCAATTGAATCTTCCCATATCCACAAGGGATAGTGGATTGAACAGGTTGGACATAAGCTCCTACTTGTGGAGTGTAAGGTGGATTTACCAAGGCTTGCAAACCATAAGGGACATAAACCTATTGGAGTGGAATCTGAGCCATATAAGGCTGTTGTTATTGGACATTACTTGGCCATGATGTATCAATAGGGTTAGGAATACTACTAGAATAAGGTTGATTAACTCCAACCATGTGAGTTTGTAATCCACTCACAGTGGTTTCATCTGACATAAGAGGAATATTTGGGTTTTCTCCCCCAGGCAGTGGTACATTCTGTCCACTTGAGGAAGGGGTGGAAGAACTAACTCAAACTTGGCATGAAATAGTCAGTTGAACTAGAAGATTTAGTTGAAACGATGATACAGGTTGCGATGGAATCGTAGGTTGAACAGGAACTGGCGTAACAATAGTTTGTAATGAAGCTAGACAGGTCATGTTTAGAATGAACATACCAGAAGTAGGCATGGCATTGGAAGACCAAATGGGATTCTGATACAAAGATGAATCACTAGGAGTTCCTGAAATTAACTAGGATAGTGTTGTATAACTAGGTGGAAGCATGGGTGCCCTAGTCTCAGGAAGTGTGCGAGATGGGACTCTTCCTATAAAAGGAAAACCTTCTACAAGAAATTCATATGCTTTTTCATCATCGACATGAGGAGTATGAGTAGCGGAAACTTTTGAATGACGCGGAGAAGAGGTTTGGATTTCACCCTCTGACTCCATAGATGGAAAAAACTGGTGACGAGGAATCCTAGATGTACGAGGAGATAACTCCAAAGGAATACCAGGCCGATCGTAAGGATTGTAAGGATGCTGAGGACATATCACAACAGAATCGAATAACGGAATCGACAGATGAATGACAGGCCTCTGTAGACTCTTAGGGGTCTGTATAGGATTGTCTGGGGTATCAGGATTAGATTCTTGAGGTGACCAGGAATTCGATGGAGGTGGACGAGAAGACAGCGGTTGGATACTTGGAATAATCCCAAGTTCAAAACCTTGGTCTTCAAGTGACTGAGGAAGCTCCGGATGAACTCCTTGGGAGGACACTTCAGTATCAGACAATGAGGGGGAACTTTGATATGAACTCAATGGTTCAACCACGATGACTTTATCTTAAGAGAAAAAAAGGAAAGGAGGTTTGTTGAGGGCTTATTAAAAATCTTGAAACTGACAGGGAATTACTCAATATTGGTCCAAAAAGAAACTGCTTAGGTTCTACATGTTTATCTTACGCAGTTATTTTTAGAACTTGAAATAAAAACTTTTCATATTCATCTTTTAAGAGTTGAGAAAAGGACGAAAAGGTGACTCTAGTCGCTTTCGATGGTTTAACGAGCTGGAAAGGACAAGTGCTTGATGATATTTCGAAATTTAAGCAGTCATTAAAGATTGAAATAACAATTAGGGTAACTCTACGCAAAAAGGAGTACCAAGTAACATGAACTGCAATATACACCTCAACAAATAAATTTACCAAGGACTTGATGTACATGCAGGCAATCTCCCTAAATGTTTTGTTTGGTCTATCATGTTTACAAATTGGCAAACTCAGTTTCCTATGGATAGAGGTTTGCAACCTATGAGGGTATCCCCTTATATACTCGACGGTACGGGGAGCACAAGTTTGTGCTAGCGCTGTCTAATGCAAGAGTGAATGATAACTGCTAAGTTTTATAGATGATGGAACACATCTCTAGCATAGACCACTAAGTATGAACATTAATGTTTCAAATGATCCTTAGATTAATTTATATATTTTAAAGTTAATCTTGAAATTATGTTTGGATTTCAAGGCCTTAACAATGTCACCTATTCCTAAAATGAAGCTAAATGATGAAATTGAAATCCTTTCATTTAATGAAGGCTACCTATTTAGGGAAGAGAAACACTCAAATCAAGCATCAAACAAGCAACAATGCATCAATGACAATTTCCAATGCTAAATTCCAAACATGAAATATAATATTTCATATGATAAGAAAATGCAATGCCAAAACAAAATCCTAAAGTGATCTATTTTTCACTTTAATGCAATCAATGTAATCTAGTGCAAAAGAGAAAAAGAGAATGCAAACAACTCAATAATCATGAAAATCTATTTCACATTAATGATTTTGAATACAACAAATGCTTCGAAAACTACTAAAAAGATAAACAATTTCACTTTCGGAACACAAAATTCAAAGCAAATATTTCCTTTCAGTTCAATCGAAAACAAACAAATTTGTAATCTATTGCTTGCGAAAGGGAATTAAAGTGACTTTCAAAGCATCTACTCAATTCAACACTAATGAGAACAACTTAATACCCAAGAACCAAAAGTGATTTGCAAAATATGTCCAAACACAAAAAGACTCTTTGAACAAGAACAATTGATCTCCAAAAAGAAGACGAGTGAGTGAATGAAGGATGACCTAGAAGTCTTAAAACCCTAGAAAGCGAATCAAGATGTAAACACACTTAAACCAAACCAAGAGGCAATTGTACTTAGACAAACATGTAAAATAGACAAGAACATGAAAATCACACTGGTAAACCACTGACAGAAGGAAAAAACTGAAAACAAGAAGACAAACCCTAATTTTCTTTAACGTTTTTTTATCATCGCACATATTAAAAGAAAAGAAGCGATCATCGCTACTGTAGTCAACATATCCGTGATGTAATCACAACTGTAAGAGACAAAACCATGATGGTCAAGAAAGATAAAGAAAAAAAAAATCTTCAAGAGTAGCAAAAATCAAGAACCTTCAAGCAATTACTAGAAAGTGAAAATAGGTATAGACAAGCAAACAAGTCTACAAATGGATGGTTGGTCAAAATCATCACAAAAAAAATGTGAAGGATTGGATGGAAAGGATCATAGGCTCCCCAGCGGAGTCACCATTTTTTTGTCTAGGTACATCCTCTCTGTAGACAGAGACAATCCCTTTAGCCCAATGAGTGGGCCTAGCAACCGAAGTGAAAATCTACTAGACACTTCCCCAAGTTGCAATTGAAAAGAGAGACAAAGAAGATGGCCTATCTCGTTATGATGTTAGCTCGATCTCCTTTGTGGAAGACCATGAATCACTTACACCATAGGCTCGTTCTTGTCGTTCTAACTGTTTATGCACCTGCACAAGAGATCAAGATAGAACAAGGCATGAAAATACAAATAGCATATTCAAAAGAAACCTACTTAACTGATCAAGGAATGTTAAACTAAATTATACATGAGCATACACATTTAGGGAAAATGAACCAACAATTGTATATTAATAGAAAATAATGGGAATCATACAGCCAATCATTGATGGAGATAGGCTCTCCTTGAACCAATATCCAAGTCCAATCTAAGCTCATCAAACACTCCTTCTCCAAGCCAAATGAGTAGCATATAGGCACAATCTTAGCATAAGGGTGCAAATAGACATAGACCAACCATTTGGGAATGGGAGAAGCTGAATATATAGGCTTGGAAAGGGAGTTAGAATCACTCAAAAAATAGAATTAGGCCTTATCTAAAGGAGGTAGCTCATAGGGATAAGACCAAGAGGCTAAGTTGGGAGAATTTGACCTCATCTATGCCAAACGACCTCCAGCTCGCTGCTCTGGAAGATTCTAGATCATAAAGCTTCTCATCCTATTTAGGGAAGTTTCCTTTTTGGGATCATTGCAGGTATCCAAGTGAACAAACCGATGCCATCATGAGTCAAGTGTAGTGCAACAGGCGATCATCACTGTTTTGAGTCTCATAAGCGCGATGATGCTCAAATTAGGGTTTTAGAGCTATTTCTTCGAGGGAAGGCTCAAGGAATTTTCCAAGAAATGCCTGAGGGAGGATATGAGCTGCATACATGAATGAGTACACTACATGATGGTCATGTTTTGGGCACTTTGGGGTATGTCACAGGGAAGTGTAGGAGGTGTGACAAAATATTGCGTAACAACTCTTCTTCTCAAGAATGGAATGTAGGATTGCTTTGGAGCAATTTTCCTAGCATAACATAGCCTCTTTTTATTGGTCTTCCAATGAGTTGTTTATATATAATTTGAACTCTTCTTTCCCTCCCTTAGCTCATTGATGAGAAAATGGCTTGAGAGAAGGATAAAAGGATTTCTTTGAGGGATACATATCTCTAATTTGGCTCAAAATTTGATGTCCTTTGGTAGTACTTATTAGGGAATCCAAACCAAAATCATGTGGAGTGGTCCAAGACTGCTGACTGGAATTTCGGGCAACTTGCATGGCTATCGAAGAAATAAGAGCACAATAGTGAATTTCAGCTTTTCAATAGCCCACACGAGTTGATTTTTTAATTCTTACTTTATTAAAACTTTTATTTTTTTATTCTTATGATGTCTCTGGCTAGAAAAGCTTCACCTGTACATGTTGTTGTCTTGCTCTGGGTGTCATCTGACCTATACAAATGTGTCTACTATTTTTCCATGTTAACAATGAGTTTACATTCAGCACTGCAAACACTACAATGAAGGCTTCACACCAATGTAAGGGAGCATAATGTCTTTCATCACTCCACAGTAATGTGAGAACATTATTTGCAGCCAATATTGCAAGCATTAATACCTATTCAACAAGTGTTCGTAATACCTAACCCTAAAAAATACCAACTTTAGTAATCCTTAGGATGATTACGTTTCCTATGCTTAGCGCAATCCATCCCACGGTTTATTATATTGAAAGAAAAAGTAGCCATAACTCAGACATGAATAATTTTACCACTAATTTTTTTATTGAATTAATTAATGAGAGTCCCATAATAAATTGTAGAGCAGTCCAGTGGATGAGCATTGGAAATAGTGAATCAATATTGATCATGATCCTTGATTTTTAATGTGTTTTCCTGATTTTTTACCTTACTCTTGTAGTTGTATCTTGTAGGATATATTGAGACTAGCTGTAATATGGTGACTTTTCTCATTTACATTTCCCTCAAGTCTTGGATTCTTTAATAACTCCCCATTATACCTATGCTTCTTCCACACATATTACATATTATGGAACAATAAATTATACTTTGTTATGAATCTAGAATAAGATCTATTATCTTACAAGAAAGGAGAAACATTGGAGTGATGATTGCCATTAGATCTCCAAATCTTCTTGACTACTTCATGAACACAAAAATTTGATGTTCCATATAATCTCAACTATATTTAGAGATATCTAATGTGTTTCTCACTACCCCACTGAGATAATCACCACTGGTAAACTAAATTTCCCATTTGAAAATGTGCCTTGAGCTTTCATGCATGTATTATACACTTATGAAAGAAAAACAAAAAAAAGTGGATATAAACTATTTTGAATTCTTTGTACAAGTTCTATTTATTATGCAATTGAGTGTGGTAAATAAAAATGTAAACTTAATGATTTTATATATTGCAACCTAATATTATGATGATAGTTTCATGCATGCAGGAATGAAGCTGGTTGGTGGATTGTCATACTACATAAACTTATGGCATTAAACCCATTGTGTTTCAACTGTTTCATCATAAATATCATTGTTTGCTAGTTGCTAATCTAAGCATGAAAATGTTATTAATTTTAAATACTATAGTTACAGGCATGTGTAAATAGATAATATGGAGGTTTTGGGAATCTACTAATCTTTGAAAATGACTGAAGTATAGTGAGAAAATTTTGAAAATGTGCCTTACATTGCTGCAATTATTACCATCCTTTCCTATTTTCTTTTTATGATTTGAATGATTAGGTTTTACCCATTCGTGCAAACAAATTAGGGGGGATTTGAATATGAGCTTATGTATTGTTAAGAAGATTTTATATTTTATGAAGAAATTAACAAGCTCTTCTAATTGTTATACAAGGATGCTACAGAAAAAACCCTATCCGTATGAATGAAATTAATGCACTATAACTTCTAATAACAAATTCAACAATGTTTTAAATTCTCAGGAAGATGAAAATGATAACATTTCAAAGCTGAAGTTGCTTGTATGATTGCTAATGCTACGAATATGCATGCATGAGCCTTAAAGCCCATTTTATTTCTTTATTATATTGTAATATTTTATGTCAATAATAAATAATAAGTCATGTCCAAAAGTCACTTGGAATGTAAAGAGTTATGTGTTTCAAATAGGTAATGAGGGAATTTGAAAGGTCATGGGAGATGTGAAAAATAACCCATCCACTTGCATAACAGGACCCTTATGCCTCATTCAAAAGTGGGGCTTTTGGCAATTGAATACTTTAGCATAAATATAACATTCTAGGCATTGAGCCCTTCTTCTCTTGGTAGATTATAGGCTGAGTGATTGTGAGGCTAGGGTTTGTGTTTTAGAGATGATATGAATTTATCTCATCCCACTATTGAGTTTTGATGACCTTGTGGCATATGTATTTGAATGGGTAGAAGTTTTAATGAGAAAATTTTCACTTCGTGCATTACTTCTCATGCATTCCTTTGTTGGTTGTATTAGCTAGCTGTTATTCCAATAACAACTGCATGTGTGTTTCTATCACTTTCTTGTGTATGTCTTAGTTAGTTTTAGCTATATAATTATTTCTTAAGACATACTCCTACTCATTATTCTATTGTTACCTTCTTCTATTCTGTTATGAAAGTGATTAATTGAGGGTTTATTTCAGCCTCATTCTTTTGGCATTTTACACTTTGTCTCACATTTATTTATCTGCATTTGAAAGCTAAGAGTAGCACATACACATGGTGGCATCTGTGCTGACAAAATGGATGGGGCTCCTATCCCAAATGGCGTGAGGTATAATTTTGGAATTAAAATTTGGTAGAGCCCCTACTCTTGGTGGATATTCTGTCGCATCAATAGTGGAATATTCTGGCCCATCAATAGATTTGGCGCTAGAAGGAGGAAAAATGACAAGATGAGCCTTTGGAGTCTAGTTTTAAGTCTTTGACCTTGATATGGTTATATCCCGAATATTTATTGTGGTTTTTTTTTTCTAAAAGATTAAATCTCTCAATTCCCATAGAAATAGTCCATCACTTGTCGCAGAATAAGTTTGATGGCGAGGGTGAAGTAAATGTATTAGAACATATGTTTCAATTCTTTAAATTTATTCTAATGTAGTAGATTGTGAAGATGTAACATGCAAAATTTTCACCCCTATGGTTGGAGGTCATGTTAAATAATGGTGCAAAACATTACCAACTACATCTATCCATTCATTCGAATAATTTGTTAAGAATTTTCTTCATGTGTTTGATGGGTATGATTGTCAAAATTTGTCTAAGAAAATCAATGAACTTACAATGAAACGAGATGAATCATTGGAAACTTTTGTTAATAGATTTCTCCATCTTTGTTATGAATTGTTTGAAATAGATGCGGACTAGGATAATTTTGGTGAAAAAGTTCAAAGATTGGTTTACCTTTCCGTAGAACGAATTAAATATGAAGTAAACAATACTTGTTAGACATCAAAGGATTCAAGTATTCTGTTCCATAATTTTCTTATGCCTACTTTTTACTTGGGTTCCAATCAAACAAAACCTCAGATTTTATAGGAGAAAATGGTTCCCTTGATTTCCCTTTCCCTCCTTTATCTTCATAATCAAATTAAATATATTATAACAACATGTAGATCTCTATTATTGATGAATCAGGTGATGAGGAAAATTTTCTTGAAAAGGAGAATTCTTTTCTTGCTTCAAAAGCTACTCTCAACCCTCTTGAAGTGGAGCAATATCAAATTGAAAATTACATTGGTATACCATCCTTTGATTATCATGTCAATGAAAATCCAAATGATTTAGTTAATCTTTCATATTCCCATTATATGCTCTTGACTTCACCTCCCTGCTATTACCAAGAATTTCTCTTGGGTGATAATGGATGTTCATGTAATTTCATAGGAAATAACATGCACGTTGATCCATTTTATCTCAAGCCAATACTAATTTTTTAAGTTCAAGCTTTGAATCAAATTTAGTTGGAATTGATGTTTCTTCAACTGAGTCTTTTCATTTTCCTTAATCCTTAAAACACTACACATTGTACCTTGATTTGTTTGATGAGTTTACTACATCAGTCCTTTTTCTAAATCCTTTAGATCTTTATTCTCCTCTTCTTGATTACAATTAGGTACATGATAATGTTGTTTCAAAATTAGAAGATGAAAATTATGAATCTTCATTCATGATATTTTTAATTTTCAATCTTTAATTGGGGTAGAGGAATATCCTAAATTTCTAAATGTTCAAGAAAGCCCTTAGGTTGATTCATCCTCATTCTTAATCCATGAGAAGTTTTATGTGTTAGATGATGAATATGATAAAATAGTGGCTTTAATAGTTGTCATCCTATTGACCATATCTTGATCAGCATATATAATGATAATTGCTTATATTCACCTGTTGATTTTTCTAAGCCGCCAAAATTTGATGATCCACTATTTGGAAGTTTAGAGACTTTTCAAGGGGTTGAGGCACTTCATCTTCCACTGATGCTAACGTCAGGTCCTCACGATCTTGACAATATCCTTGAACAAGATCAGATTAAAGTTTCATCACAAGATTCTTCTCTTAATACTCTTTCATCTAATGACTGCTTATCCTTGAATTTTTGCAGATTTTTCAACCTGATCATTTTGAATTTAATGATAAGATTTTCGATTGGTTTGATGAGTCTTATATAGAAAGCTCTTTTGCTAATAAGAAGTTTCAGTCTTATCTTGTACTTTCTATGAATGAAAATGCAGATGAGTGTATATTTCTAAGGAGTGTTCAGGACATTCACGCTTATCATTTTGTTTACCAAGATAGAATTATGGCCTAGTTAAAACATTCTTTTCTAGTTAACTCTTTCCTTTTTTGTAAATCAGTAGTTTGTATTAAGACATAAAATACATATTTTACAAAAAGGTCTGCTCGTGCAGACTAAAGATCGACTTCCTTGCCCAATTCCATCATTTCATAACCAACTAGACTGTCAAAAATCCCCAGGGCTCACCACGCAGGGCGGCACAAAGAGGCTGGGGACAACAAAACCAGTATTCCATCTTAGTATATGTCAAAACAGAGACCAAACAAACCAAAGTTCCTCTGAGACTAGCAAGGAAAACTAAGACAAAGACTGTTAAAAAGAGAAACAGAGTACTGAAACATAACAAGTAAACTCGCTAAACCGAAACAGTAAAGTACTGACCCAAGACCCATCATAGTTCTAGAACAATAAAATCCTTAACGAAGGAATCCTAGCTGGCCGAAGTTGTAGCTCTGCCAGACTGAGGTGGACGTTGGGAAGAACGCTTCCCCTGACTGGTCCCCATGGTCTCCTCCACCCCTTCCCCCATGGTAGCAGCTTCCTGGCAAATGGAATGCCTCAGAAGGCTAATCAACACTGTCAACTTTTTGGATATGTTACCAAATTGTTGCTCCAGCGAACTGATTTTGAAGTCCAGTGCTTCCAAAACTGTCGTGTGATCCACAGATATGACAGAAATAGCCTGGTGAGCCTGACGAGCCTGATTGAGATACTCCCCTTGCATACTGATAGCTTTCGCTAACATCATTTTCATTCGCCACATCTCCGCCTGAGTGCAGACATATTGAGTTGCTCGCGTTGTTGTCGTACTAGGATCCTGGACCCACTCCATTTCCTTTTCCAGTTCATTATCCTCCAGGTTTTCTTCCTCTTCAGCAACAATTGCTTCCAACTCCTCTATTTTGCATTTTTCCTTCTACGAGGTTCTCGTTTCGTATGCCTCCTGAGCCTGCTGTAGGTCTTTGTTGGCCAAAGCATTTCTGCTACCTTCTCGCACCATCCTCCTATGACAAAGAACAGATAAAAGCCACCTTCTGAGAGCACAATTGAGACGATGCTGGTAACCTTTGGAGATCAGAGCATTGCTCTTGTAATTGGGGACTGTAATTATAGAGGAGGGAGCCCATGAATCGCTTGAGGCACCCCATCTCGTCACCTTATGCTCACACGTCCCTTCATAATTATCTTTGCCCTGAGGATCACATTTTTGTTGATGGGCCAGATCCTTGTTATTAAATTTTCCCCACTTGAACCCTTCCGGTGAGTGCCATGTGGCTATTATTTTAATTGAGTGCTGGCAGAGTTCATACTTTTTGTTCATGGAGCTCCTAGGAACTGCTCTGGCCTGCTTGTGCATTGAATGCCTTTTCCCTTCGTGTACTCCGTTTGCCTACCGACCATCTACCCTTACTTCCTTTCGATTTGATGAAGTCATTCTCCACTAGCGGTGAAGATCTATGTACCCCTGGCCTTATCCTTCATTAAAATTGTCCTGCTTCGAGAGCAGTGTACACCTGTTTCTCAGTTCCGTGCAGGTGATGTCCTGCCAACAGCTATCCATGATGACAGTGGGATTATCTATGCCATAGTTTGCCAGGTGATCTGCTACGGTATTAGCTTTGCGTCTAACTGCCTGAAAGATTAAGCCATTCAGCCACGAAAGATGTTCGGCAATGCTCTCTGTCACCTTGGCCAGTCTCCAGTGTTGAGTGACTTTGCTCGCTTTGGCTCCTGAATACATCCTCCTCACTGCCGTAATCGCTAGCTGAGAGTCCCCTTCCACCACAACTGCTCCAGCTTTTAGTTTCCTGAGAATTCTCAAACCCTGTTCCAACGCTGCGAACTCCATTTCGTTGTTAGTTCCTTCCCCTAGAGCTCGACTGTAGATATACTGAATTCCACCTTCACTATCCCTTAGAACCCCTCCAATGCCAGCAGGTCCCGGATTACCCCTAGAGGCTCCATCGAAATTGAGTTTGAGGAATCCTAAAGGCGGCCGCTTCCAGGTGTTCATACTGGTATTTAACTCCTGCCGACAATTCGAGGAGGAAGCGAAGTTTCCCTTGTCAAGGTTAAAAGCTTTCAAAATTTGTAAGTCTGCATTCGAGATGTTTGTGTCTTGTTCTATCCTTCCTTTGACGAGAACCGATTGCTTGACATTTTGGAGAATTGTATCTTTTAAGTGGTTTAAATTTCTAATTTCATTTAGGAAGACTCTTCGATTCCTTTCTTTCCAAATTGACCATGCAATGAACCCTGGTATGAGTTTCCAAATGGTGTTAACCAGTTGATTATTGGAGAAATTACTCCTCCAGTTCTCGATAGTTTCTTGAATAGAATTCTTGACCCTATCTGTCTTTTGAAGTATGGTTTCTGCCCATTTCCATAAACTGTCTGCCGAGTCACAGGTGTTGAAGAGGTGATTCATGGTTTCCTCTTCCTTTCCACACATGGGGCAGCATGAAGGGCCAGAGAACCCTTTCTTCCAGAGATTCTCCCATGTAAGTGTTTTCCTGTGCATTAGGAGCCAAAGGAAAGTTTTGATTTTTGGCCAGAGCTGGGAATCCCAAACCTTGTTGCTCCATTTGACCTTTTCTTCCTGCTCTAAGTCTTCTATGTGATTTCTGGCTTCTTTGAGTGTGAAATTGCCTCCTTCTAGCTTTCCCCATCGTAATTGGTCATTATCTCCTACTGTCCTTATCCTTCTCTTGTCTAATTGTGTTCTCAGGTTCCTCATACCATTGTTTGCTTTGGTCATGTGCTCTGTTTCATTGAATATCCAGGTTCTCCACTCCTGGTCCCTTTCATTAGGTTTCCAATATTGATTCACTGTAGTTCTCCCTAGCTCCTGGTTATTTCTTTTGAAATCTGCAAACTCAGGCCTTTCCAACTTGGGGAGTTGTTGCCATGCATCCTCCCAAAAAAGGGCTATTTTTCCATTACGAATTTCCCAAAAGCTATGCTCCTAGATAATTTTCCAGTTGTTTCTTGCTAGGTTCCAGATAGGTGAGCCTTCTAGGTTTTCTTGCATTCTGATTAGGTTCTGTAAACTATGATTTGGAGCATACTTTTCCTTCCAATGTTTGGCCCATGGTAATTTAGGTTCCTTCAGCCACTTCCACCATAACTTAGCACCACAGGCTCGATTAATCGTGGAAGGGTCTTGCAAGTTCAACCCTCCCAGATGTTTAGGTTTGCATAATTTGTTCCACGCTATCAGTGACCATTTCTTCTTCTCTGAATTACTCGACCAGAGAAACGTCCTTTGAATGACTCTTATCTTTTGCAGAACTCCCTTGGGTGTTGGAATAATGGAGAGCATATATTGAGGAATAGCCTGAAGGATAGCTTTGGTTAAGACCTGTCTTCCTGCGAGATTTAGGCCCCTGTGTGTCCAATGATGGCATCTTTTCTCCAAGTTGGCCAGAATCTTTTCCTAGTGGATTTTTTGCCAAGGTTTGTCAGTCAATGGAGCTCCTAAGTATCTCGAGGGGAGGAGGCTTCTTCGGAAGCCTAGGATGGAGGACAGATTTTTTTGCATAGCTAAATGAGTATTGAAAAAGAAGATAGAAGATTTCGATAGATTTAGATCCATACCTAAGGCCTTACTAAAAAGATTGAGGATCCTTTTGTAGCCCAAGGCTTCTTTGACTGTGGGAGTACCATGCAACATCGTATCGTCAACAAATTGTTGGTGGGTAGTTGCTGGAATAGAGGGCAGGGGCTACAATCCTTTGATAACTCCTTCCTCCTTAGCTCTATGAATAAGTCTACTTAAACCTTCCATTAAGATCACAAAAAGGAAGGGGGATAAAGGATCACCCTGCCTAAGACCTCGCAAAGGAGAGAATTGAGCAGAAGGGGCTCCATTCACCAAAATAGAAAATTTAGTGGATTTGACCAAAGCTAGAATCCACACTATCCATTGTTCAACAAAGCCAAAGTCTTTTAAAATTGCTTCTAGGTAATGCATGTCTAGTCAATTTAATGTCTTAAATTTCTCTACATAAATTATCAATCCGAGTATCGTAAACTGATGAAGTGTGGTGCACCATATGTGCTTAGTTAACCTTTTTCTTACTTCGTTGTTTAATAGTTTTTATCTTTCTTTGGGGTTTTGTTCTTGTCAAGGATAATTTTAGGGGCGAATGTTCGCCCTTTGGGGAAATTAAGGGGTTTTAGATTTTTAGTGGGCGAATATTTTGTATCATAGTACATTTTTAAAAATCACCTCAAATAGCCCACCTTATTTTAAGGGATAGGGTAAAAAAGGTAAATTTAGCCCTTGAAATTAGGACTTCCAACCTTCCATTCGCCCATTTTCAAGAATAGGTTTTATTTAAGTGAATCCATTCGCCCATTTTCAAGAATAGGTTTTATTTAAGTGAATCCTATGGGCCAAATACCATATTTATAAAAGAGGTATGGTAAATTAATAAAAATATAAATAAATGAGAGGTATGGTAAATAAATAAAACATTTTTTATATTTACCCCATAAGTCACCTTATATAATGGTGTAAACAAATAAAAATATAAGTAAAGTGGAATAAATAAAACGTTTTTTTATACTTACTCAAATGGTATGGTAAATAAATAAAAATATAAATAAACTAGATGTATCGTAAATAAATAAAACCTCTTTTTATATTTAGTCCATAACCCTCGTTCTATTTATGAAGGCTCAAGAAAGAGGTTTTATTTAAGTGAATCCTATGGGCCAAATACCATATTTGTAAAAGAGGTATGGTAAATTAATAAAAATATAAATAAACAAGAGGTATGGTAAACAAATAAAACATTTTTTTATATTTACTCCATAAGTCACCTTATATTTACGAACACTCAAAAAATGGGTTATATTTAGGTGAAACCTATGGCCAAAATACTATGGGACAAATACCATGGACTAGATTGTTATTAATACCATGCAAAAAACCATTATTAACCCTAATATTAGAATTAATAAATATAAAAATGGCACATGGTATTGACCCATGGTATTCACCAAAATGGCACATGGTATTGACCCATGGTATTCACCTGGAATGTAGCCTATTTAAATGTGGGAATTAAACCAGCATGTAGCCTATGCTAAGATTCACTAATACTTTACAAAGTTTTATTATTTAGTGAAAGAATTGCCAAGATCTTACAAGATTTTATAATTGAGTAATATTCGCCATGCCTGGTGAGAGATTCGCCAAAAAATTATATATACATATTATATTATTGATAAAATTGCCTTCCATTTTTCCTATATACCATGGAGATTCGCCCATTTATTATATTTATAAATTTAGGGGGGGTTCTTAAAATTTTCCCTGGTTCTTGTTGATCTCCTAAAGTGTCTAATGCAAATGGAAATCCTATTCCAAGGTCTTAAGAATACTTTTAAAGGTTAAGTATGGATGTAGATTTTAAGACAAGGTTTATGTCCCTTATGGTAACTTCCAAAACTTAGCACTTCAAAAGATCTCAAAACATGCTATTGATAAAATTAATACTTGAACAGGAATGTAAATATGTAGCTACTTAAATAAAACAAAAGATAAAATACTAATCATGAAATCACTGCCTCTGCTGCCCATCTAATTACAGAAATAAAGTCTAAACTATTGCACTCAAACAAACCAAAAATTGTAGACTAATGAAAGCAAGATCAATTTACTTCACTTATAATCTGATAGTTCGCCAAGTAGCTTTTTCGAGTTAAGCCATGGCTTTGGAGATAACGTCAATAACATGAAGAATTGATATCTAAATTACCTACTTGCAAGTGAATAAAATCAAGTCACTTCACTTATAATCCGATAGCTCGCCAAGTAGCTTTTCGGGGTTAAGCCATGGCTTGGGAGATAACGTCAATAACATGAAGAACCTGATATCTAAATTACCTACTTGCAAATTAAAGTAAAATCAAGTCACTTCAATTATAATCCGATAGCTCACCAAGTAGCTTTTCGGGGTTAAGCCATGGCTCTAGAGATAACGTCAATAACATGAAGAACCTGACATCTAATTTCAGAGATGAAAGTAAAATCAAATCACTTCACTCATAATCCGATAGCTTGCCAAGTAGCTTTTCGAGCTTAAGCCATGGCTCTGGAGATAACGTCAAATGACATGAAGAATTTGATATCTAAACTAACTAACAGCAGCAAATAAATAAGACTGAAATCAAAGCATAATTGAAATTGAAATGATTAAGAAAAAGTTCAGCAGAGAGGCAAATCTCATGTCACTATTTGATGCAAAAGCATGTAAAGAAAAAATAATCTACAATCAACTGGTTGAACACACTTGCATGAATTAAAATTGCATCAATGGAAACTATAATCTATGAAACTTGAAAGCAATCGAATGACATAATGAAATAAAAGCAAAATTACAAAATAAAATCTACTCTACCTTACATTCTAATGTGCTCCATGACATCTACTTCACATCTCCTTCCATGTTGAGAACATTAAAGCTTTATTCAAATTCTTAAAAATTACAAAGTACAACAAAGCTCTCCAAAGCTTTTCAAATCCATCAAGGAAGAACTACAAAGCCAAGCTAAGCTAAAACTAACAAGCTAACAAGCTCCCAAATGAAGGAGAGAGATGTCCTATTTATACAAAAAGACGAGAAGCCATGTCATTAATGAGAGTCCATGAATCTCTCCCTCTACCTCTAGAGTCCTAATCAAAATAGGAACTGATAAGACACATATCTTCCTAGAGTTTCAATACAATTAGGAGATGTGACACATATCCTCATGATCCCATGATTCTTTCCACTCAAATTTGAATTTGGCCTTAGAGTGCCACATAAGGGTCTTCTAGAAGCCTCCTTTTGACCTACACATGTCAACAATCTCAACCCATTTGTTAGGTATAAGCATATGCACATTATTTTCAAATTTTAACCACAAATTCACTTAAAAAGGCTAAGAATTAATAAAGTTTGGAAAAACATAAATGTGGCCTAATGACAATGAAAGTGGGATGAATGTAGTGACATAGTAGTGAAATGGAGGTGATATAATGGACATAATAGTGAAATTGTAATTGAAATGAATGACATTTTCAAGATCCAACAATGCCAATTGACCTTGTCATAAACCTTAGACAGATCTAGTTGCATCATCATACCCGCTACCTTCCGAGATTGAAGTGTATGAATCATCTCTTGAGCCAGTAAGATATTGTCTAGAATGTGTCTGCCCTCAACATAGCCAGATTTCTCTTCTAAGATAAGGCCCGAAAGAATGGGTTTCATTCTGTTGGCTATAACTTTGGAAATAATCTTGTATATGACATTGCATAGCGCTATAGGACGAAACTTTGAAGGGGTGTTAGCTTCCTCCTCTTTTGGAATCAGGGCAAGGAAGGTGGAGTTGAGGGACTTGAGGATTGAGGCAGAACATCGGGAATCCTCCACAACTTCCCAAACTTCTGTTTTGACTATATCCCAACAAGCTTTGTAGAAATTAATGGTAAAACCATCAGGCCCAGGTGCTTTGTCATTGGGCATTTCTTTCACTGCCTCTTCCACCTCTTCCATGGAAATTTCTCGAGTCAGTGCTAAGTTCTGCTCTGTCGTGATTAGCTTGGGGATTGAGGAAATAAGTTCATCAATGGCCTCCGTTCTGTCAACTTCAGGTTCTTGAGCTATGCTGCTGAAATGCGTAGTAAGAAGGTTAGAGATCTCTTGATGTGTCTGTATCGTGGCTCCCTGTTCATCTTTAAGGCTAAGGATTTTATTAGCTCCTCTGTGGTCAATAGCTGATCTGTGGAAGAATTTTGTATTCTGTTCTCCTTCCTTAAGCCACTGAACTCGAGATTTTTGCTTCCAAAGAGTTTCCTCCTATTGGCAACGAAGTTGCCAGTCCTGCATCAACATCTTTTCCTTGCTTACAGTTTCTGGGTTTATGTTCCCTTGAATCCATCCTTCATGTATCTGCTCTAATTGCTCCTCTAGTTTCTTTTTTTCTTTGAATATGTTCCCAAAGACTACTTGATTCCAGATTTTGATCTTGTCTTTAATGTATCTCAGCTTACCTTGTAACCTATACATTTTGGTGCCTTTAATGCCCACAGGTTCTTTCCACCATTGTTCAATTTGCTGTATGAAATCCGGATGGGTGAGCCAGAATTTTTCAAATCTAAAAGGTTTATTTCTTGGAGTACCCTAGATAGCAGCAGTCAATGTAATGGGCCAGTGGTCTAACCCTCCACTGGGAAGAATATCTGATTCCACTATAATTCCTTCCAGCAGAATACTCTCTGAAATTAGAAATCTGTCAAGACAAGAAGTAATTTTCCTTTCACCTCCCCTTTTGTTGTTCCATGTGTAAGCCCCACTTTTGGGAAAAACATCCACTAGATTAGCCATTTTGATGAAGTCTAAGAAAGCTTCAGAGTCTTTGTTGAGTTTCCTTACACCTGCTTTATTTTTCGTGAGGATGTTTATCATATTGAAATCCCCTCCCATGACTGCCTTTGCTTGGGGATACCTTAGCTTCAGGTTAAGCAGAGTTCTCATAAAAAGAAACTTGTCCTCTAGCTTCTGTGGACCATAGACATTAGTACACAGATAGGTCTCAGAGTTTCCTACAACTTGAGCTTCTACAGCTATGAAGGATCTGGCCGCCTCAGAGGAGAGGATCTTGATTACTTGTGGATTCCACAGAGTGATTAAGCCTCCCTCCCATCCATTGCTAGCAGTCTCCAAGTATTCCATATGCTTACCTAATTTTTTGCTTATATTGAATATCATGTTGCTTGAACATTTAGTTTCCTACACAAACACTATGTCTGGTTGTTCCTTTTGGACTTTCTTCTTTAAAAGATGTTGTTTTGTTTGGCTATTAAGCCCTCTAGCATTCCAAGAAATAATTTTCATTTTAAACAAAGTTTAGGAGCTTAGAGAAAAAGCCTCTAGGGCTTTCATCTTACCGGAGTTTAAGAGCATTTGTCCCAGCTCTTGCAATGCTTCATTGTTGGTTCTGCATCCTCTTTTTTACGGTGTTTGGAACTTATGGAGGTTTGATGCAGACCCTGTGTTCGGACTCCTAGCCCTTTAGCTATACCCAAGCTTTTGCTTTGCATTTCCATCTCTGCTCTTTGTCGTGCTATTAGTATATCATTAATTCTTTTCACCTCCTCTTCCGATATGTGCTCCATTCCCTTCTTCTTCCACTTTTCCACCATGTCTGGTAAATTCACACCCTCTTGCTCTAGTATATCATTGAGTTCCATATCTTCACTTCCGATATCACTTATGAGCATTTCTGAGTCTTCTTCGACCCCCTCTATTGTTTCTTGAATCTGGAGCATTATGCTTAAAGGGTTCCCCTCCAGTTCTTTTGTCTCAGGCTCTATTGTAGCTTTGATTATTTCATTGGTTTTTTGTTCTTTGATGTTGTCCTCTGATTCCATTTTAGTTTCCAAGATTTCGAAAGCATTTTTGGTGTTTCCTTGTGAGGTGCTTGCTTTGGTTTGGCATTTCCTATGTGCTCTTTGTTTAGCTTTCAGTTTGGTAAAGATTTCCTTGTTCTTCTATGCTTTGTCTTCCTTACGATCTCCTGCTACTTTGTTTAGTGGGCATTCTCTGATTAAATGACCATGCTCATGACATTTTCTGCATAGGAATGGGATTTGCTCATAATCTATGGCTTGGAAATAATCCTCATCCCTATATTCCAGCCATAGGCCCTCATGCAGAGCCCCAGACACATCCATTTCCACACAGATTCTGGCACAAGAGGTGTACCTTTTTTGCAAAGTAGCTTCTGAGGCTTTGATGAAGGTTCCTATCTTATTCCCTTTTTTTTGAAGAGCTATATGTCCCCAATAATAAATTGGTAGGGAGAAGAGGCATATCCACACTAGTACCTGCTTGAAGGTTTCCTTTTCTGGTACAAAGTTGGGTTTACATGGCCTTATGTACAGGCCTGCAGAGGCAAAGAAATACGGTCTGCCATCGAATATTCTATCCTTATCTTCTAAATTTGAGAAAACAATAGTAAAAAAACCTTTAGCTCCTAAGTGCAGTCTAACATCACCTTTGGGTTTCCACTGTTGCTTTATCCATTGACACAATGCCCGTTCTATTGGCCAGAACCCCATGAATCTGCAGATCACTGCATGTTCAATCATGTGATCCCGGTATGCCTGAATCTCCGGGTCAGATATCACAACCCTTAGGGTTTCTGCAGCTTTGGGTTTACACGGACCCTGGTTCTTCTTTCTATTGAGTGTTGACGTCATTCCTCCTTGTTCCTCTTTATCCTGATTCAGAGCCTCTTCCTCTGCTCCTGCTTGCTCCTTTCCCTATTTGTTTTCATGAGCGAAATGTGCTTGTGTTGGATTCTCTCTGACTCTACTTTCTGTTCTTTTACTGTCATCCTTTTCTTTCAATTTTTTAGTGTTATTACCTTCATTGCCTGTATTTCCTTTCCTCCCCTTGCTGGTCAAATCTTCCTTATTTAACCTTTTGTAACTTGCTATCTGCACCCCTTCCCATGCTGTCAGCTTGTTCATCATTATTTGCTTGTAAGATGGGGTCCCTATGGACCTCGTGTTTTCCATTTGTCGGGTCAGAATCCATCCCCTTCTGTGTAGCTCTACCGCTCTAACCCTGTTCTTCTCCAGATTTGAAACCTCGATCTGATAAGTTCGTGAGCTTCAAACCCCCGTTTCCACTAGAGCTCTCATTTTTTCTAGTTAACTCTTTCGCCTGCAAGCATGACTTTCTTTATTCTATGCAATCTATTCAGAAAATTATCTTTGTTGTTGCACATTATTTCATACTGCTATTAAATTATAATAGCTTTGTGTTTGTAAGTTGAGAGCAAATCTTATGGCTACATTAGTAGTTTCATTTAATATAATTCCGATCTAATTTTCAGTTAAATTAGGATTTAGATTTAGGATAGCTTTTATTTTCCTGTTAGTATAGTTTTTCATGGTTGATTCTTATATATATATATAGGTTCATTTTATTTGCATGTTTTTAGTTTCATTGCATCATTCTTTAAATTTTCATTGCATTTGGTCATTGGCACCTTGCATATCGTAATCTCATTTCATTTAGTAATGATTCATCCCTTTATGTTTCCTTTTACTATATATAGATACTAGTCTCATATTTTACACTCACATGCATTTTTTCATATGCATCATGCATTCAGATTGCACTATGCATTCATTATGAATGCACATGGCATCATCCATTCATTTTACATTTAGTATCATTCTATTGCATTGCTTTGCATTTCATTGCACTTAGAAATTCTTACATAAGAATTGCATTGTTTTCTTCATTGCATATAGTTTTCATTACATAGCATTGCATTCCTTGTATACTATGCATTTGATTTCATTTTTATACATTACTTTTATTTGCATTATATATATATATATATATATATATATATATATATATATATATATATATATATATATATATATATATATATACACATACATATATCCGGCAACGTTTGCGTCAGATTCACCCACGAAAAGCGGCTGCGATTAAAGCAGAAGTCGAGAAGCTGTTGAAAGCAGGTTTCATTTATCCGATCCCGTTAACGGATTGGGTATTGAATATTGTTCCGGTTAACAAAAAACAAGGAACAATAAGAATCTGCATCGACTATAGGGACATCAATCGAGCTTGTCCGAAGGACAACTACCCAACACCCTATATCAATCAAATAATTGACGATTGTGCCGACAGTGAAATATTTTCCTTTATGGACGGTTTTTCCGGTTACAATCAAATCAATATTCTACCTGCCGATCAACCAAAAACGGATTTCATTTGTCCATGGGGGATATTTTATTATTGCAAATTACCTTTTGGACTTAAGAATGCCGGAGCCACTTTTCAAAGGGCGATGTCTTATGAGTTTCATGACATCAAACACATTGTGCAACCGTATCTCGATGATTTGCCCACTCATTCATTACATCGAGCTGATCACCTTGTCCATTTACAAGCAATCTTCACGAGGTGTAGGCATTATCGTATTCGGTTGAACCCACAAAAATGTGTCTTCTGTATAGAAGTGGGTCGATTGTTGGGATTTGTAGTTTCAAAAGCCGGCATTCACGTCGATCCCTCGAAGGTAGAAGCTATCATGAAATTGCCTCCTCCTTCGAGTCTTCGCCAGCTCCAAAGTTTGCAGGGGAAAGCAAACTTTTTACGCCGATTCATTCCTAACTACGCCGAGATTACAAAGGGTTTTACCCGGTTGTTGAAACAGAACGCTCAATTCTCTTGGGATGAGATAGCTCAGAAATCTTTTGATGCACTCAAGCACGCGTTGACCCATGCACCGTTACTGCATCCTCCCAACTACAACCAGGATTACTTTTTGTACCTCGCCGCCGCTCATTCCACCATTGGAATGGTCTTAGTTTAGGAAGACGAATTCGGAATGGAACATGTGATATATTACCTTAGTCGGACTTTAAACGAAACTGAGCTCAAATATTCACATGTGGAGAAATTGGCATTGGCAGCCGTTCAAGCTGTCCAACGTTTTTGTCACTACATTCTACTCTGTAAAACTACAGTCATTTCGGATTGCAACCCTATGATTTATATTTTGACTAAACAATTTCTAGGGGGAAAGTACTCTAAATGGATCGTTATCCTACAAGAGTTCGACTTGGAGTTTGAAAAATCTAAGTCTAAGAAATCTTTAGTTTTTGCCGAGTTAATGTGTGACTTCCTACGTGCTGACACAGAAACTGTGGCAGAGGAACCCATTGCGGACGAATCTTTGTTTCTCATCAGCACTTTAGATCCGTGGTATGGGGATATAATCGTCTATCTGCAGACCCAATCCTTTTGGCCCGAAGTTTCAAGGTCGCAACGTCGGAAAATTCGATTCCAGTCCCAACAGTACAAAATTATTGGAGATACTCTTTATCGCCGTGGGGCGGACTTGGTTTTTCGTCGTTGCTTAACCCACGAGGAAGCTGAAAGGGTTCTGAATGACTGTCACTCTGGAGCGTGTGGCGGTCATATGTCTGGGTATGCCACAGCCCAAAAGATATTGCACGTGGGCTACTTCTGGCCGTCCTTGTTTAAAGACTGTATTATTGCGGTCTGGAAATGCCACAACTGTCAAGTGTTTGATCGCAAGATGCGCGCTCCACCTCCTCCTCTCCAACCTATAATTGTCGTTGGTCCTTTTACCAAATGGGGTATCAATTTTATTACATGTAACCCTCACTCGGCCAGGGGGCATGCGTATATCATCCTTGCGGTTGATTATTTTACTAAGTGGGCCGAGGCGATGCCTACATTCGAGGCAGACGGCAAGACAATTGCAATTTTCGTATTCAATCACATTATTGCTAGGTTTGGTGTCCCACAAGCGATAATCACTGACCATGGGCGCCATTTTCGAAACGTTATGATGACAGAACTTACAGGCCAGCTTGGTTTGCGTCACGATAGCTCAACTCCTTATTATCCACAAGCGAATGGTCTGGTTGAGTCCATCAACAAAGTTTTAGTTATCATGATCCAACGAATCATTGGTATTCATCGGTCGAATTGGCACAACATGTTATTTTCCACACTTTGGGCGTACCGAACCTCAGTGAAAACATCAACAGGGTTCACTCCTTTCCAACTAGTTTATGGTTTGGAAGCTGTGCTGCCCATTGAATGCGAAATCCCATCACTTCAAATGGTTGTCGAATTACTTCCAGCTACTTCCAAGGAGGAGAAGCGTTTATTATACTTAGCTCAATTAAATGAGACTCGACGTGATGCTGCATTGGCAATAGAGACTCACGCAAAACGTATGAAAGCTCAGTATAATCGAAATGTGACCCCTCGAAATTTTTCGGAAGGAGACCTAGTGCTATTATATGATCAAGATAATAATAAATTAGGTGCTGGAAAATTCATTTCTATGTGGCATGGGCCCTACATTGTCAAGAGAAAGCTAGCAAAAGGGGCCTATGAGCTGGTAGATTTTGATGGTGACTCTTTAGGTAAACCCAGAAATGGACTTTACCTAAAGAGGTATTATGCTTAAATGTTGGGTATGGAGATTTTAGTTAGGTTAGGTTTTTCTTTCTAGTTGGTGTGTTTGTTAGTTTAGACAGTGTGCTTAGCTTAGAAAGTGTGTTTTTCGTCGTTATTCTGCTTATCTTGGTTTTACGCTTGATGTTTGCAGATGTCGATGCCTCTCCAAACATACATTAGATTTGCTGATGGTGCTTGTCGTAGTACACGGAATATCTCTTCCGCAGCTTGGGTTATCTATTCGCCCTCTGACGAGTTAGTTTCTATGCATGGGGTGAGCCTCGGTCAAACAACAGATAACATTGCAGAATACAGTATAGTGATTGAATTATTGTCTGAATCTATTTCATTTGGGATTCGGAGTTTGATAGCGAGGTTAGATTCTGAACTCGTTGTATTACATCTTAATAGAGTGTATGCCATTAGAAATCCAGTGTTATTAAGGTTATTTTTGAGAGTGCGTCTCTTGGAACGTGAATTTGATTACATTGAATATCAACATATTCCAAGGTCTTTAAATACATTAGCAGATGCAATTGCTTCTCGAATGTTAAACAAACATTTGCGATAATCATACATGTAAATTTAAAAACATTTAATCACACATGTTTAACAAGATAAGTCGGTAATAATGATATATATAGATAGGAGTGTGTCAAAAAATACATCGTCTTCGATCATAGGTTGAAAAACACCTTATGATCGGCAAAAATGATAAGTACAAAAAACCAAAATGTCACATGTGTCTACAAAAACGACCATCCAATCACTGGTGATGCTCTCTATACGACACCACTGCACGTGCCACCCTACACAAGAACCTCCTAAAAGGTCCTGGGACTGCGACTACATAGCGCTGAAGTCTGATAGGAATATCGTCTATAGTAATCTCTGGTATATCCGCCGTAAGATGCTCTAGGTCTTGTTACAACTCAGCTAGGGTCTCTGTGGCCTCGTCCCGTGGGGCCGGTGCCACTGCAACTGGTAGTCTCCTCTCGAAAGGCCGGAGATTGGCTGGACGACGTGGGCCTACATCTGCATTTTGAAAATTGTTACTGTCAGTTTTGAGACGATATAAAAAACCAAAAAAGTAGATAATTTAAAAACCTGTGGAGAATGAAGTACCTGTGTCATCCCATTGTTCTCCCGGTGGAAGAACCATGTCTGGATCTCCGTGAAAATCAACTCCGGCATAAGGAAAATCCTGTATAGAGAAGATCTGGTCCTCCAACCAGTGAAAATACTCCGGTCTAAATCAGACAACCTCCGTGCCCTCATCAGGATGACAGGCCATAACCGCAACCCATCGCGTCAATTTGGGCTCTCGGGGAAGCCCAGCCTCAACAGTGAGATGCTGTGGGATCAGCATCGGAACCCTCTCTAAATCAAAACTCACAACTAAAGCCCCATAAACAAAGGTCTTCAGCTATCCGTTTTTGGTTTTAGTCAGTTGGCTTTTTACGTTAGCCAACACAGCATCACACCAGTTGAAAATGGTGCCCCGATAGCAATCAATCGCCATCCGCATCTGGGATCCAGTGGCAATATGTAAAGCGGTAGCCCCGCAAAGTCTGGTAACCATGAAAGCAATGACCATAAGTTCAGGGCGGGATATAGTTTTGATCTCTATCCCCTTCTCCTGGTTCTGCGTGTTGCACCACTCTAGTCGGAGACTAGCAATGGACTGGCCACCCGGCCTAGTCCCGAACAGAGTCAAGTGTTCGCCCCTCTTGGGAAAACTAGTGAGAAAGTAAATATCTGAGGGCTCTATCTCAAGCTGGTGCCCTCCAATGTAAAAGCACTGGTCCTGGACGTTCCATCTCTCTACCAGCCACTCTAGAAAGCGCACCTGGGCCGTCATGCCAGGTATGGCCCAGTATTTGTAGAGGCCGCATGCCTTTAAAGCATCAATGGATGGTTGATGATTAATGGCGGCCAAATCGACATCTTCGTGCTCTCTCTCGCACCAATCAAGCATGATGGGCAATCTACACACCAAAAAACATCTGTTAGATTCAATAAAATAAAAAAAAATTAGTCCATTTTGAAGAAATTGGGGTTTAAAAATTCATTTTGCAGGGTACGCACCCCGCCTTTAGGAACAGGGCATGCGTACGCGGGTTCCCTTAAGGCAAGGTGCATACGCCGGGCATTTTCCAAACTGAAAAAATGTCGGGGTACGCAGGTCACCAGTGGAGCACCTGTGTACCCCGAAAAGCGGACCTTGAAACCCCAAAGCCTCCAAAAAATGAAACTAGGGCCTAAAAACAAATTCTAAATGGATGGAAATGAAGAGGAGGATGTTGTAGAATACCTGATGAGACGACGTTCGATTTCGATGGTCGGATTCTCCGCAATGTCTACGGCAAGTTTCTTGCCAAAATCCATTTTTCTCTCCTCAACAGTAAAATGGTAAAAATGAAATGGTAAAAGCCCTTTTTATAGGTTTTTTGGGTAAATAAATGCTAAATTTGTTTATTTTTCACCATGAAAAGGTATTTTTAAAAGAATTTTTATCTATCTTTAAACAGGTATGAGTAATGTGTTGGTTTTTGTGCGGGATAAAAGGATTTTCAGGGAAAATTGTCATTTTTCACAAACAAAAAAATCAGAGTCATCTTTTAAGCCCTTTTCTAACTCCTAAAACATGAAAAGGTTGCCGAGCATTTATTTTACACTCGTTAAAACGGAATTAAAAGACGGTCCCCTTATAGCCCTTTTCTGACCGTAAAAACAGGAAAAGATTGCCGGATTTTTATTGTTTCAAGTTCGATACTGGAAATAAAACGACGTGTCCTTGATCGCTTTTTACTTTTCAGGTCAAAGACACTAACTATGAAAGTACTCCTTGGTCATAAAAGATCAAGCGGTTCTCTCAAGTATTATTTTATACTTTTTCGGGCTTGGGAGACACAAATTTACGAAAAAGTTCAACCCTAGAGTCTTCTTAAGTTTTTCAGACTCTCTAAAATTGAAAAACGCCGAGTTTCTCCTATACTGGACTCTTTAAAATTTCACAGTAAAGGACCTATTCGATCAAAAACAGGAACGGACCACTCCTTCTTAGGGTTCGAATCTAAACTAAGTTGGACTCATCCGAAGGATGAGCTTATAATCAAGCATATGTTATCCTCCTCAAGCTTGTAAAAAATAAAGAGGTACTTGCTAGAAATGGTGGGGGAAAAGAGAGAAAAATGAGCCTATTTGTTAATATCCTTTTGTCTCAGAAGAAGCCTTATCACCACTCTTGAACACGACACTTTTCATTCACCTGGGTTGGGAAATCCTTTGCCTAACAGTTGATCAAACCACATTGAAAAACTTCAACCGGTTCCGGGTATTAACTTTGGGTCAATTGTCACCAAGCCATCTGTTGTGTCGTTATGTGTTCAAGAGGTCACTGCAAATAAACCATTCATCTGCAAAATACCTGTCATCCATCTGAACCATCCCTGAGTCAGTCCTTACAGCTACATTTCTTCAACTTGATCTATGATTTTGTGTTGTGGGCTTGCCTGCAACAGGTCCCTTTCTATCGACATCAGCACATTATCTAGAAATATGACCTAGAAATCGTCAGTACCTTGAAATCTGCATGCATCAATGGCAGGTTTCTCGCCTTTGACGACGGTTTACATCATTGACTTTCGATCGAAGGATTCCGTGAAATGTTCGACATCAACTCATTCATTCACATCTCATGGATTGTACTGGGTACTTTGAGAACCATTGACATCACTGGTGGTCTCTCTCACACTTGTTAACAGTTTACATCATCGACTGGTAATCAAGTGGTTTCTACCATGTTCGACATCAACTCATTTATTCGCATGGATAGAATCGTACCTTTTCGGGAGGTAGAAATGAAGACCCTGGATCTAGTTTCCACCATCCAGGCTACGAGGAGTTTTCTATTCATTGTACAGTAGACTAATCATAAACAGATGGTTGCATCCATACTGTGTCTACAAGAGTCTATGATTATGATGTATTGCGAAATCATTCCTATATCAGAGCAGTAGTTAGTTTGTTAGTTAAAGTTTTCAATCTGAGTATGGGAATGCCTACCTCAGTGATGATATGATCTTACATATGTATTTTGTGTTGAATATTTGCAGGTTCCGACTGGGCTCTCCACAAGATAATCCTTGAAATGATAAAGTACTTCACCCTTCCTAGATGATATGAAACCCTAATCTACTACAGGCTTCGCACTTTAGGGGGCAATCTGTTACACTAAAACTTGTCACCATGACTATTTGCAGTTAGTATGGCTCCATCAACTGTCATACTATCCTCCTTAGCAAGTCTTATACCTCTGCTCTTCATGTTGAACTCCAAGAAAGAGAGAAAGTCCTTAAAAAGTCAATTAACTCTGGTTAGGCAGTTTCTCTTAACCTTACCTGCGTGTACGCACCCCAAGTTCACAAAACCTGCGTACTTGTACGCTCTGTCTGTAAAGGGATGGGTGCGTACTCCTGTAAAGGTCAAAAGGCATGAGTTTTACTTCAAAAAAGTTACTTGTGGTCGATTCTAGAGCATTCTAGAAGTTGGTTTGACGTGTATTGAGCGCCTCCAGATGGTTCATGTATCCCTATGAAAGAGGAACTTATCCCATCAAGAGGGGAGCTATCCCATTCAAAGAGGGGCTTATCCCATTGATGGTGGACCTGATTAACTTCCTCCAAAGCATTATAAATACAGGCATTGGGCCAGAGGGAGGAGAGGTTGAAAGCTGAACATTCCTAAGGGTAGATGCTGCTGGAATTAGGACTCCCTTATAGAGCTTGAGAGGAGAGATTCCCATCCTTTCTTAGCTTCATTTGGAAGTGGGTGAGCTGATCAAAGTAAAGGAGAACTCTTGCTGGACCCTGGGAGGGACCTGCAAAACACCAAGGAAATGGTTGTAATGGTTTCTTTTGTTTCCACTTAATATAATTAAGCTCATTTTTCTCAACAAGTTGTTATACATAATTTGTTTCATATACTCCTTGGTCTTTATGATGAATATGTTTTATTTTATGAGTTATTCAGGTGCTATGTAATCATTTGCTTGTTAGTGAATGCAGGTTTCGAAGAGAAGGAGGAGCTCATCTGGATCGGCGAGGCTGGACTGCTGCAAAGCGTTGGAATAAAGGTATGTTATAAACACCTGATTGCTTGTATTCTAAATGCATATTTAGGGAAAGATAGTGTTTAATTGTCTTGTTTGTCACTAGAAGGCCTTAGCTTCTAGGGAGGTCGATTTTGTCCGCAAAATTGACTCTTTCCGCATGACACTTATGTTTTGAATTGTTCAAATCCTTAAATGATCTAGTTATGTTAGAAAGTTTTGGTTGTTGATGCTTTCACTAGGAATCTTTCCTCTGTCAACAATTGTTTTATCTTGGTTTCTGTTCTTTTCAATGCATTATGTTTTGTCAAGGTGTTGCTTCATTCACATGTTCTTAAGGTACTTACTACCATGACATGCATTGCAATTCATAAACCATGAATTTATATTTCATGAGTGAAGATGACATACATACTTAATTCACCTTAGTTTTCATTCTATTGAATGTATTAGGCTTTGGGAAACTATTGTTTTTCTCATGCACCTTTAAAGTCATAGACTATCATGATTATCAATGAAAGTCCCAACTGTGTTTTAACTTGATCCTCATCTTTGATGGTGCATCTTGCAGCTCAAATCTTCATGAAAATTTCATGTCATTTCTAATCATTTTAATTTCATTGTCATGTTAGGAGATTACATTCTACATCAATGCCACTTAGTCATTAAGTTATGTTTGAGTATTGAATTGGTTTTCAAGCTTGAGTTTCTTTTTCCAAACTAATGTAATTTTTTAGTACTTTATTCTTGGCTATTGAATATCATATTTTCTTAAAGAGATTTAATGATTTTGCAAGATTTAAAGCAGAGAAGAAAGTTTGAATGTGCATTGTAATGAATCTTGGAGTAGATCTTCAAACCTTCACCTTCTACATTGAACTTACCTCAAGCAAAGATCTATCAAACATATCAACTAGCTTATGATCCTAGACCCTCTCTCACCTATTAGACATTTATTTGATCTATCAACATTTCAATATTTGTAAAAGTTATTCCTTGATTTCCTTGAGCTACGAATAGTTTTAGGTTTTCATTTTCTTCACCCAAATTTACATCTACTAAATTATTTTGGGTTATGGGAATTGTTGCTTCTTTTATCCACCTTTAATTTTTGTAATCCCATGATATTCTTTGAAATTTATCGACTTGCATCTTATGATTGTTGGCCATACTTCACCTTAGTTTTCATTCTCTCAGTTGCATGTTCAAGCTCTAGTTTTCAAGAATAGTCACATTATTGCATCAACATGTTAAGAATTGCATTACATATCATTCTCGCAAGGAAGCATTTTGAAACATCCTTGTCATATGTTGGAGTTATACAAAGTCTATTTTGTTGAAATTGGATTGATCAACCATATTAAGCTTACCATCTCAATCATTTATTATGTAACCAAAGCTTTAGCACTTACATTATAAAAGCTTATCCTATGTGACACAATTTTACTAATTCATGTTATGATAGCATGCAATGTAGTATTTTAAGATTGATACGACAATGGATCCTAGATGAACCCACTTGTTGTCAAAATAAGAATTAATAATCTCATGAAGCATAGAAATAAAACCTTATTTGTTGAATTCTAATAGTAATCAATGAACCTAATACTACCAAGGAGAAGGGGTTACTTTTTGATAACAATACCACATCTAGGAAGTGGTGAAAGGGTCATTCCAATACAAAGGAGTGTCGAGATATCATTAAAAGACCATTGGAAACAATAACGAAAGTGCATTGAAAAGAATATATTAAAAAACAGTGCATGAGTAAATATATCAACACATCTAAAGGGTTGTGCAAAGGGTTGATTATCTCATACCAATTGTGTTAAAGGATTATTTATTGCAAAGAGTGAGAAATATCAATACGTTAAACCGTTGCAATGGAAATTATGCTACATTGAAAAGATATTGAAAGAAAAGACTACGTTGAAGTCCAATGTAACCAATGTTGGGAAGATATATTAAAATACAACGCATTGTATCAAGAATGTAGTGGTGATATAATAAATACAACGTGTTGTGATAATAAATGCAATATTTTGAGAATAATATAAAACACAATGCGTTGGGAATCTTATACATAAAACACATTGGGAAGATTATACACAATGTGGTGGGAATATTAATCTAGGGATTGCGGCGAAATAATCCTAGCATCGTCATGGAGGGATAATACATATTCCATTGAAGATAAAGATAATAAATGTAAAGGATAAAAAATGCATTGCAGAGATGGATATTATATTACAGATGCATTGTAAAGGATGCAAGAAAATATGTTGCAGAGAACATAGAAATAAGTTGATGGAGGATATACACTAAGTGTAAAGGGGATGCATTGGGGATAATACCATTGCTACAATAATGTATACAATACGTGAAAGATCAATACCAAAGTGTGTTCAATGGAGTTGTCTATAATGTGACTTTTTGGAGATTCTGGTGATGGAATCCGACGGAAGAAATTGAGGTTAAATCTTGATTTGTTGCAGTTAAAATGGTTTTTAACTGCATATTTGGATTCAGCACCCTGGAAAACCCCTGGGACGCTTTGATTGTGCAGAAACTATCTATCAAACTTGCGATTCCAATAAATTGCTGCTGGATTTTGACCAGAAAAACCCACCAGAAAGGCATCCAAAAAGTCGCATTATAGATAACTGCGTGTTCAATAGGGCATGTATTTAAACAACATGTTAAAGGCATGTGATAGGAGCGGTAAAATATAGTAATGGTTATATTATTTTCTACCAAATTGAATGAATAATACAATGCATTGGAGAAGTATAACAAATGCATTGGGAGGAGAAATTACAATGCATTTCAAGGGATATGAAAACAAGGCTTTGAGGAATAATGCAATTAAAGGAATACATGGAAAGGATAATGAAATTAAAGAAGTACATTAAGACTCCATGAAAAATACAATGTGTTGAAGTAAGATATTAAAATGCAATATGTTAAAGGCATTGCAAAACAAATTTTGGAAACCATGCAAGAGTACATTGAAAACCAATGCAAAGAATCTTTTGCAAACCATGTAAAATTGCATTGGCAAACCATATGATGTTGCAATAATATATTAAATAAAACACTGCATTTTTTAATATATTAAAGGGTCAACACATCAATGATATATATTAAAAGCTACATTGGTCAATATATTAAAGGGCATAATGATGTTACATTAAACACTGCAAACATTGCAATGAAGACTACAGGCCAATTAAGCTAGGTCTTTCACTATTTTGCACTTACATGAGAATGTTATCTAGAGACAATATTGCAAGCAAGCATGCACAATACCTAACCCTAAAAACTGTCAACTTAAGTAATCTTTAGGATGATTCCTTTTCCTACACTCAATGAAGTCCATCCCATGGTTTCTGATATTTAAAGACAAAATAGTTATAGATCATACATGAACTAGTTTTCAATGAGTTTTTGATCAAACTAATTAATGAGAGGTTCATAACAAATTGCACAACAATTCAGTGGCTGAGTATTGGCAATAGTGAATCAATGTTGATCATGTTCCTTGATTGTCAATGATTTTTCTTGATATTTTACCTTTTCTAGGGTTGAAATTGTGGAGGACCTATTGACACCAATTGTAATATGGTGGCTTTTATCATTTACATTTCCTTCAAGCCTTGGCTACTTTAATCACTCCCCATCATACCTATGCTTCTACCATGCATATTATATTTGAGATGTTTTCATTAATTTTGTGGCACAACATATTATATTGTATTACGCTACTAGAATAAGATCCATGCTCCTACAAGAAACAAGAAACATTAGAGTGATGATTTCTATGGGATCTCCAAATCTTCTTAAGTACTTCATGAACGCAGAAATTTGATGTGCCATATCATCTCAAGTATATTTAGAGATATCTAAGGTGTCTTTCACTATCTAAGTGAGATACTAGCCATTGGTACACTAAATTTCCCATTCCAATCTGTGCCTTGAGCTTTCATGCATGTCTTACGCCACTAATGGAAGAAAAAGAGAAAAAAAATGGGATGTATTAAATTATTTTAATTTCTTTGTGAAAGTTCTATTTATTATGCAATTCTATGTGGACTTAATGATTTTATATACTACAACCTAATATTATGATGTTGGTTGCATGCATGCAAGAATGGAGTTGGTTGGAGTACTACCACATTACATAAAGTCTTGGCATTAAACCCATTGTGTTTCAATTGTTTCATTATAAATATCATTGTTTGCTAGTAGCTAATATGAGCATGAAAATGTTATAAATTTCAAATATTATAGTTATAGGAAAGTATAAAGAGAGAATGCAGAGGTTTGGGGAATCTACTAATCCTTTGAAAATGATTGAGGGATAGTGAGGAACTTTTGAAACTATGTCTTAGCTTGTTGCAATTATTACTCTCCTTTCTTATTATCTTTTTATGATTTGAATTATTAATGTTTACCCATTTGTGCAGAATCATTAGAGGGAATTTGAATATGAGCTTTTGTATTGTTAAGAAGATTTTCTATTTTATGAAGACATTAACAAGCTCTTCGAATTGTTATGTAGCAATGCTACAAAAAAAAAACCATATAGGTATTGCTCAAGTTAATGTATTTAGCTCAGGCTAACAAATTTAACAATTTTAAATACTCAGAAAGTTGGAAATGATAACATTTCAAAGTTGAAGTTGCTTGTATAATTGATAATACTAAGAATTTGCCTAGGCAAGCTTAAAAGGTAGTTTTATTTCTTTACTATCTAGTAATAGATTATGTCAATATTAAATAATAAGTCATCCAAGAGTAACTTGGAATGTAAATGGTTATGTGTGTTGAAGAATTTGAAAGGTTATGGGAGAGGTGAATAATCACCCATCCACTTGCATAAAGGTACTGTCATGCCTCATTTGAAAGGCTAGATTTTGACACTTGAATACTTTATTATATTTGGAGCATTCTAGGCTTTTAGCACTTATGCTCTTGGTAGATTATAAGTTGAGTGACTTTGAGGCCAGGGTTTGTGTTTTATAGATGATATGAACTTCTATCATCCTAATAGTGGGTTTTGATGAGCTTGTGGAACATGCATTTAAATGGGAAGTAGTGCTAATGAGAGAAGTTTCACTTCATGCATTGATTCCTATGCATTCCTTTATTGGTTATATTAACTAAATGATATTCCAATCATGAATGCATGTGTGTTCATATATTGGTTACATGTTAATGAATTAATTTTTTACATGAAAATTTTGTGTTTACTTTAAATCTCTACTCTTGACTCCATGAAAATGTTAGTAGTTAATTGTGAACTAATTTTCAGCACTTTCATGCTTGTGTATGTCTCAGTTAGTCTTAGGTATCTTGTTCTTTCGTAAGACATAACCCTTCTCATTATTCTTTTGTTACCTTATTTTAGTATTTTTTACAAGTAATCAATTGAGGGATGATTTTGTCCTCATTATTTTGTCATTTTATACTTTTTCTTACATTTATTTCTCTACATTTGAAAGGCAAGAGTAAGACATACACACACACACACACATTGTGGCAATAGGGATGGGGATCCTATCCCAAATAGTTTGAAGTTTAATTGAGACTTATCCCAAATGGTGTGAGGTTTAATTGGGACTTCACTCCAGGGAGACCCATTACTATTGGCATAACATTGTACCCATTTATATATTGATTTTTATACATTGATGTTAGATTTTCTTGAAGGGTATTTTTAAGTTTTTGCCAAATTATTCCTATGATGTATGTGCATGTTCAGTAGAAAAATTAAAATAACTAAAAAGACTTTGTATATGAGTTATCCAATTACGGTGCTAGACATAGTCATATCTCTTCAAAGGGGATGAGTGTACTTGAGTACTAGATTGTGCTATTGGTTTTTGGAGGTTTCCTAATAACAAGTGATGTTTTTTGCCACACTTTTAAGTACATAAATCATTTCACTTTATTCATCTCAATTAACAAGTCTAGTTATCTTAAAGAGTCACACTTGTAGAGCTTACGGGCTTTCACACCCATGAGTTTTTAAATGGATTTGTTGAAAAAGCAGTAGAATTTAATACTTCATGTATGGGTTTCATTGGTATAATGAATGTGTTGAAATGGAAATAATAGCCCATGTGAAGTTAGACAAAGTTATCTTCAACAAGCTATATTGGGTATATTCAGATATTTTCCATTTCTTATCCAATGTATGTAGTTACTTTCTTGTACATGCATTACTCCAAAATATTATATCAAGTGTCTCATTATTATAAAGTGTCTCATTATGGTTATCATAAAGACTTATCTGCAAGTTGACACACTTGGAGGAGCCACTCTATTTTTTTTACAATTTCTAATTTAGTTGTCATCAGTTTGTCAAGAGTGCTCATATGAGTCACCAACTAGTGTGACCTTCAATACAATACAACTATTTGACTTAGATTTTCTTTTTACTATTAGGTTATTGGAAAATTTGTTGATATTATTAGGATATTGGAAAGTTTGTTGATATTATTAAGATAATGGAAAGTCTATTGATATTATTAAAATATTGAAAAGTTTATTGATATTTTTAATAATATCATTTGCAGGGTTGTATTATTAACCAATGTTCTTTAGCATTCTTATGCTTTTGTTTTTTTTTTAATCTTATAATGATAAGTCCATTCTAGTAATTCAAGTTTTAATACAATTATTGTAATTTTACATAAATGTGTCTCTAAACTAAGATAGATGTTCATATCTTTCAAAACTTGGAGCTATACATTTAGTGCTACACTCCTCTACATTCTATCCAAATTAAAGATAAATCTGAACCTTTTCTATTCAAATCTCCACGGTTTCAACTTTCATAACAAAAATTATATATTAATGGTCGCAAAGTTTAAAAGTTTTGCATATTTCCATTCAACTTGTTTTCAATAAATTCTACAATATAATGATTTTCAAGTTAGCACATCATGTTTCGTTAATGGCCCATGCTCTAAAGTTATGTGTGAAATTGGAGTGAGTGTACACTTTATATTCATTGATACGTGAAGCTAAGCTATTGGGTGCTAAAAATTTCTTAGTCCTGACACAAATTTTGTCGTATTTTAGTTGTTTTTAGGTTTCTATACTGTGTTGTGTAGCAAAAATGCAAATTAAAATTTTGATGCGAGTGGGGATAATTTTCTACAAATAGTGAAATTAAATGGCTGGATATAATGTCACAAGGGTCAAAAAGTTACCATGGCTATATTGATTTATCCACGCATGCAAGTGTATTGAATATACTAAATGATGACTGGACCATCATCATGTTAGCTAGGATCATGGTCATCTTCTTTTAGATGAGAAGTAGAATTTGAATGGAAATGTTGAAGTATATAATCCAAGTTGTATATTATTTGAGCATTTGTGATTTTTTATTGATTGATTTATCACATGATGAGTGTGTATTTGTATTATATTTTTTTCCTTGACACTTTTGTATGGAATTTGTTTTAGTGATTGAATTTTGAAGAAAAATTATTAGCCAAATTGTATTATGTGAAGGAAGGAATATATGATTGTTGATTTTATATTTTGTTCTAATTTCAAAGTTATTTGTCAGAATATTATCTATTTTTATATATATAAATAACATAAAAAAGGAAACGATAGATCCTAACCAAAAACTTCGATATCTCATTACTTTTTTGTTGCAATTTCAAATGACAAGTATTTCTCATCTTCACCCATGCATCAAGTATACAATTTCACAATGATAATTTTTGGAGGTGTTTCCCTAGTGTTAGTGCACTTAACCTAATATATTTCTTTCATGTTATGTATAATATGTAATAATGACTGATTTATGATGCTTAAATTTGTTGTAATTATGGATGGTTGTGGTAAAAGGGTTGAAAACTAATATTTTATTTATTTATTATAATGACATACAATTCTTCTGATTTCTTTGATTGTGTTATGTGAATGCTCTTGTTCTTTTATTTGTGTAACTCTGAGAAACTACCTTTTTTCAATTTATTTCTGCAATAATTTGTTTTATGGCAATCTTGAGACTTGCATGGTCACTTTTTCAATATATGTATATCATACATGGCCTACTGAAAAGTTTAATTTCAGTGAGAATCTTCAGGGTCAATATTTTATGAAACAATCTCCAAAAAAAAAATGTAATTTGGATATAAAAAGATGTTGAAGAACTCTATCCCAACCATTTGTTTTTGAGAGGCGTGTGTTATTGAATGCTCATCTTTATTTTTTTGGTACCTATTTGAATGAGGATTCTGTTGGAGGTATAACTTAGGGTCAGAAGCGAATTCTAGTTTTGCGGTGGCAAAGTGTAGGATTCTTCTTGTCACCATGGGGCTTGGATTATAATTCATCAACCTGTCACTGCAACAAATTATGGTGGTTAGGGAGATGGAGTAGTCGTTGCAGCAATTCAAATGCTAAAACTTTCGGAAAGTGAGCACGAAAATGTTTCCAATGATTTTGGACAAATGTAAATTCTTAAGGGAGATACAAATGTAATGTTTCTTAGTTGTTTCATGCTAGAAATCCCATGGAAACTGTTGCTGGAAATGTACATATAGATCCTTCTTGTATTCATGGATGGTTTCTAATGCAAGTTATAAAGGATTCTCCGTGACGCTAATCAATATACTTAGAGCATTGTGTCTAATGCAAGTTATAAAGGATTCTCTGTGAAGGCTAATCGATATAATTTAAAATACTTGACAAGATTTTTGTTAGGTTTGAAATTATTGAAGTATTCAAGGAACTACAAGTTAGAAGTTCAAGATTTGTGATAAGCTTTAAGTCTTTTAGGTGAATTAAATTAATGGTTTTTTGAAGAACTTTAGATTTTCATTTGGAAGTTCAAGCTTTGTGACACGCTTTAAGCTTCAAGGTGAATTATGTTAATGGAAGTTCAAGCTTTGTGACACGCTTTAAGCTTCAAGGTGAATTATGTTGATGGTTTTTGAAAAAGTCTATCTTTTCATTTTAAAGCATTGAAGAACTCAATTATAAAATAAGAATGATGAAGCATTGAAGAGCTTAGTTATAAAACACTAATGATGAATTTTTTAATCCATTAAAAGATTTGATCATAAAGTTGTGATGGTTAACTTTTCATAATCAAGGAATATTTTTGCATTTGCAATTTTTATCTTGTGTTTTGAAGTGTTCAAATTGGAAAATAGTTGGAAAGATCCAAAAATGAAAAAGTCCATCTCCAAGTCATGATAGGAAGAGTAGATATTTTTTATTTGGAAACACAATTTTGTTATGGTCTAAGAAATTAGGTCTTTGAGAATCATAATCCTTAGATATACTGCAAGCTACTTGGAAATGATAGATGATTGTGGTGAAGGAAGCTTGGTATCATGATTAAAATCTTATCTCAACTAAATATTCTATCAAAAGCTTTTGGAGTTATCACTATATGAAAATGAATAAATAAATAAATTTGTACTAGTTATATAATTAGAAACATCATGTACGACATTATGAAAACATAGTTTTGATGATAAAATTTATTGACATGAAGTATTTTGTGTCTATGATTAACGAATGGATGTTCTATGTTAACAACTTATTACTATATGTTTTTTATGTACACAACCACATATGTTTCTTTATGATTTATTTTTGCTGGTGTCTATACATGAATCTTAATGTGTTTCTTTTGACTATTTTCTAGTAGATATATTGGGTACTAGGTAATTATGAGTGATGTGGGTAGTTGGGTCGAGGGTGGGCAGGGGGGTATGGGGGATAAGGGGTCGGGGGGAAGAGGGTGCATAAGAGCTTCCACCTTCATGTGGTTGGCTCAGTTTAGTAGAGAATAAATTAGGATTTGGATAATCTTCGAGAAAACCTCCCTTGATCCAACAAATCAACAAGACAATGTTGACTTCATTGCTACTTTGTCAAATAGAGAGAGGTTTGCTCCAAGAATATAGCATTACATGTTGGAAATTCAACAAAACTGCTTTTTGGATATCTAATGAGAATTCCAACAAAGATACTCATAAGACTTATGACACCTCGGTTGGATAGCCACATTATATGTCGAATATTTTACACAAAGTTTTGCTGGTTATCCAAAAAAAAATTGTTGTATTATTCGACATTCTATGTTGGAAATTCGATGGAATGTTCATATGATATCCGATGCACTTACAATAAAAATTCATTGGATATCCAATAATTATTTGTCAAAAATAATGATTGATTTTTACTAGGATATCTGGCAAAGGGGTGTCAAATATTTGATGACAACATGTTTGTTAGATTATTTAATGAAATTACACTGACAAAACTATGATCCATGCTTCTTTGGAGTAGCTACATAACTTAATCAAAAAATAGATGGACAATTGTGGAATTTTAGTATATTAGGAAGCAACATTTGAAAATTTCCATATGAACCACGAGTAACATCTAACCAATCCCATGAAGAATCTAACCTCTGTGACATTCCAAAGAGTGAGACACTTTAGTATGACCTTGATCTTTTCAAGATTCACAACCACTCCTTTTCATATAACATGCCCCAAGTACTAAACCTGGTTTTGGAAGAATTCACATTTGTTGAGTTTTGCGTACAACTTATTCTTGATCAGTAATTGTAACACTTCTCTCTGGTGTTCTTCATGCTCTTTTCTAGTTTTCGAATACACCAAGATATCATGCACAAATACCAATTCCAATTTATCCAAATATGTTCTAAGGACATTGTTCATCATGCACATGAATGTGGTCGATGCATTAATAAGCCTATATTCCATCACTATAAAATCATAGTGCCATATTTCTCCTAAAGGTTATTTTGTGGATATATTCCTCTTTCATCTAAACATGATGGTATCCAAACCTCAAATCTGTTTTAGAAAAACCCATAGTCCCTTTTAGTGGGTCGCATAAATCATCGATTTTGGGTAGTGAGTACCTGTTCTTCATTGTCGATTTATTTAGTTTTTGGCAACTATAATGTTTCATCCTTCTTCCTCACAAACAATGTTGGGTCTCCTGAGGGTGATACATTGGGTCAAATGTATCATTTATCCAACATCTCTTTTAGTTGTTTCTTCAATTCTACGAGTTCAAGCGTACTGATGTGATATGGAGCCTTTTTTGTTGACACTATTCTAAGAACCAATTCAATGGTAAATTCGATGTACCTCTAGAGTTGTAATCTTGGTATTTATTCTATAAATACATCACTAAATTGCTTTAACACTAGGTGCTTGTCCAATTTGACCTCATTGATTTCCAATTCACTGATCACGTGGATTGCATACAATTAAAAAAAATTCGTGTTGCTTTTATTTACTTGTAGTGTGGTTATTTACATGATCGTGATTGGTTTCTTTATCCCCTATAGTGTTATATTCTCACGAGTGTTGCTAATGCACTCTAGTGATTTGCTACAATAGTCAATATTGTTTTATGGGCTTCTAACTAGTCCATTCTAATTAAAACATCATATGATCTGAATGGTAGCAAGTTCAAGAAATTGAAGTGGACATGCCACTCATTTCCATGGGGAAAGACTCCACCATGTATGTCACCCATCTTTTAGTCGCTTTGGCCAGCTAAATCAACCATTTTTTTCATGAGTTTTATTTTTCAAATCACATTTCTCTACAACCTTCGGTTGATATAATTGAAGTTAGAACTTGTTTCCATTACAATTAAAACAAGTTGGTTAATGACCATACCATCCATCTTGATTATTGAAGCTTGATGCTTTTATTACCTATTATTTAATCAAGGATAATTTTAGGGGCGAATGTTTGCCCTTTGGCGAAATTAAGGGGTTTTAAATTTTTAGTGGGCGAATATTTTGTATCATAGTACATTTTTACAAATCACCTCAATTAGCCCACCTTATTTTAAGGGAGAGGGTAAAAAAGGTAAATTTAGCCCTTGAAATTAGGACTTACAACCTTCCATTCGCCCATTTCCAAGAATAGGTTTTATTTAAGTGAATCCATTCGCCCATTTTCAAGAATAGGTTTTATTTAAGTGAATCCTATGGGCCAAATACCATATTTATAAAAGAGGTATGGTAAATTAATAAAAATATAAATAAATAAGAGGTATGGTAAATAAATAATTTTCAAGAATAAGTTTTATTTAAGTGAATCCTATGGGCCAAATACCATATTTATAAAAGAGGTATGGTAAATTAATAAAAATATAAATAAATAAGAGGTATGGTAAATAAATAGAACATTTTTTATATTTACTCCATAAGTCAGAGGTATGGTAAATTAATAAAAATATAAATAAATAAGAGGTATGGTAAATAAATAGAACATTTTTTATATTTACTCCATAAGTCACCTTATATACATGTAAGGGTGTAAACAAATAAAAATATAAGTAAAGTGGAGGTATGGTAAATAAATAAAACGTCTTTTTATACTTACTCAAAAGGTATGGTAAATAAATAAAAATATAAATAAACTAGACGTATCGTAAATAAATAAAACCTCTTTTTATATTTAGTCCATAACCCTCGTTCTATTTATGAAGACTAAAGAAAGAGGTTTTATTTAAGTGAATCCTATTGGCCAAATACCATATTTGTAAAAGAGGTATGGTAAATTAATAAAAATATAAATAAACGAGAGGTACGGTAAAAAAATAAAACATTTTTTTATATTTACTCCATAAGTCACCTTATATTTACGGACACTAAAAAAATGGGTTATATTTAGGTGAAACCTATGGCCAAAATACTATGGGACAAATACCATGGACTAGATTGTTATTAATACCATGCAAAAAACCATTATTAACCCTAATATTAGAATTAATAAAAAAAAAATGGCACATGGTATTGACCCATGGTATTCACTGGAATGTAGCCTATTTAAATGGGGGAATTAAACCAGCATGTAGCATATGCTAAGATTCACTAGGACTTTACAAAGTTTTATTATTTAGTGAAAGACTCGCCAAGATCTTACAAGATTTTATAATTGAGTAAAACATTCGCCAAAAAATTATATATACCTATTATATTTTTTTTTTCTCTGTAAATACTACTGCTAAATTAAAAGAAAAATATGTAAAAGCTTTGGAATTTACATGGAGGCCGAGGCCAGACCAGAGACTGAGAAGGCATGACGACTGTCTATCCGCCTTTGTTTAGAACCAAACAACAGACTTTCCTGATAATACCTTGTAAACAAAAAGACTGACTTCCTACCAGCAAAAAGACTGTGGCTACTATTGAAATAGCGCCCTGTTACATTATCCACAGTATTACAAAAAAACCTGGCAGCTATGACATGAAGCCCGTGGCTATTGCTATGGTGAGTCTGAAAACTGGAAATGCCAATGAGGGAGACAGTGTATAAAAACTGTGTGACAAAAGACATGAAAATTGCAAAGAAGAGGGTTAACCGTGCTGGCTGGTTGAGTCCGCCTGTTCACCTTCGCCCTGGCTTGGAGAGTCAATCCAAATAACCAGCCCATCTTCAGGATCCTTGGGGGCTTGTGCTGCTGGGTCAACCACCTCCGCGTTCAAATCAGGCAAGTGCATAATTTCTTGAATTGAAAGATCATTACCTGAGTCCTCCCGAGGTTCCACAGGCTGGGCGATGGTCCCAGGAGCTGGAATCGTCTCCTCGCGCCGCGTTCGGAAGACCGTGCCAGACACGTCCCCCACGAAGATGTCGTTATCACGAGCTCTGGAAGGGGCACAGGGATCCTCTTCCGTGAAAAACACTGAGAAGTTCACCACGACCTCCGGTTGAACTAAACGACTGGGAAAACGAAATCGAAATGATTGATAAGTGCCTTCAGGAAGCAGGCATTCCTGCTCCGAGTCATCCGACTCTGGCGAGGGGGGCCCTTCCCTAATGGGGGAAACCGGTTGCACACAGCCACGAACAGAACTGACGCGGACTCCTGAACGCCCCCCTCTGCGAGGAATGCCCCTTTCCCTCGACATGTTGCCCAGATTGCCAAATTCAACACTATGGAGACAAACCAGAGTAACACAATGGGACCGAAGCAGAATACCAGTGCTTCTGAAGCTCGAATGCCACAATTGAGCCTGAATGCCATAGTCTGTGCATATATATACACAATTGGGCAGAGTATCTGCGTGAGAGCTGTCCTTGACGCCTCCCCTTCCTCCTGTTGAGCTCTGCGCCCACATATCAGAAGTTAATGCAAACCTGCGCTGGCTCTGATAACGTTTGATTGCAGCATCCCCTCGGCTTTGCTGCGATCCCTTGGTTTTATGCACCCACATCCCCTGCATAAATGCCATTCTCTGTAATCCCTGTAACGGAATTGAAGCCGCGTCCCGTCGGCTCTGAAACCTGCTGACTGCCTCCGTCCTGCCTCTTGAAAACCTTAAACTTCCACCTCCATCCACGCGCGAGAACTGGCAGCTCGTACTGCCTCCATGTGGCCTCACCATGGTCGCGGGGTTAACATGTGTGCCCACCCGCATCCGGGTGTATATACCTATTATATTATTGATAAAATCGCCTTCCATTTTTCCTATATACCATGGAGATTCGCCCATTTATTATATTTATAAATTTAGGGGGGGTTCTTAAAATTTCCCCTGTATTTAATGCAACATAAATTCATGGCATACTCTAAGCCATATCGTTAATTGATGATTCGTCCTATACATTTTACATTTCTTCATCAGTATGTTGTTGTTGAGGAAAATTCCTCCACTAGTGGTTTTCTCCACATGTTCAACACTACACAAGCCTCTTCTTAAACCACTTGGCCTCTTCTCTTACTAATTTAGAGGGCCAATTTATGTTAGCGATAATATATTTTTGTTGGGGATCATCCTTAGCAGAAGTGGTGAAATTCACTCTCCTCCCTCCTTGCATAATATCCAAAGGATTTTGATAATTTTTCCTTGAAGTTTGTCTCATCTTTCTTCCTCCATTCTATTCAGACCTTAGTGTTGTATTTGGATTGTTCATAGAAATATTTTCTCCTTTAAATGGTGTCTTATAATGTCCCTAGCTCATAAAATTCAATCCTTTATTGATAGGCTTGCATTGATCCATTGAGGGACCTTTGAATCTTCACCTTCTCATCTCTGATATATGGAACATACCTCAAAAAATACATGAATTTGTTTGTGTATTCATCAATAATGAGCCTCCCTAGATTATGCTCATGGAATTATTTGGCATTGTTATCATGATGCCTCTTAGAAAAGTATTTTTCCAAAAAGTATTTCTCAAACAAATCCCCATGACAGATCTTTCTTCCTGATGTCCTTAACATTCCTCAAATATTCTCACCATATATAAGATTTTCATTTTAGGTTGAAAATAACTAGTTTGGCCTTCATGTTTTTAGAGGAGTCATGCACTTTGAAGTATTTCTTCATTCCCAACAACCAAACTTGTTAGGAAAAATACTCAGAGGGGTGGGGGGTGAATCAATATTTTTTAAAACACTTAAACTTTTTATTTTCACATTCAGATTTCTGTATGCTACTGTTATAAAGTAAACCTACGTATGTACATGATTGGAATGAAGAAAAGTAACATATATCCAATTAACAAACTTTTAAGCTAATTCATCAACTGTTTAACTTGAACTATTGTATCAGTACTTCATTAGACATTAATTAAATTATAACCATGTCTAGTAAGAATAGAACAAACCATCACACATAAGAAACACATAAACACTCATGAACACCAAGGTTTTTGGTGGAAACCCAATGTGGGAAAAAACCATTGTTGTTGTCATCTCTGTCTTCTTCTTTATAAAAGAGAAATTTATTAGAATCTTGTACTAGCGTAGACTCATAGTAGTACGCAAGCACCCACCTACAGAAGTCTAAAACCTTTTCTCATTCTCCAGCTTATACTAGAAGGCAGCCACAACCCTCTTATCCTTTGTTATTTGTGGATCAATTTTTAGAATACTTCAAACTAGATCCATTCCAAATATCAAATAGCAATACTGAAATCAACATTGTATAAAGTCACTGAACCAACTAGATCACCAAATCAAATATTCAAATAAATTATTCAAACAACCAGACCAACTTATATGATTGTATGTCGATTCATCAGAATACCAGAATACATACTATTCATCATAGGAACCAGATCCTGTCACTGCAAACCCTGATTAAACACATGTAAGAATATATAAGCTATTGTTTAGACTCATACCCGCATATACACTTGCTTTCCCTTCAGATGACTTGCGTGCACATCTTAAAAAACATAAATCTAAATATGAATTATTGCACTACTAAAACAAACATTGAAACTCATGTTGACCACATCACAAATGTGTGAACCACATACAAATCATCACATAGCAACATCATTACTATTCATAAGTTTATCCAAACCAACATTGTTAAACATATATTATCATGCAAGACTTCATCGAAAGACATCAACAAACATAATAAACTAAATTGATCATTATCATCAACCCATACTACAAAACCCTAGCATATGTATGTGACCCTTATAAAGTATTTCCACGTATGTACCCACATTTCATATTTGCACCCACGTACATATCTGTCCATACTGTAAAATATATATCCGACTATATAGAAGAAGATTCACGTATGTACGTGATCTTTCTGAAGAAAACCTACATACAAATCTGTAAAAACTGAGTCAAAAATTCACTGCACACTAGAACACCTATCAAACTATAACAACCCTCATGAAAATTCCATGTAAAAACAAATAAGACCACTGTTGATGGGACACGTATTCAAGCTAAATGGTGGGAAAGACATCCTAGTGTGAGTGTTCATTTGGTTGTTTATGGCTAATGAAATTGGCAAAGGAAATGGTTAAGGATTTGGAAAAGCATGAGGCATTAATTGGCATTTTATTTATTTAAATAAAGGAAATTAGGAGAAAAGGAAGGTGAAAGGTCACACGTTGCACGTGAGGAGGAAATTGAAGGAAATTAATGGAAAATGAAGAAAATAAAGGCCCCATTAATAAAAAGGTTTCCAAGGATCAGTGGGAGGGATTGGTTAGTTCAATGTTGGAGGTCTCTCTCATTAATCTCTCTCTCTCTCATACTCTTGGATACTTAGAGTTTTATTGGAGCAATTTTAAAGGGTGTGTCATACTTGGATTTTTGGAACAAAAAGGCAAAGGAAGAGTAGGAAAGTGCAAGAAGGCATCGCGATCAGCGGGTAAATCATATTTTCTTGAGTCGCATGTATGATTTCTTCACTAGTTTGTCATGCATGGTATATGCATATGGATTCTTGGTCATGATCTGTCGTTGGCATGGAGGATTGCTTGGATTAACATTGGATTTCCTAGCCTTTCCATTTTCTGGATAGCGATGTGATTGTGGGTTATTTTCAATATTTTGTTTTGGTTGGTTCTCATGTTTCCTTAGCTTGGGTTGAGTTATTAGTTCCTGGATCCTTGGTTGGATAAACGATCTAGATCCTTGTAACAAATTGGGTTGAGTTACAAGTCCTAGAGCCTTGGTTGGACAAATGCTCTAGAGCCCTTGGTGAGCTAAGTTACTAGTCCTGGAGCCTTGGTTGGAAAAGTGCTCTGGAGCCTGGAGGCAGTTGTGGGTTGAGTTATTAGTCTTGGAGCCTTGGTTGGAACAAATTCTCTGGAGCCCTAGATGGATAGGATGGAGACTAACATGGTGATGGTTTTGGTGATGTTTGATCATGAGGTGGAACCATTGTTTGATGGGTTGAGGTGGGTGGCCTCTGGAAGTATTGGATGAGTTTTGATTGATGTGTTCTATGAGATACCACATTCATTCTTGGAATATGGCATGGGGGTGAATGGCTGAAGTGAGATTTGACTCAACCATTCTATGGTGGGGTGGAATGTGGTAGTCCCATTTGCAATTGGTTCATTGCATTAATTAATGGGAAATCCATTCCCTTGACCTTCATGTGTAAAGGTACTGATGTATATATGGGTTTTATGGCTGATATGTTTAATGTATTTCCATTCCTATTATGCTACTTATATGCACATTTTATGACGTCAACGATGTATGGCTCTGAGCATGTTTTTACTTGTATGTGAATAGATAATGTGTCTATGACCTAATAGATGATAAAGAAACAAATGGAACAAGGAAACAATGGTTCATAGCGATTCTCATACATGTATGAGATCCCTACACTTAACTCTGTTATTTACACTAGTAGATTACATGTCGATGATATGTTTGAAAAAACAGCTATCATGGCTAGTAGGGGTCTGTTTATGGTCTTATTCAACTTATTACTTTTTCACCCTTGTTTTCTTGTATTCTTACTAATTTAAGTGATCATTCCATTCTAGGTAGTGTCCTAGGCTCTGGGTCAAAAAAGGTGGCCCAATTCCCAGAATGCTATAAAATAGAGCATTAGTTTAGAGACTAAATTGCCTCGGCAGTTTCTGAGGAGTGTTATAACTCCCCTTGTCAATGTCTGGGGAGTGTTATAACTCGCTTGGGCAATGTATGGGGAGTTTTACTCTTCCCTAAGTTTCTAAAACAACAGTAGGACCCAGGGATAGGTTGTTTGAGCGGTTGACTTGTCTTCTGAAGGTTCTGTGGATGATTTTGGATGATTTTGTGTGGTGTTACATCGATTCCATTTCCTTAAAGTCACCAAGGAGGTTGAATCCCATCATAGTGGCCTCTCATTCCATGTTTACCTCGGTTGGCCGGTTGCTTGGGTAGATGTGGGAGGAGGGTGTTACAAAGTGGTATCAGAGCATGGTTGCGCTCTACTTGGGATATGTGGTGGTCATGCATTCATCTCGGTTGCATGTGTGTCTCTTGTGTTGTAGTCAATGTGCTTGTTTCCCTTGCATTGTGTTGATCATGGTTGTAGTGATGTCACCATATGAAGGTTTAAGGTGTTATCGTAGAGTATGTCTTCATGTGTGTATGGTTGATTATGTAGTATTAGGCACGCCAGTGTTCACATGTTATTAAGTGCACGTGATGTGGTTGTTGTTGTCATGCATGTTGTCATGATTTGTGTAGTTGATATGGTCATGCATTGATGACTGGACTCTAGCTAGAATGATGAGTATATGGTTTGGTACTGATATGTTATATGTCTATATGTAGTTGTTATGCATATATGGTCTTGGTTATAGTTATGCATGAATAGTAGGTCAAAATGGCTTGTGAAGTCATTGTATGAAAGTTAGTCCATCATCGTTCTATTGGTTGTTATGATGCTAATGAGCTAGTTGAGATAGAGCAAGGGATGAAAATCATCAAAGTGAAGTTGTAGTATTGGACCTTGAGGCAAGAGAAGATTGTCATATAGGTATTGTATGTTGGCATGCAAGTATGTAAGTTAAGGATTATTATATGCATTAAGGTTATATACATTAGTTTTATGAACATATATTTGATATTATGGTTACATTCATGATAGATGTCAGATGATTAGTGTGGTTATATGCACATGTGTCAGATAGTCATGAATGATAGTAACATGTGGTTGTATGCATTTCTTTTGTTGTTTATGTTAGATAACTTGATGATTAGGTTATATGTTGTTGATGAGTGTGATATATAGCTTATTTTTGTTATATTCTATTAACTTGATGATTAGGGTTACTTCATTCAGATCTTGATGTTGTAATTTGGATTGGTCATATGCATGATGGTTATGTTCATTGCATTGAAGATATTGATGTTATATGTATTGTGCTAACCTACTTTGACCTATGCATATGGTTATGGTTGTGATACTCATATATGAGCTGACATATTTTTGATATGGTGTCATACTAATCTAGACTGATCATACATATGTGATTATTATGCATGAATGAAATATTCTTATGACATTTAATGTGAACATGTTAGTTAGTTACTGTTATGGATATCATGCTTTATGTTAATATGTTGTGAAGTTGTATTGTGCTAACCTAGATTGATTTTGCAGATTAGATCACCTCCCCTGAGATGCATTGATCCGGATTTAAGCAGGAACGCAATAGATTACATAGATAACCATAAATACAGAGATGCGATAACCATAAATACAGAGATGCAGCGGAAATAATACTTCATTTCATTACTGTAAAATACTGAAATATGCTTACAAACAAAAATGGAAAGAAACCAGCTAGGGCGATGGTAGCTTATCTCTGAGAAGAGATGTGGCGGCTACATGCCTCTGAACTGTTCCGAACTGACTTACAATGAGGCTCGAAGGCCTATTTATTGTTGAGAAACAATGGAAAACCCTTCACATTCCAAAACCTAACCCTAGAAGATGAAACGCCAAATTGTGGGCCCCGTTTGGGTAAATTGGTACATCAATTTCCCGGGGTCGTAACTTTGGCATACGATCTCCGTTTGACGTGCACGATAGCTCGTTAGAAAGATCTATCCGAGTACTACCACTTTGGGAGGCAACATCGGTCCATGGATCCATGTTGCCCCAGATTCCCAAAAAAACATCGTTTAGGGCCTCAAAACGGCTCCGGAAGTTCAGGACCCGAAAAACTGCTAAAAATAGTAAACTGTGCTACAATTTAGGAAACTGAAAAGACTGAAAGAGACAGTTGTGGGGGTCCAAATGGGTTGGTGGGTGGCCACCAACATCCACCTGGATCATGCATTAAGGTATGATCTTGCTTATTTCATCTACCTAGTGCTTAACTGATTGATTATGACATATATTTGTTGTTTGAGTGTTTGGTGTCTAGCTGATTTATTTAACATCATATGTTGCATATTGGTTGAATGTTTGATGAATTGCATAACATGATTATGTGATCAAATGACCTTGTTTTAAGATGATGGTAGTAATACATATGTGTTAAGACACTTGATATGCACTTGAGTGTAGTAGGCGATAGTTTTAGTATTATGCCTAATGACAGTGAGTTGACTGTGGATTATGACATGATGGTTAGTATTGGTAAAGGTTGATTTCAAATTGATATATATGACTATCTTGATATTTGGAACATGTGGTTGACATGTGTGAGCAGTTGTAGGGTAACATGCCTAGCATTAGTATGACAAGGTAATACTTGATGTGTTTACATAACTAATAGTTGGGTGATGTGATAGTGCATGGTAAGCCTCGATTACAACAAAGTCAAAATGGTAAAGGAGAGGAATTGGGCAAGAATTCCTTTGACTATGTTTGGAAACCCTAATTCCAAATGAATGAATGCTTTGCATACAATAAGTATTCTTAACCTTAATCTTGTTTGACATTATGTCGATATGTGCTAGAGTCATGCACATGTACTTCACAGGTATATTAGCTAGTCTATAGTTATAGGTGGATCTATCAAGATAATTGAAGTCCCTTAAGACATGGCACAAATGTGATCAGATACAAGGCAACGTGCTTGGCACAACAAGATAAGGTGACTAGTTTATTGTTATGTTATATATGCACTTACAGTTATGTGTTTATGGCAGTATGATGTAGGGGATTGCATGGTAAAGGAAATTGCCATGAAATCATGAAGAAGGCTCAGGTTGAGTTTTCCTTATGAACCATGGGAATTGAGTCATGGTGTTTGTTTTTAGTATTGTGATTTTGGTCTTCTTTTATTTTCTTGTGTTTGATTTATAGTTTTGTTATCTCTAGTGCATGATCATGCCACTTTGTTGCAGAGTCGTGTTGTTATTAGTTTTCATGGTTTTCTTCTTGTTTGTTTCTAATCTTTCCTTTTATGTTTTGAGTGTTGGGAATTGTTGGGGAAAGAGGAAAACTAATGGAGCTCTAGGAGAGCTATGTTGTACTCGATAGGTGATGTAACGCTTGGATGAAGCTTGATACATGAGTAAGCGCATCGAAAGGTAAGACTATGACATTCGATTAGACTGGCTGGGTCCATTGTGGTAAATGGATGCCGACAGTATAGTCATGAGAAAGGTAACATGAAAAGGTAAAGTCAATGGATTTGAGGCATCATATGCATTGGCTATGTTAGGAACTGTTGTTATCAATGTCGCACATGTATTACATGAATAAAGGAAGTTCTGTTAACCTAGACCTTAGGTTATCTGGTAATTATTTTATGATCATGATTATGCTGCTATTTATATAATATGAATACATGAATGTATGTATGTCATTGTCTGACAAGGTGATGATTGTTTTATGCTAATGGTTATATATGTATGTATGTATCTATGTATCTATGTCATTACCTGATAGGGATTTTCATGGATCATTCTTGTGGAGGAATAACAAGTGAATGTCAGAAAGAGGTTCCTAGTTCATGAGGAATCATGTGGGAAGTGTAGTCATGAAAAACATATGAGGTTAGTGTCATGTGGTTATGAATTGACATTATGTGATTATACTATGTCTATGTTATGGAAAGGTTATACTGAGGGACACATCACTAAAATGAAAGCAATGTGGTCTGTGACATGTTGGGACAAGCATGGGTAAGACAATTGAATCAAGGTTGCTTGGCAGAGACAATGTGGTTGGGATGTGTGGTACTACTATTATACATATGTTGTATATGTTGTACATGTTGCATATATGATGTTGTGCATATATAGCATGTGTACATGTTGTTTATGTGATGTTATGTACAGGGTTTTAGTACAGATAGTGTTGTATGAATGTTGCATATTCAGTGTTGGGTATAGATGGTTCTATGTACATGTTGGATATACGGTGTTGTGTACAGATTCTACTGTGTGCATGATGGATATGCAGTGTTGTATGCATATGGTGTTGTGCGCATGTTCGATATCCATTTTTGTGTATAGATGATGATATGTACATTTTGTAAATGCAGTACTATGTACAAATGGTGTTGCATGCATGTGGTACATTGGTACTATGTACATATGGTGTGGTGTGCATGATTGTACAAATGGTGATGTGTGCGTGTGGTTATGTGTACATGTTGTACAAGTGGTGATGTTTGTAGGTGGTGTTGTGTACATGTCATGCATGTGGCACTATGTACATGTGGTGTCGTGTACATGTCGTGCATGTGGTACTATGTACATGTGGTATTGTGTGCACGTTGTACAGGTGGTGTAATGTACATGTGATGTTGTACAGACATTGTGTAGGTGGTGTTGTATACATGTGATGTTGTTCACATGTTGTGTAGGTGGTTGCAATGTATAGATGGTACTGTGTACACGTGGTAGATATGGTACTCATGTACGTGTGGTATTGTGTGCATGCCGTGCATGTTGTGTTATGTTGTGTATATGTGGTACTATTTATGTGTATTGTGTTGTTGTGGTGTCATGACATGCGTACTTGTTGTGTTGTACTCTGCGTGGGTACATATACTATGTGGCATTTTACATCAGGTATACATATATGAGTTGTGTTGAATATCAGAGGTATGTGTATGAATTTTGTGGTTTCGCATGTTGTGTGTGGATGTATGTCTTGCGATGTACATTATGAACATATACGTGTTGTGTTGTGTCGTACACTCGGTGTAGGTGTATGAGTTGTACGTCAGGTATAGGTACATGTATTTCATGGTGTTGTGTGTCATGTGTGGCTATATGTGTGTAATGCATAATATGTGTATGCGCACATGGCTGACGAGAAGGAACTTAGTGTTTTTTTTTTCGGTCTGGCAACCGATCCGGAGTGGGTATAGAATAAATACAAGGTACAAGCTAAGGATTGACTAAAGGATAAGTATCGATGTTTTATTTCAGTTTAATTATGCATGAGATTTATGATGATGGTCTATGTTGATTACATGTGATCTATGATTTTGGTTTATGTGATTTATGATTTTGATCTATGATGGTTGTGTTTTGATCTAACTTGATGTGATATGTTTATACATGATGATTTGGTCAAAGATGCTAGTTTAACTTGTTGAGACAAAAAGTGAACATAATTGCAAGTGTACCTTATTTATGAGCTACCAATGAGGTAGGATGTGAATTTATTTCAATTTATTTTAAATATAATGGAAGTTATGTACTTGGTATAGGAAAGCATGAACATGCCTAGCTGGGTGGTTGAAATCGACTGTAAGAATTAACAACAACAACAAAAGGAATTGGAAATGCAATAATATGTTTGGGAATAAATTCAAGAGCAGGGCCATTGTGGGACACTTGTACACAATTGTGTTCATTGATTTCCCTGAACATGCTATGATGATATAATGGTTTTGAGGCAAGTATATGCCTTGATTTTTGTATCTTCTAATGCGAGGAAGCCTTGCCAAGGGATGGACTACGCCAGATGGGGGTTTCAGCAGAACTTGGAAGGTGAGTGACTGCACAAAAGGGGTGATCGGATTCCCAAGGGACTATGTAGTAGAGAAGGGAAGGTCACAGATGGATTTTTTTGGTCATTAGCATTACCAGATGTAATCAGATGCACATTGGGAGTGTGCCTTGGAAAAATGAGCTAGTAACTGTTCGCTGATAGGACAAGTGGTGCAAGATTATAGATCTGGACATTGGATGCAAGTTTGACTTTGTAGTGGATTCTAGACTTCCTGGGAAGGAGGTGAATCCTGGTACTAATGTTGAGGGTGGAGATGTGAGCGTCTGGATTCCCTTGTTGATTGATACAGGCATCATATCCTTTTATTTGATGGTTTAGAAAATGTGCATATGTGTATATGTGATTATTGTAAATACCATAATGAGCTGTGTTATAAAGCTCCAGTATGTGGCATGATTGTTATATTGTCATGTTGTCATGATGTTTTTATTTTGAACGGCTCTTTCATTGAAAATATTGCAACGAGCTATGTTATAAAGCTCAAGAAGTATATTTTGTTTTCAGCAGTCTTGTTGGTTATAGGTGTCATTGAACAACCGAGGATGGTGTTCCCCCTAAGGGAGAGGGTTTTCTAATAGCCCTAGTAAAAATTCTATGTAATAATATATAAGACCATGATTGATGGGACACATATTCCAAGATGAATGGTGGGAAGGACATTGTAGTGTGAGTGTTCATTTTGTTTTTTATAGCTAAGGAAATCGGCAAAGGAAATGGCTAAGGATCTGGAAAGGCATGAGGCATTAATTGGCATTTTATTTATGAAAATAAATAAAATTAGGAGAAAAGGAAGGTGAAAGGTCACATGATGCATGTGAAGAGGAAATTGAAGGAAAATAAGGGAAAATGAAGAAAATAGAGGCTTCATTAATAAAAAGGCTTTTCAGGATCAATGTGAGGGCTTGGTCAACACAGTTTTGGAGCTCTCTCTCATTATTTTCTCTCTCTCTATCTAACACTCTTGGATACTTAGAGTTTTATTGGAGCACTCTTAAAGGGTGTGGAATACTTAGATTATTGGAGAAGGAAGGCAAATGAAGAGTAGGAAAGTGCAAGAAGGCATCAGGATTAGTAGCTGCATCATATTTGCTTGTAGGTATCGAGTTGCATGTATGATTTCTTCACTAGCTGGTCATGTGTGGCATATGCACGTGGATTCCTTGTCATTATCTATCATTGGCATGAAATATTGCCTGGATTGACAATGGATTGCCTAACCTTGCCATTTCCTAGATATTCATGGTGAGTGTGGGTTATTTTCATTGTTTTGCTTTGGTTGGTTCTCATGTTTCCTTAGATTGGGTTGAGTTATTAGTTCTTGGAGCCTTGGTTGGACAAATACTTTGGAGATCTGTAACAACATGGGTTGAGTTACTAGTCTTGGAGTCTTGGTTTGAAAAATCCTTTGGAGCCCTTATTTGGTTGAGTTACTATTCCTAGAGCCTTGGTTGGATAGACACTATGGAGCCCAGCAGCAACTGTGGGTTGGGCTACTAGTCCTCAAGCCTTGGTTGGAACAAATGCTCTAGAACCTTGGACAACTAGGATGGAGAATGACCTGGTGATGGTATTGGTGATGTCTGATCGTGAGGTGGAATAACTTTTTGATGGATTGAGGTGGATGGAATTTGGAATCCCTGGATGAGGTTTGATTGATGTGTTTTATGAGATCCCACATTCATTCTTGGAATATGGCACTGGGGTGAATGGATGAAGAGAGATTTGGCACAGCCATTCTACGACTGGGTGGAATGTGGTAGTCCCATATTTGGTTGGTTCATTGCATTCATTAATGAGAAATCCATTCCCTTGACTTTCATGTGTAATGGTACTGATGTTTTTATGGATTTGATGGCTAATATGTTTATTGTATTTCTGTTCCTTTTATACTGGATATATGCACATTTTATGACATCAGCTATGTATTGATATCAACATGCTTTTACTTGAATGTGGATGGATAATGTGTCTAATAGATGATAAAGCATCAAATGGCATGAGGAAAAAATGGTTCATAACGATTCTCAAATTATTATGAGATCCCTACACTTAACTCTATTATTTACACCTATAGGTTACATGTCGATGATGTGTTTGATGAAATGTTTGTCATGGCTAGTAGGTGTCTGGTTATGGTATTTTTCAGCTTTTTTTTTTCACCATTGTTTGCTTGTATTCTTACCAATTTTAAGTGATCATTCCCTTCTCGGGAGTGTCCTAGGATTTGGGCCAAAAAAGGTGGCCCAATTCCTGAAATGCTAGCAAACAAAGGGTTAGTTTAGAGACTAACTCGAATGGGAAGTGTCTGGGGAGTGTTATAACTCACCTAGGAGTGTCTAGGGACTGTTACTTTGCCCTATGTTTCGCAAACATCAGTAGGACCCAAGGACATACTGTATGAGTGGTTGACTTTTCTTTTGAAGGTTCTATGGATGATGTTGGATGACCGTGTGTGGTGTTCCATCAATTCCATTTCCTTAGAGTCACCAAGGAGGTTGAATCTCATCATATTGGCTGGTCGTCAAATGTTTACCCCATCTAGCCAGTTTTTTGGGTAGATGTAGGAGGAGGGTGTTACAAAAACCCAAATCTTTGCATAAACCATAACAAATACACATCATAAAATCATCTTCACAGATATATAAAACCATAAGAAGATTATTCTTTTTACTTAAGCAAGAGACATTCCTTCCATTAACTTAGATAGAAAATATTTACACAGGTTACAAATAGACGCTAAGGTGCGCCTACTCCCCATAGGGAGAGGGGTAAAAACCATAAAAACCCATAAACATGCCCATAGGCCTATAAAACCAAAGTTAACCTAATTTTAAAGAAAAAAAGCTGACCAGAGGACCCCAAGTCCGCTCAGCGAAAGCCCGCAGATTAATTCCGCACGCACTAAAATTAGCCTGCGAAAAAAATGTAAAGCTGCACGATCAACGCTGACCGTTGATCTTGTTCTCTTGATCCAACGGTTAGAGTTAATATTGCGCAGTCTACAAGTCCACTCCATAACGTGTGATGAGGGTGGTTTGCCAGACCGGTCCCCCACCATGTGTTGATCTCTGAGTGGAATTGCTGGCTTCCCTCGAAAACCACTTATGGTTTTGATTGCTCGCGAAGATAGTGGTTTTGTTTGTGCGGTATTGTTCTTTCGGTCCCACCTACTAGCCCGACCAAGAGTGGCCATGGATATCTCCTTTGTGGATTTGACGCCCTCAAAAGAAATCACATCCCCCATCCTCTCATGAGTTACCTTGCAGTAATGTTGGTAAGCCTTCATCACCTTACTCCATGCGTCGTCTGCTGAATGGCTTCGCTCATCCTTCTAAGAAACCACTGGCAGGTCCGAAAGCTTCCATTGTGGGTGGCATATCCCTCTCTGATTTTTCCCCCTATTTGAAATGAACAAGGAAGACTCGTCCTTTCGCATAGCAAGCCTAAGGAGTGAAATTGGCTTTCTGTGCCAATCTTCTCTATTGTCCCCTTTGCATTGATGTCCCCTGTTTAAATATCTACCTCTATGCAGACCTTTAGAAGCGCCCTTAGAGAACTGACAATGCATGTTCTCTGAAAAACTATTTGAGGTTCTCCTAACCATCAGTGAGAAATGGTGAGATTCCATCAGTTACTTAGTTTTGGTAATACTCTCTATCTGTAAGGGCCCGAGAATAGCATTCCTCCTTCACCTTGTCCTCCGTTACCTCCTCCCACCAGCAGAATAAGTCTGTATGCTTATTTCGAACCCCCTCATTGGCAAGCCAGTCCGCGACCTTGTTGGCTTCCCGACGTACATGCACCAACCAAAGAGTTCTAAGAATTCTTAAATGTGATTGAATTCTTTGGTAGATTTGTAGAAGCCACCAATGATTCGAGACTTTCTCCAGTGCTACTCCAGCGTTTATCCGCTTGACCAAGTTTATGACAAATTCCAAGCCAACCTCTATGATCACATTATAAATATTGTACTTGACCAGTATTTCTAGGCATAATTCCATCGACATGAGCTCTACCATATTGTTGGTCGCTTCCCCAAGGTAGCTGTGGAAAATGACCTATATGTCTCCTTCCTCATCCCTTAAGACCCCACCATAACCCGCTTCTCATGGATTCCCTTTTGAGGCCCCATCTATGTTGAATTTCAGAAAACCATGAATAGGGGGGCTGCTAGAAAGCCTTTTCTGCTGATTTATTCCTATTATTCTTTATGGCGCATGGGGGGAGAAAAACCTTCAACTCCAGTTTCTCTAGGATGATGGCATCTCTTTGTCCTATGGGTTTTCTAGTGGTGACTCCTCCTAGGAAGTGAACTCCTTTTGTCCTTGAAAATCCTGTTGTTGTGCTCCTTCCAAACATTCCAAATTAAGAACCCTGGAGTTAGTGCCCAGGCTGAGTCTATGGTTTCATTGTCTGAAAAATTCCTTCTCCAATTTTTCAGGGTAGAAATGATGTCATTTACATTCTTGTTAGTCTGCTCAAAGACATCTTCCACCCAATTCCACATTGTTGTAGTAAATGAACATCTAGTTAGGGGATGATTAGTGGTCTCTTCCTGATGACCAAAAAGGTGACATCTGGAGGGGCCAACAAAGCCTCTTTTTCTAAGATTATCCCATGTCATAATCTTGCCCTGTTGAACCAGCCACTGAAACAATTTGATTTTCATCCAATGAGGTCTAGTCCAGAGTTCTTTCCAAGTCTTATCAGTGCTTGGGAGGTTGAGTCCTGTGTCTATTCGCTTGGCTTCCTTAAGGTTGAAGAGACTGGCCTTGTTCTTTCCCCATCTTAATTGATCATCCAAGGTTGAGGTTAAGATTTTCCTTTTTGCCAGAAGACCATTAAGGGTTGTAGCTTGAGTGTTCAGCCTGCCTACATCACTGTAAACTGGCAGTTTCCAGATTCTCCATTTCCCATTGTTTCTTGAATGATCCCAATAGTCACTTACCCTTCTTAAACCTTTTTTACTGGTATCTGTTTGAATATCTTCTAATTCCTCACTTTGGAGATTGTCCTCCTGCTACCAATTATCCTCCCAAAACCGGGCTAGATCTCCATTTCTGATCTCCCAGAAACTATTTTTTGGACTAGAGCCCTATTCTCCCAGGCCCTATTCCATATTTGTGAACCCTTTATTTGTCATGTCATTCTTATTAGGTTCCTTTCCTGCCAATCCATTGCATACTTTTTCTTCCAAATTTTTGCCCATGGGGCCTGTATTTCCTTTAGATATCTCCACCAGATTTTGGCTCCCAGAACCCTGTTAAGAATTCCAGGGTCATGAAGAGCCAGGCCACCATGGGATTTTGGCTTACACACCCTTTCCCATGCCACTAGGGCCCATTTCTTCTTTTCTTCCCCTTTTTTCTAGAGGAATTCTCTTTGGAAATTACAAATTTGAGTAATGACTCCAGTGGGTGTTGGAATGGCTAATAACATATAGATGGGGATGGATTGTAGAACAACCTTTGTAAGAACTAGCCTTCCTGCTAGATTTAGGGCTCTGTTTGTCCATTTACTGATTTTATCTTTTAGTTTATTTATAATTGGCTCCTAGCTATCCTTGTGTGGCAATTTATCATTGAGGGGAACTCCAAAGTACTTTGAGGGTAATAACTTTCTTTGAAAGCCCAAAATTCTAGAAAGATTTCTTTGAATCGATATGTCTCTATTGAAAAAGAAAATTTTTGTTTTAGAGAGACTTACCTTTGTGCTCACTGCCATGGAAAACTCACATAGAATCTTCTTGAAATCTTTGGTTTCCTTGACTGTAGGTATTCCTTGAAGCATAGTGTCATCAGAAAATTGTTGATGTGTCACTGTGTCCCTTCCTTAAGTGAGCCTTAACCCTTGAATTCTTCCTTCCTCCTTGGCAGCTCTGACTGCTCTTCCTAACCCTTCCATCATTAAAATGAAAAGGAAAGGAGAAAGAGGATCACATTGCCTTAGGCCTCTGGTGGGCTTGAAGGTTTTGGAGGGAGCGCCATTGAGAAGGATTGAACAGCTGGCTGTGGTAACAAGTGACATGACCCATTTAATCCAATTGCAATCAAAGCCGTAGGATTTTAGTATTACTCTTATGTATATCCAACTAAGTTTATCATAGGCTTTTGCGATATCTAGTTGAATAATCATGCATGCTTGTTTATTGGTAATGACTAAATGGACCACCTCATGAGCTTGAATTATATTGTCTAGAATTTGTCTTCCTTCCACATAGCCTATTTTCTCCTCTGACACTGGGGTTGGGAGGAGTGGCTTGAGACAGTTGGCAATAACCTTTGATATTATTTTGTACACCACATTTCATAATTCTATAGGCCTAAATCTGTCTGGGGAGGTAGCCTTTTCCTGTTTGGGAATTAGGGCTATAAAAGATTCATTTAAAGCCTTCAAGATTGTTTTATCTCTTCTGAGTCTTCCACAAACTCTAGAATATCATGTTGTACAATTCTCCAGCGTGTTTTGAAAAATTCCACATTGAACCCATCCGGGCCTGGTGCTTTTCCATTGTGCATCTCTGTAATGACTTCCTCTAGTTCCTCCTCTGATACTGGTCTGTTGAGATTATGATTGTCTTCTCTGGAAACCAATTTAGGAATGTACTATGTAAATCTTTTTATATACAACGATCTATCTTCATTGGTTTCCTCTGCAATTCTTTGAAAATGCTGGACAAGAACCTCTTCCATCTCTTCATGAGTGTTCCTTTCTATTCCCTGATGATCAGTAAGTTTCACAATTCTATTGTTGTTTCTGTGAGCTATGGTGGATCTGTGAAAGAATTTGGTGTTTCTCTCCCCTTCCTTAATCCATTGTATTCTAGATTTCTGTCTCTAGAATATTTCCTCTTGTAGACATCTATTTTCCCATTCATGTTGAAGTCCTTCTGCCATCTCTTTCCTTTCATCTGTATATCCTTCTGTGATAAGAATTTGGTTTATTTCCTTTAGTTTCTTAGCCACTTCTCCCTTAGCTTTGAAGATATTACCAAATTCATTTTTATTCCACTCTTTGAGTCTGCTTTTGATATGTTTGAGCCTACAATGTAGAAGGAACATCTTTGTGCCTTTAAGGTGCAGCTCCTCTTTCCACCATTTTTCAATGTTTGTTTGGAAATTTGAGTGTATGAGCCAAGTATTCTCGAACCTGAGGGGGCTATTCCTCGGTTTACCAAATAGAGAGGCTTCCAACTGTATGGTTCAGTGATCCGAACCACCACAAGGTAGGATGAGCGCATTTAGACAACCTCCCCTTAATATGAGATCTTCTGAAATAATAAATCTATCCAATTTTGAGCCTACTTGGGTAGAGCCACCCTCTTGTTATTCCAAGTGAAAATTCCATTGTTGGTTTCCAAATCCACCAGGTTCATATTGGTGAGGAATTGTTGGAAGGCAGCCGCATCCCTACCAAGCGTTCTGGTTCCCCCTTTCTTCTCCGATAGTGACTTAATCATGTTAAAATCACCCCCTAAAATCCATGGTAAAGCTGGGTATCGTTTCTTTATATCCTCCAGTGTAGTGAGGAGTCAAATTTTGTCATCCATTGGTTGAGGACCATAGATATTGGTTATCATGTAACATTGTCTATCACCCACTGGTTGGATGATCAAGGAAAGGTGGTGTTTGGATGCTTCCGCATCAAGCATACCAAATTTCAGTGGATCCCAAAGAGTGAGAATTCCCCCAGCAGATTTGTTTGCCTTGACCTCAATGTATTCATATTTCTTTAACCATTTTCTATGTTTTTCTTTGATCTTCTCCACTGAGCATTTTGTTTCTTCTATGAAAACTATGTCAGGTTTTTCCTCTCTGATCCTATTGCTTAAATTCCTCTGTTTTCTTCTACTCCCCAGTCATCTAATGTTCCAGGTTGTGATTTTCATTGAGATGGGTTTTGAATGAGTAACTAGACAGGTCTTTCATCCTACCTGAGTCAATCATGAGTTTACCACATTCCAGCAACAATTCCTTTTGTCTCTTCCTCCCTCTCTTCTTGCCTGGGTTTTTTGTTAGTTTTCCAGTTATTAACCCTATTGAGGAAGCTCCTTTACTTTCCTAGTTATCATGTCCTTTTTTGACTCCTACAACAATTTGTTGTGACTTGTTGAGGAACATCTGTTGTACCTTGTCAACTTCCTCCTGAGGTATGGAGTTTATTCCTTGTTTTCCTCCTTGTTCTAGAAACTTTTCCAACTCTAGGTTCTCCCTTTCCAGGATCTCCTGTAAGTCTTGGTCCTCTGTGCCACTTTCACTTTGAGGCATTTCATGGTATTTTTCTATTTCCATGTTGCTCAAAGGTTCCTCTTTGTATTCATTCTGTACCTGTGTAAACTACATGCTCATCTCTTTTCCTTTCCCCTTTTCTGCCTAATTCTCTATACTCTCATGATCACCCTTCTTTGTTTCTATTTCCTCTAACATCTCAAAATCGTTATGAAATGTTGCTATGTTCTCATTATCAGTAGGGTTCTTTTGTGTCTTCCTTCCCCCTCCTTTCCCTCTTCCTACCATTTTCGTGAAACCTGTATTATCTTTCTTTTTACTGATGTTTGGGTGTTCCTCCTTTTTGTTAAGAGGACAATCTCTGGATAGGTGTCCATGCTCATGAAATCTACGAAATCTAAATGGGATATGCTCATAGTCTACTGTTTGCACCCATTCATCATCATAGACTTCTAGAATGACCTCATCTGGAAGAGCTCCTGATAGGTCCGTCTTACTTTCCTCGCAGAGTTGCCTCTGAGATCTTTAAAAAATGTCCTAATTTATTGCCTATAGCTTTTAAAGACTCTGGCATCCAATAATATAAAGGTAAGGAGTAGAGTTTGATCCATACCGGTACTGAGGTGAAGGTTTCTCTTTCTGGCACAAAGTTCCTCATCCATGGCTGCATGTAGAAACCAGCTTCTGCAAAGAAGTATGGTCCTCCTTCAAAGATCCTATATCTATCCTCCATTCTTGTGAACACCACTGTGCAAAAGCCTTTGGATCCAAGATGTATATTTATCTCCCCCTTTGATTTCCAGTTGTGTCTTATCCATGTGTACAATGCCTTCTCCGATGGCCAGATTCCCATAAAATTGCATATGATGGCATAGTTTGTCATGTGATCCCTATGCTCTTGCAGAGCTGGGTCATTCAAGACTACCCACGGTTTAGTATAGGTTTTGGGTTTACAGGGCCCCACCTTGGTTTTAGTCCCTGTCCCCTGACCTCTATATGCCACTTTCTCCTCCTGTCGTTCTTCCTCATGGGTCCCCAACTCTCCATGGGTTTTGTCGCCTTCTGCCTGCTGTGCTTTAGTGTTTTTTGTCTTGATCTCCAAGAAGTTTGGATGCTTATTCTTCTACCCTACTATTCCTCTATTTGAGACTACGTTACTGTAGGAGGGAGTGGATCTCCCTCCTCCCTACACCTCCATGGTCTCATGTTACCCTCTGTCACTTTATTTGTCAAACCCTAGAACTTTTCCTCAGAGTTTTTTCCCCCGCTTCTCCTCTTCACCCAGATCAAATGTTTTATAAGAAGATTATTCAATATAGTCATTGTAGATCTAATATATACGATCCATTATCATATTCCTTAGTGCACAACTATTTTAGATCAAACCAATCATTAATAACTCAATGCATTCATACTTCGAACTTTGATCTCCATCTCCTTATATAGCTTAGGACTTAGCCAATACCTTAGGCCAATTTTGTAGTTATGTCAATGGTATTTTTTGACAATATAAAATATCCATTGTCATGCTCATTACTATGGGCCAATACCATGGTGTGGAAATTGTACACATCTTTTCTTCACCATACCCATGTATGTACGTGGCCTTTGTTCACAAGACCTCTGTATAATTCTTAAAACATCAACTTTATCCTTCCTCTGTCTCTGAACTTATATTTCCTTTTCCAACCTCTCTATCACATCTGTACTATCTTGTATACTCATTCTTCTACCATCACATTGACATATTTATCAAGTAGGTTTCCATAAAGCAAAACACATTAGTCATTGTTAAAATTGGAAACTAGGGAAAAACTTCATGTGGGTCATCTTATTCATGGCTAATAATATTTTTATTAGATTCCTCTCATCGAGAGGTGTAGGATTGATATAAATATCATCCGATTCCGATAAGTATTCATGGAGATATGAATTTATTTTGGTTATCGAATTATTATCAAGCCGACCTACAACTCATGTAGGCTCAAAAGCCCAACAGTCGCATCTATTCAAACACCAATGTGGTATATAAAAATAAGAGGAATTTTCCTCATTTTGTCTCACTCTTCTCATCACATCTCTCTCTCTCTACTGCGCAGAAATGAGTCTCTTCTCTACTGCGCAGAAATGGGTCTCTCTCTTACACATGTGAAGTCGGAAGCTGTTGAACCTGAAACTGCAACTGCAGATCCAAAGATTGACCTGTGTGGCCTAGAAGATCTCCTCTTTGGAACTGCACTGTAGGTCCATCTGGATCTCCTCTGAAAGCTGCAACTTTTGGTGGTGGAATGAAGTCAATTCCACGAACGGTTTGCAAGATATCAACTGCCCTAGTTTGAAGTCAAAAACTGGTGAAACTGAAGCTGCAACTGCAGAATTAAAGATTGACCTACGTGGCCTAGAAGATATCCTCATCTAAACTACGTTGTAGTTTCATCTAAACATCCTCTAAAAGCCACAACTTTTTGTGGTGGAATGAAGTCAATCCGACGAACGGTTTGTGAGATATCATCTGCCCTAGTTTGATAATGACGCCGCTAATTTTAATGATGTTGATCTAGGGTTTGCTACTGCTGATATGAATCAGATTTATTGTACTATTTCTCTCTGCTGAATTATTGAAGATAAAAGAAGATTTGATCAAAGGCTTTCCCCACACATTGTGGGGTTTGTCCCTGGCTAGCTGCCACATCTTGTGTCTCTTGTCTTGTCTTGTTTTCTATCGATCGTTTAATGTTCTATCTACACTTTACTTTATGTACATGTGATTGCTAATCTGTGGAATATAATAAGAAAAGGAAGTAAACTATTATAATCATAGAACATACCATAACTTAACATGGTATCGGAGTTGAGGTGAAGAAAAAGCCCGAGCAAGAGCAAGAGAAATCACCGAAGAGAAGATTGGCAAGGTTATCCTAAAAGAACTATGGTGTCCTCAACACTCTGCCGAAGGCAAGCTTCGTAAGAAAGCTGACTATCATGGATGGAAGATGTTTATTGATCTAACCCTAGAAGATCAAGGAGTGTTGGACCATGTAAGAGGAAATATTGTTGAGTCTCCATCAAATGCATCCGCTGCTGCATGGAACAAATGGAAAACCGAAGAAGTCAAAATAGAAGATCATCTAGAAATCTATCGACAAGCACTTGGTGGCCTACATCTCTAAACTAGACACCTCCAAGGAAATCTACGATAAACTAGGAAATGGCACTCATGACTCTTGGAGGATTACCATCCAAATGGTACATGTTCAAGACTACTCTTATGAACTATAATGTATTTCCTGGTTTCGAGGAATTAATGGCTAGATGCATTCAAGAAGAAACAAGGGAAGAAGAGCAAGAAATGCCCATGCCTAAAGGTCCTCTTGCTGCCTTTTCTTCTCATGTTAAGAAAAGAAATAATTTCGGGACTAAATCAAAAGGAAAGGTTGGACCTAAGGGTGGAAGAAAAGGATGATGTTACATCTGCGATAAAGCAGGTCACTATCCAAGGGAGTGCTCTGATAGAAAGGACTCACACCAGGACGATGACCAAAATCCCTCTAATGGAAAATCAAAGGAATGAAAAATTCAACAACAAAGGTAAGAGGAGAGCTGGGGATCGAGGAAGAGGACAACCATTCAAGAAGGCTAGAAAGTCCAGGATGTATTAAATGCACCTGACCTCAAAAGAACCTAGTGTCCATCTTGACAATGGAAGACAAAGGCTACAAGGTAACCTTAAGCAATGACAAGGTATGTATATGGAAAAATAATGTTAAAGATGCCTTTACTCTTGGGTTTAGTTTTGATTCATTATATCAGGTCGATGGAAGTCCGCTAGGTGTCATGTCTTGTGACACAACTCTTCAGTCCAAACTTTGTCATCGGAGGTTTGCCCACCTTCATTACAAAGCTCTACCCGGTGTAAGACATATGGTAATAGGGATGCCCGAATTCCAAGTAGAGAAAGAAGGTGTATGTCCAGGATGTGTTGAAGGAAAGCTCAAAAGGGGACCATTCCCCTCAAGCCAAAGCAAGACCTCCGATATATTACAGTTGGTTCACTCAGGCATATCTGAGGTTGGCATTAAGAGGGAGACTACTACACCACGTACTCCTAAGCAGAATGGTGTGGCGGGAAGGAAGAACCACACGATTGTGGAAGCTGTCTGGGCCATGCTTCATGATCAAAGACTTCCGAAGTTTCTATGGGCTGAAACTACAAACACTGTTGTATATGTACAAAATTGATGCCCTCATCAAGCATTGGGTTCCTAGACTCCTGAAGAAAAGTTCAACGGTAAGAAACCTGATGTTTCTTATTTTAGAATTTTTGGAAGCCCTATATATTTTCATGTGCCGAAAGACAAAAGAAATAAATTGGGTGCATCTGGAAAGAAGGGAATTTTCGTGGGCTATGGTGAAAATACTAAAGGTTATAGAATCTATGTATCCAGTTTAAGGGAAGTCGTAATTAGTCATGATGTCACCTTTGACGAAGATATGGCTCTCAATAAGGTGAACAATATTCTAACTTTGAGGAGCTCTCAAGAAGCCGACACTAGGGAACCGAAAGAAAAGGAAGATGAATCAATGCCTGATGTAGAAGAACCCATGGATCCGATTGATCCTCCTCCACATGAGCCTTCCTCTTCTAGGAAGAGGCCTTCATGGCTTAGGGGGCTACTTGATGATGCTAAAGGACACGCTGCACCCCGAGGAACCTTTCATGAAAGTAAGAAACCTAATAGGTATTAGGGATACCTGACCATCATGAGCACAATCATACAAAATGAGCCTACATCATTCTCAGATGCCATCAAGCATCAAGTATGGAAGGATGCTATGACTAAAGAATATGAGTTTAGTATGGACAATGATGTCTAGGAAGTAGTTCCCAGACCCCAGGACAACACAATTTTCACTTCTAAATGGCTTTACAGTATAGAGCATGCAACAGATGAAAGTACTGAAAAGTATAGGGCTCGTTTTGTTGCTCGTGGTTTCTCCCAAAAGGAAGGTATAAACTATGATTTGATATTTGCACCTAGTAACAGATATACGACCATCAGCTTGATCATAGCCCTTGTGGCTCCACAAGGATGGAACCTACATTAGATCTATGTCAAGAACACGTTCTTGCATGGTTCGATCAAAGAAGAGGTTTATGTGGAGCAACCTAAATGATTTGAGATTTATGATTGAAAATCTCATGTATACAGGTTGAAGAAGGCTCTCTATGGGCTGAAGTAAGCACCCCAAGCATGGTATGAGAGGATTGATAACTACTTGATGAAGCTGGGATTCACTAGGAGTGAAGCCGATCCTAACCTTTATTTGAAGGATGAAGATGACAAGCCTCTCATACTAACGCTGTATGTGGATGACCTCTTTCTAATAGGTGCAATCCCTCTCATTCACAAATGTAAGAGGGAGTAGGCTTCTGAATTTGAAATGAAGGACCATGGACTTGAAGTATGGCAGAAGCGAAGGGAAATTTTCCTATCTCAAGGAAAATATGTGGTGAAGATTATGAAAAGATTTGGTATGGTGGACTGCAAGCCTATGACTACCTTGAGGATCTTAACTTTCAGAAGTTATATGGTAGAGATGTCAGACTAGATTCGGGAAATGCCTTTGAGTTTCATAAACTCATTCGCATTGATGTTCTTAGTGAACCTTCGTCCGAACATATGTTTTGCAGTTAGCACTATGAGTTCATATTTGGTTGATCCTCACTACATTGATGCCAATAATTTTCTAAGATATCTTCATGGAACAATTACTAATGGATTGAGATACACTACGGGAAATATGAAACTGCATGATTATTCGAATGCTGATTAGGCAGGTAGTGTGGAGGATCACTGGAGCACTTTTTAGTGTTATTTCTCTTTGGATTCTGCTTCGATATAATAGATGAGCAGGAAGCAAAAGTCAGTTGCCGTAAGCACCACCGAGACTGGATACATATCTACAAGTATGATCTTGTATGAAGCTGCCTGGTTGGGGAAGCTCTTCAGTGAGCTGTTTGAACACGTACCATTGTGATTCTCTATAGCAACCAGAGGTGGGATTCGATTATTGGGGAATCCCGTATTCGTCGATTGCTCTAGCATATAGACATCATTTGGGATATGGTAAGCCGATGAGCAAGGAGGCTCCATCACATTAAGATGATGTACAGGGCGATACACCTTGTCAAAGCCCCGAGGAAAGATCTAATTTTTTATTTTCCCAAATGACTTGCAGTCATCAAGAAACCCTTGTACAAGGGTCCTACATGTTGCATACATTGAGCTCTGGGAGCTCTAAGGGCTTGCGGTTCTTACTGGAGCAACATATGATGACATGGTGACTCACCCTCCCCTAGTGGTGTGCACTGGAACAAGATGAATCGCTCTCTTGTTGGACAAGATGATTCACTCTCTTGTGGAATAGGATGATTCGCTCTCCTGTGTAGCAGGATTGATGTGTTCTCCTGTGAGGCTTGGATTGATGTGTTCTCCATGGCGATTGTAGCAAGATTGATGTCTTCTCCTGTGAGGCCTAGATTGATGTGTTCTCCATGGTGGCCTAGATTGATGTGTTCTCCTGTGAGGACATGATTGATTAGTTCTCCTATCGAGGCATCCTACCCATGCAGTCTGGGACTCATGGGAAGTACCTCTCATCTAATCAATGAGCAGGGAAATGAAGTTAGGGACCATAGTAGTACCGATGGACGCATCGTTGTATCTATCATACTCCCTACGCTAGGATGACCTCCATTGATCTGGGATCAATGATACTAGTTTGGGACCAATGGTAGGAGTTGTACCATACTATGACGCTGACTTCGAGTCGGTTGAGACTGGTCTGGGACTAGTGGTACATACTCTGAGACTGAATTTGTGTCAGTGCAGTACTGGTCTGGGACCAATGAGAGTGGTACATACTATGACGCTAACTTTGGGTCAGTTGAGACTGGTCTGGGACCAATGGTACACTCTCTGAGACTGCGATACTGGTTTGGGACCAGTGGTAGGATTTGTACCATACTATGATGTTAACTTCGAGTCAGTTGAGACTGGTCTGGGACCAGTGGTACATACTCCGAGACTGACTTCGTGTCAGTGTAGTACTGGTCTGGGACCAGTGAGAGTGGTACATACTATGACGCTGACTTCGGGTCGGTTGAGATTGGTCTGGGACCAGTGGTACACTCTCTGAGACTGCGATACTGGTCTGGAACTAGTGGTAGGGGTGGTACCTACTATGAAGCTAACTTTGGGTCGGTTGACACTAGTCTGGGACCAGTGGTACGCACTATGAGAATGACTTTGAGTTAGTGGAGGATGATACTGGTCTAGGACCAGTGGAGTTGTACTCACTATGATGCTGAATTCAGGTTGGTTGAGACTAGTCTAGGACCAGTGGTACATACTCTGGGACGGACTTTGAGTTAGTATGATACATCCTCGATCATTTCTTCTTCTTCATAATTCGGACAAAAGCAGAGTAGAACAGAACAATGCAAGAAGCAGAGCAGAACAGAGCAAAACAATACCGAGCAGTACAGGGCAGAACAAGACAAAGTAGAACAGGAAGAATAGAGTAGTGCAGGGCAAGGGTCAGTCTTTACAGGGTAGTGCATTTGATGGATGAATAGTAACGACTCATAGACAAATGGTAGATGAAGTTCTCCCTAGTTGAGAGGGAGTGTTAAAATTGGCAACCAGGGAAAAACTTCATGTGGGTCATCTTATTCATGGCTGATAATATTTTTATTAGATTCCTCTCATCGAGAGGTGTAGGATTGATATAAATATCATCCGATTCTGATAAGTATTCATGGAGATATGAATTTATCTTGATTATGGAATTATTATCAAGCCGACCTACAACTCATGTAGGCTCAGAAGCCCAACAGTCGCATCTATTCAAACACCAATGTGGTGTATAAATATAAGAGGAATTTTCCTCATTTGGTCTCACTCTTCTCATCACATCTCTCTCTCTCTACTGCGCAGAAATGAGTCTCTTCTCTACTGCGCAGAAATGGGTGTCTCTCTCACACATGTGAAGCCGGAAGCTGTTGAACCTGAAACTACAACTGCAGATCCAAATATTGACCTGCGTGGCCTAGAAGATCTCCTCTTCAGAACTGCGTTGTAGGTCCATCTGGATCTCCTCTGAATGCTGCAACTTTTGGTGGTGGAATGAAGTCAATCCGACGAACAGTTTGCAAGATATCGACTGCCCTAGTTTGAAGTCGGAAACTACTGAAACTCAAGCTGCAACTGCAGAAGTAAAGATTGACCTGCGTGGCCTAGAAGATCTCCTCATCTGAACTACATTGTAGGTTCATCTGAACCTCCTCTGAAAGCCGCAACTTTTTGTGGTGGAATGAAGTCAATCCGACGAACCGTTTGTGAGATATCGTCTGCCCTAGTTTGATAATGAATCCGCTAATGCTAATGATGTTGATCTAGGGTTTTCTACTGCTGATATGAATCAGATTTATTGTACTATTTCTCTCTACTGAATTATTGAAGATAAAAGAAGATTTGATCAAAGGGTTCCCCACACATTGTGGGGTTTGTCCCTAGCTAGCTGCGACATCTTGTGTCTCTTATCTTGGCTTGTTTTCTATCGATCGTTTAATGTTCTATCTACACTTTACTTTATGTACATGTGATTGCTAATCTGTGGAATATAATAATAAAAATAAGTAAATTGTTATAAGCATAGAACATACCATAACTTAACAGTCATAATTCCAACAATCTCCCCCTTTGGAATGATGGCAACCATTCTGGTGATTGGTCACCACCATCTGTATATATCTATAACCACATTTGTAGATATACCAAGATTCTCTCCCAAGTCACCAAGCATTCCAAAAACCATGATATCGGAGTAGAGGATACTATGATAGGACAAAGATATATTGTGAAGCCAAGAGTGGAAGCAGATAGAGAGCACCAACCAAAAGTAAGATTTAGGAGATTGGAGTCAGAGAAATATTTAGGTAAAATTGGGTTTTTAACTTTTTATTTAATCATTAAAAATAACTAAAAAATTGTGGGTAGAAGCCTATAAAACTAGAGGTGTGGTGAATGAGAATATTTCTTAGACATGGGTAGAGAATTGTGGTAGATAAACTTGCAGCAGAGAGGCTACATAAGGAAAGGAGGATTCAATCTAAGGTTGGAAAAGAGAGAATGGGACAAAGGAAGTACTTAAGAAGTGAGAAAAGTGCAACAACCAGAGAGGAGGAAAGAGTTCTCAAGAGGTTCTAATGAAGGGAACCAAAGAAACAACAATAGCCAGGCAGAGGTGAGGTGTTCAAGTAACAAGTAAGGTGAGGCTTGTTATAAGGCTAGATTGTAACTCATGATGAGCATGGAGAAGCTCCTTAAAAATAAGAAGGAGATGGCCAATGTTGGTCATGATTAAGGTTGAAGTAGGAGCCACCTTAGAGGAGAGGAGGATTCCAAGAGAAATGGCATGAGGAGGAGGTTAAGCTAAGAGGGATTTAATAAGGAGATGGTTGAGTTAAAGGAAAGGCTCAACATTATAATGAAACTGCTACAAGAGAGGGAAGAAGGCTAGAGACAAATGTGGAACCTAAGGAAAAGTGTAAGAGTGCTTGTTATATAGAAGGATTTTAAGATGAAATCACTGAAAGCTAGAGAGTTGGGGAAAATAAGGGTAAGTCCTTTAATAAAATCATGGATGGAGGAAGTAGAGATTAGAAAAATTGAACCTAAGGAAGGAGAGGTTCACTATTGTGAACCTGAAAAAAGGATCACAATTTGGAGATAAGGAGAAGGGGCTTATGAAAGGTGCAAAGTAGGAGGAGGTGATAAAGAATGAGGCTAGAAAGCCTTTCATTTTTTAAACTAACAATTTGTGTGTTGATGCAGGTTTTTCCAGACAAGATGATGAAGAAGAAGAGATGGAACTAGATGAAGGTCTCATGGATTCTAGGATAATTCCAAATCTATAAGTGGCATTAAAAGCATTAATGGGGTCCCAAGAGCTTCACTCTTTTAAAACTAATCAACTTTGTTTATGTGTGGATCATGAAGTAGGGAAGCGATCACAAGTTGTCATTAAGGATGAAGGGACTGTAACATTTTCCTTAAAAGGAAATAAATGAGAAGTAGCTAAGAGTTGTGAATAGAAGATTGAAGAAGGAATGTATAGCCAACCTTAAGTTATGTAGAGAATGGGCAAACCATTGAAGCTGTAATAAGAACTGTGTGAAGAGAAGAGCCAAAAATATACTATAAAGGAAAGGCATGAGGCACCGCCGTCTAATAAAATTCGAGAGCATGGAAAGCTTTCTTAAAGGAAGAATGATATTAAGAAGGTAGCCATAAGGGGAAGTGAAGACATGCAACAAAGTTGTGAAAGAAATACAATCAAGAGAGATCGAAACATTCAAATATTTTACTGTCACAATGAGAAGAGGATTTAATTTTTTTGAGAGGATTGGTTGGATGATCTATAAACTTCCGTGGATATTCCATTGGATATTTCATCACAATAGATCTAGTAATATTATATTATAAATATGAAATTTTTACACTATTATAGTCTTATTAAACTTTAAGATATGTAGATTTAACTATAATTAGTGCATGCATGCGAATAGAAATTATTCATAAAAATAGAGAATGAAAAAATAAACTGACACACACAAATAAGACACAAAATATGCTCTGGGAAACCCTTTCGGGAGAAAACCCAGCTGGAAGGTGAGGTCACTTCGCTCTCTTTCTCTTTTTGGAAATATGGCCATAGATACAAATAAGTATGGCCTATGGTCCATGCGCTGCTAGAGTACACAAATCCTCTTTTTGTGTTCTACCTCCTATCCCTCTTGGCTATATTTTCTAAGTTATGGAAAAAAAATCTTGAAATAATGGAATGTCTCTTCCTCCTAGTGGCCCGATTATAACACAACACAGTAGCCTACTAGTGGTTAAGTTAGACTACATAAAATATATAGTAGAGTTACAAATATACTCTTATAGACTATTTCACATCACAAATAGGTGGCTAACCCATTTTCGATGAATAATGGGGGCTGACGTGACATCCTCCCGAATTATATGTGTGGAAATAAGAAGGTGAACTTCTAAGTGGCATAAATTTTGCATACAGACTCTGATTGACATGATTCATGTGTCGCTGGAAATATCTCTATGTGTAGAATAACATGAAATGGTGCTCTGCTAAAGCGACAAAGTTTTACCCCTAAAAAACATCGTTTGATGCCTCAAAATGCTCCCGGAAGGTTTCAGACCCTGTTTCGCTAAAATGGGTCCCATCAGTAAAAACAATCCCGTGAGCTAGTTCCTCAACTTTCTCCACTCCAAATGCATTGGGATGGATGAAAACAAATATAATGACCCAATCTAAATCATTAGATATTCCTAGGAATGGGGAATACTACATAGAAAGTACAAATAGGAAATTGGAGGAAGCTGAGGTGTTGGAGGCATCCAAATCACATGGTAATCTGTATGGTGACCACACTAAGAAGAGCACAATTGCACAAGATGAAAAAGGAAAACAAATGCTTCCAAAAGAGGATGAGACAAGAGCAAAAGGGACATGTTTGTCCCATAAAAAATGAAATTTTATTTCATTACCACTAGAAGGATATGAAATGTGAAATTATTTTGGAGGACAATAAAGAGGCTATAAAAGGTAACCAAGGTGATCAATCAAAAGATAATGGGAAGAACATTTTATGTAAAGAGTATGTCAAAGAAGAGAGTAGATATCTCATAATGAAATCAAGTGTCTTATGTATATTTGGAAGTATGTATCACCGTGGAGATGATGAAGTGAGAATAACAACCGTGAAAATTTTACCAATATAGCTAAGTAGTGTTTGCAGCATGTTTGAGCAAAAAGATAAGTTGGAAATTGAAATTGAAGAAACAAGGAGGCTGCTGGAAAATGCACCTATAAGAAAGTTCTATAAGGAGGAGAAGACAATCAACAACATAATCCAATTGAGTTCTCAAGTATACATCAACAAAATTAGTGGGAGGCTGCAAAGTAAAGTGTGGAATCCTGGATCATCATAAATGAGATTAGAAGAATCAATGAAGTAGTTTCAAAGAGTGAATTCTCAGCCACAAGATAAATTTTGGATCCAATAGACATATGACTAGGAGGTCATATTCTTTTTCTACCCAGGGAGTCTAACGTAGGAGAATCATCCCTAAGTAGCACATTTCGCTCCAAGTCCCAAGGGGTCTTGAATTTTCTGAAGGGCAAACAATATTTTTTCTCTAATTGTGAATTTGTATAATCATAATTAGTGGAATTTAATATCTATACATGTGGCTTGATTTTGGAGGAATCTAGGACTGATAGGTGTTAAATATTTTTGTGAGTTGTAGGTTGTTTTGATGAGCTAGTAATTTTCCTACGGGCATCTGTAAAAGTAACAAGTCTTAGCTAGTTGTGGGTTGGTTTTGGATTTTAGGGACATGTTTCCCATATGATTCGTTTGTTGGGATATTTTATAGTTGTAAAAAAAAGTATGTATATGGAAGAGAGCCTCGAGAGAAGAAGCAAGGTGGTTTTGAGAGAGAGTATTCGAGAAAAGAGCCCATACGTTCCTTTGTAAATATCTTCTGGTCTTAAAAGAATGAAGAATTTTTTTGGTTTTCTTTATTCTCTAACTACATTGACATTCCATGGGGCTCTGTTCATTTGTAAAATCTTGTATGACTGAGGTATGTAAGTGAGGACATGTACCTTATATTGAGATGAACCACATATAAGGAGGGCATTTGATAAATAGAGGAGCTCAAGTAGAGATCCACGATTTCTCTTCGTCGATACTCCCATTGAATCTAATAGGGTAAGGGTTATGTTGGTTTCATTTCTTTACCAGATATATGCCAACGTTTGTAAGAAGGAAAACATGCATTTTTATTGAGAGCATGAAGGTCTTAAGAATACAATGGTGACAAAATAGGAGTAGCCTCACATCAAATGTGGTTGAGAAGGCCTGGAATGGTGTCAGTATAGGGTTAATATTATCGTATCCTAAAGGAAGGACTTGTACATGTGTGCGTGATTATCTCATTCATTGAGCACTGAAGGGATCAACATATCTAATCCTCAATTAGAGGGATAAATCTAGAAAAACAATTGCAAGTGAGAGGGGCTAGAAAAGATTAAGTCAGATAAGAGGAGAATATCTTTGGATGTGAATTCTAAATTCCAACTCAGTATGGGGACTTCCAACTAGAGCTCTTAAGGTGTGGAGAGTCGGAAGTCGGGACCATTGTCATATAAAAAGAGAGAACATTGAATGCGTTATGTAAGCCTGGAGTGATGCTTTACTCACATAAACCATATACATTCATTGATAGAAGAAAGTATCTAGGTCACTAGGTTATCCCAAGTTCTTTCCAAAATTAAATCATCAACTTAAACAATACAATTAATGGAATTTCATTGTGGAGCTAAGGACATAGGCCTTCATGCATAAAGAAAAGAAATATACATGAGGGCAAGATTGACCCAAGTCGACATAGTTGGCCCTTAGTGAAGTCGGGTGCTAGGGACCAAAAATTCAAGTGAAAGGAAGGTGGCACCTCTGATGTCTAGTCGGGGTTAACCCTCAACCCGCTCCCGTGGGACCACGACGTGCACATATATAAATCGAGCTCCCTAGTTCTAGGAAAGCGTCTTCTGCTGTGAGGTTTGAAACTTGTGGGTGGAATTTAAAATTTCGGTCCGAGTGTCTTGGCACTGAGTTTTGATTTTCGTTTATGGCCTTTTGGTAAGTCAAAGTGAGTGAGGAAATGAAAAAGGGCCACTACCATAGAAGGACGAATCATAGGAAAATAAAGTAGTCCCCTAAAAAGGCCCGCATCAATAATTCCTCAACGTTTGAGAAAAAGTGAGAAATCCACAAACAAAATATGACGTAAAAATAAAAAATGGTATACATTGTTTATGTACATTATAAATGTGATAATGTGACATAAACATGGAGCAATCTATAAAATCCGCATAGCCTAACAATAATGATTCTATTAATGAAACATAAATAGGAACCAACATCAAAATCCAAAATGACCATTTAGGATTCTTTCACTGTAACATGGTGGTTAAGGAATTTACAAATTTAATATAAGTCCAACATGATGTCACAAGGTGAGCTAACCATTCAAAAATTTAAAGTTCAAATATAACCCTTTAAAAATGTTTTTGTTGAATTAGAGCACTAGATAATATTCCCTCTACATTTGTGAAAAGTGAGAAATCCAAAAATATAATAAATTTAAGGTAAAATGGTTATCACATGAGTTATCCACATTATACATGGTAGGGATAGAATCCAAAATTGGGATAAGTATATTAAAGAGTGTTATAAAGTATTATGGACTCCTCGATGACCCTTTTTCTTTATATATATATATCTATATATATATATATATATATATATATATATATGAGAATATATTGATTGATGCAAATTTAAGGTTATTATGTCATAAGGCATTTCCCTCTAAAATCCACTCTCCTCTCATCTTACGTGTCAAACTATGATCCATTTGATTTGATGTTAGACGATTAAAATGTTTGCTACTGTTAATAAAAAATTTAGTTATAACTGAAACAATAACAGTCTAAACTTCATCTTTTTCAAGAACCAGCGAACCTAAAGGTAGACGACCATGTCTTGCCTTACAAAGTGAAGGTAGACAGCGACAACTTGCGTATTTTTTCGAAAACCGACAAACCCTGAAGGTAGACTGCCATGGCTTGCATTGTAGAGTGAAGGTAGATGACCATGGAGTGGAGTGAAGGTTGTTGGGCTTTGGTTTAACATTATGCGCTAGGCTAGTTGTTCTCAATGTGCTCCCATCTAAATTTGGCTCACTGTTGCCAACATATAAAGGCCACTCAGTTGGAGAATTGTTGATGGCCATTTCTCCAGCAATGATGCCTCCTAATATTTCCCCTGTGGGCAATTTGTTTCTAAGAAAATCAAACTCCTGATTTATATCTTTATCAACCATCTTTCTCTTCTACCAATTTCTTTCGATCTCCTCCATTGTTTCCATTTCTGGCCACCATTGCTCATAGCTTGGGTAGTTCTCAGAAATCACATTTCAATTCTCATTCATTACCATGTTTTCAGTAGGGAAGATTTGACCTATATCAAGCTTAAATAAGCCAGTACTATTTGATGTACTCATAGGAAGAACTTCCAATCTAAGATTTATTCTCAAAGGAAATGGCATTAAACCACTTGTATAATGACATTCTTTGATGAATGAATGTGCAACATATATTTAAAAATCAACATCAGATGAACAGGATTCCAAGGAATAGTTAATGTGATTACTAAAAGGGCCGAAAATGCCAGTGTCAGGGGCTCCAGTACAGTACTCAGAGTAAGTGGCATTTTATGAGTTCGAATTAGGAAAATCTACAACTAGCTAGCCATCTCATTCATCTCCTCCAAATTCAACTGAATTTCTTAATTCCGTCTCATTTTGTTCCTGCAATCCTTTGTGAAAGCTTACTATTTCCACCACAATCTTAGTGAAGATGGAATGGTAACATTAAGAATTTCTGAAGTGAGTTTGCTCTTATTTTCTTATCACTTTGGGAAATAAATTGGGTTTTATTAACATATTCCTAATTATTAACTGCATATCTTTGTACACAATGCAGGTTCGTTTGCAAGGGCATCAATTTGAATACAAAGAGTAGTTTTCCCTTATTTATTAACCATTCTGTTAGGTTGTGCCAAGCTGTTGAATTTAATATGGGTTCTTTTCCAACTAAAGAATGCTTGGATTATCCAGAAGCGAGGAGAGACGAGTTTGTATTAGACAATTATCACGGGGTGATTGTACGTGATCCTTATAGATGGTAAGCTTCGTTTGAGTTTAATTTTCAAAAATTCTTAGCTATTTACTGTTTGATAGAAACCAGCCTCATCACTCAAACTCACGCCAATTTGAAGTGGTGAATGGGAAAGGCTTATCACTTCATTTTAGATATTGTGCCGTTTTATTTTAATAGTGGCCCATGAATCTATGGTTTTTTTTTTACTTTATGGAATCTTCTGGGTAGTTTGTTGGGTGGTAAACTCCTTTACTGGGAGAGGGGACATAGCTCCTTGCAATGAGAACCTTAGAAGTCATCCAGGAGAGGGAAAAGAGCTAGAGTTCCTTTCAATGAGAGTTTGACCTAACTCATCATCATGATAAGTTCTTCAACAATTTGACTTGTCAATGGAATGCAACCTAACAGACTGTAAAAAATTCCCTATTGGTAAACCGCTACAACTTTTCCATATGGAATATTAGAAATTACCATGAATTCATGCTTTCCAATTTGAAGAAAGGAATATAATTCAAAATCATGTTGTTTTATTTTAGGTTTTAATGCATATCCATTAACCAAGGATTGGTTTACTAATACAATTCATGGGTTGTCAGTTGGACATTGATAAGGTGTTGCAACCTGAAAAGTGTTCACACTAATCGTGAGAATTGGAATCCTAATATGGTTCATGGGTTGTCAGTTGACATTGAAATTGTGGAGACTGCAGATCTCAATAGTGGTAGGGGTGATTTGTGAATCAGGGTATGTTAACACAGATGTTTGTGAATGAGTTGTTATGGTTAGTTATACGGCATATAGCAGGCTTGGCCGACCATTTTTGTAATTGACAAAAAGGAGAAATTTTGTTTATATCTTGTAACTGAAAAGGGAGTTATCAAAGATGGAAACAACATTGGTGGTGGGATATATTTTCTTTCAAAAGAAGAACTAGAAGAAATCTGAGATGGGGAGAGAATCTTGGTGATAAAAGCTTGGAGGAGGCACCTTCATGGCATTCTTCTCCCTCAATCATGTAAATATTCCTTCTACAAGAAAGTTCAATTCTGTTTGCAGTTTAGTGGATTGTGTTTGTTGTTAGGTGCCTTATTTCTTACAACCTCGATTGACATTTTTCGGCAAATTGTCTCAATAATAATTTCCACTTGATAACTGAAATAGTGATAGAATGCCTATTTTTAATATTGTTATAGATGAATGATAATAGTTTTTTAGTTCTGATGTTTGTCATGAGCATTTGGATTCTTGAATTCTAAGTCCGGTAGGCCTTTTATGGGAGACAATAAATTGAGAATTGTTTCATACCTTTTCTTGTGCATTCTAATGCCTTGTGACTAATATTTTTTAAAAGGTTATCTTCTTTTTCAAACCATGTAATTCTCCATTCTGCACTTGATGCTCATTTATGTTATTGAGTCCTTCCAAAAGAAAATTTACATTTAAGCTGCTTTGTTTGATTTGGCGTCTCATATCAGTTTTGTTGTATATTGATCACCTTCCAATTGCATTTCCCTCTATTTAGCCATCGATAATAGGTCTCATTCCCTGTTGCCTTTAGTTCTTAGGTCTTTCTAAGTCCACATGTGCTATATGATCATTACAATGGACAAAACCACCAGTGGAATGCCAATGTTAGAAGAAATTTACCTTTGCCTCATGCTCGAGTTCTGAATAATATGTTGTGCCTGCTTATAGTCGATGCTCTGTGGTGTTCAAACCACTTGATAGCAAGATGATATCCAAACATATTGTGAATTTTAGCTTCTTCTGGTCTACGAAAAAGTGAACAACACTCATACAGGTGTGATTGGGAGTTCTCAACTTTGTAGGAAGAAGAAAGGAATGCCATTGATACATTTGTGATTATTGCTTTCAACAGAGCTCTCTGGAGGGTTATTGATCCCAGGTGTAGCATTTACAGAATGTGACTCAACTCTTAAAAATGAGGTAACGTTCTCTGCATTTTTAGGAAAGAAAGAAAAATTAAACACTTGTTTATGCAATGGCAGAATATTGATATGTTGTTTGCATGATATCAAGGGAAATATCTTATTCGGCTGATGTATTTCTTACCTACCTATGCTATTTGTAATTGTGCTGTTAAGATACTTAACAGTTTTCTTATGCACAACACTCATGTGTGCAATGTTCTAATAGTGATTTCTAGTCAAGTTTCCCAACAGATCTATTAGTACACTGAATGGAAGTCACTGTTTTCTCATAGAAATTTATACCTAAGAAGTGCTAATCTTACATTCATAATAAGGCTTCATGCTAATTGGAAATTAGTCTTGAATCCCTACAAATTACGCAATTTAGCTTATGTCATAATTGAACCATTTTTACACCCAGTTTGATGATTTATTGCACCTGTTCGAGATATTCAACTCTGTTTCTTTAGATTGAATGTGGTTGTGGGAAGTCATGAAGTCGTTGTCTATGATGGGCAGTGTAATAATTCTGTTGTATTTGGAAATAATGTTGAAGATCCAGTAGCTGCACTTAACGTACAAGGCCGAAACAACCCTTGATTTTGGTTTTTGGAGGTATCATGTTTTCTTCTGCCCATAAAGATATAAGCTATGGAGGATGAGTGGATGGCTATAACGACTTTGAATGTGTAGTAATCCTCTAGATGGTATTTATTGTGAGAATGTCATGCACTTGAAAAGGTTTCCAAGTCAAAAGACAACACATCTTGGACGTACACATTCTTAAGCAGAAGGCCATAATGAAGGGTTCATCTTCCTCATTATCTGTACTAAAGATCCTCTGCATACATGCCAATGAAGAATTTGTTGCTATTTTGTTGAACACATATCTAGCCTGTCCTTTGGCAATAATTTTGCATGAACCATTGAAAGAAGATTCTGCATGTAGGAAATTGGTGATGCAACATATATTCATTATGTGAGTAATAAGGAGTGGGACATAGAGTTTCCAAAGAAGTTGAGGAAGATGAAGCCCTAGAAGAAATGATTAGGCCTTCATGGATTGGAGAAGCAAGTCAAAGATGGAAGCTTCTAGCTACTTAGGGTGTTTAAACTCGGCATGAATGATTTATTGGATGGGGGATGTTGTAACATTTTCTTGGAAAAATGAAATAGTTAAAAATTTTGAGCTTTTCCAGAAATCCATGAGCTTTATTGGGTGTTCTTATTCTCATAACAATTGGTATATGGCCCAAATATTTTTTCACTACATTCTTTGCATCATAGTCGAGCTGTATTCATGATATTAGAGGGTTGTATTACTCAAGGATTATCAATGGCATACCTTAGTGTTAGTACTATGATATGGCCATTATCACCTTTTATTGCATCTATCAAATAATGTTTTCAATTGCACCAACAAAAGTCATTGAATTGTAGTCATAACAATGCTAGGGTTTTGTAATGAATGTGAGGAATATATGTTAATAACAATGAGATGGAACAATGAATGGATGGGAAAGCAATGTTCTATTTGCACTTCATTTTCTAATTGTGATATTTTCGATGGAAACCAGATTAAACTTCCTCATTTGTCATATCAAATATCTCCTAGGAATATGTTTTCTTTCCAAATAGAAGTAGATATTCTATACTTCTAATTAACTAGTCATTCACCAGTAGAGGGAACTCAAGGATGGATCTTCTTACAATCCATTGTTTTGGTATTGAATTCACTGGTTGAAAGGGAATTTTGTAGAGGCCAATCATGATTCCAACTGCCAACTTAGTTACATTACACGGATCAAATGATGATGCATTTGTTATTTGTTTGTATCAATTTTCTTAATTTTGAGAAGCTTGAAAACATGTTATAGAAAGGATCAAGAGCATTTGCAGACCCACTAAATTTTTTCTGTTACTTTCTAATAAACCTTAGATATTGTATATATGTTAATGATGCATTGAGATATTGGGGCTATGAAATCGAGCTAGAGCTCACGTATATGGTACATTCTACCAAACTTCCCCTTCGTATAGAATCTAGATCAATCAATATATCAAATGATGATACATTTTTCCTATAGTGACTGCAAGTGTCTCTTTTCTATCAATGGATTATACAATAAACTGGTACATTGCCTTGAAAGATTTGAATATAGATGCAAAAAAGATACTTACAATGAACAATAACAATGGGAGAAACATATCACCAGTGAAATTTGATCAAACAATTGTGCGCAGAGGCAGATGTGTGGACAACTAGGGTCCAGTTAGTAGCTCTTCTAGATTCATAGTTTGGTGGGTTCTGTAAATAATCACCTTTCATAGTAAACAATAATTTTGATCATGCTTGTGTGTATCTGTTATGAGTAAAAATAGTAGATCTTTGGCTGTGATGAGAAAACAGGAATGGATAGAGGAGATGGCTAGGCATGTAAAATTTATTGATGGAAACCTTCTTTTAGAAGCTGGTTTGGAGGGGTTTTATAGAGAGTCCAAGAAAGAGATAAATCCAGGTTTCTCTCTCGAGACAAATTTCATCTCCAATAACCAAATCCCAAGACTTGATTTTGCAACTATTCATTCCTATCCTGACATTTTAAATATCTATCTATTTCCTAAGATATATATGCATTCAATTGGATGATGTAGAGTCTGCACTAATTTATTGAACTGTGATTTCAAATTTAAAGGTTTGTTGGATTAGATGAGGAGACCCAAATTTCATTTTTGAAGAGTTGTATAGAGAACCATCTAGAAGATGGAAGAAGAATATTGAACAAACCAGTTCTGTTTGTAGAGTTTGGGAAATCCTCTAAAGACTTAGGATTCAAGATCGACCAGAGAGAAAATTTATTTTATATGGTTTATAAACAAATATATGCTTCTTCTAGCAGGCGAAGCACAGGTGGAGGAGCCATGGTTTGGTAGCTGATGGTAGAAGAAATGAGCTCATATGGAGATGGGTATGAGATTGTCTTGTCTTAGGGTCCTTCCACAACATCCATCATTTCTGCTTAGTCTCATAAATTGGCTAAGCTTGCTCGTTTTTTCCAAGGTTGTATGAGTATGAAAAGAGTAGGCATGTAATCGCACATCGTAGGGCAAGATGGCATAAGATATCCATCAGAGATTGAGATTGATAGTCTAATTTATGTACATATTTGTGTAGTAATTAACAATGTGTGAGTTGTTGTTAGTGAAATCTATATGGATTATGTACTAGTGAAATCTCAAGTGGATTGATGTTGTTGATAGCCAAACATATAAACTGAGAGGATATGGAGCTTGATGCCTCTAGTAGAGAATATGGGAGCTCAATAAACATAGATTTATCATTCTATAGGTGCTCTTGGATCAATTTGAAGAAAAAGCCAAGGGAAAATTCGTGTATACATGTAATTTCACTCTTATGAGATGGCAAAAGCCATCCAAGAGTATAATGTCTGTAACTCTTTAAACCAATGCTTATTTGATTGTGCCCATCCCTAGATGCACAAAATTTAGAGGGGAGTTATCTAGGATTAGGAGTAGTTTTTCCTGTTTGCACCTATTTTCAAATTTTCGGTATCAAAGTGTTCTCTCTTGATGTATTATTATTAAATCCTGAACAATCAGATTTAATAATTACTCTATTTTGATTTGTTTTCCATCTAAACAAAGATATGGGCCCAAAAAAATTTAGGCCAAGAAAAATCTTAATGTAATGTATGTTTATGTTGAATGGAACAATCTTAATGTAATGTATCTTAATGTTGAATGAAAGGAATTTGAAGAACAAAAGTGAAAAGTGAGATGCTAAATGGAAGGGGAGGAACAAAAGTGAAAAGTGAGATGTTGAATGAAAGAGGAAGAACAAAAGTGAAATGCATTGACTAGCCAGTGCCCAAACAAGGTAGAAAATGAAAGAATAAACCCATATCTGGCCTTATCTATTTGGGATCTTCTACAAAATCAATTATCTAGATAGTTTAACAAAGATAAATCGTTGAAGTCATCATTTCCTACTCAACTTCATTACTTTCCAGTACAATATCTCTAAGGTAACAAAGTACATGATAGAGTCATGTCCAGTGTCTCCTTTTCTGATCGGTAGACGACCATGGCTTGCATTGTAGAGTGAAGGTAGAAAACAACAAGGATGCATAGAGGAGATGGCTAGCCATGTCAAATCTATTGATGGAAACCATGTTCTAGAAACTGGTTTGGAGGGGTTTTATGGAGAGTCCAAGAAAGAGATCAATCCAGGTTTCTATGTAAGGACAAAGTTCATCTCCAATAAGAAAATCCCAGGACTTGATTTTGCAACTATTATTTCCTATCCTGACATTTGATAAATCTCTATCTATTTCCTCAGATATATATGCATTCAATTGGATGATGTGGAGATTGCACTAATTTATTGAACTGTGATTTTAACTTTAAAAGCTTGCTGGATTAGATGAGGAGACCTAGATTTCATTTGTGAAGAGTTGGAGGAGCCATGTTTTGGTGGCTGATGACAGAATGAATGAGATCATATGGAGATGGGTATGAGATTGTCTTGTCGTCGAGTCCTTCCACAACATCTTTCATTTCTGCTCAGTCTCATAAACTGGATGATCTTGCTCATTTGTTTGCAAGGTTGTATGTGTATGAAAAGAGTAGGCATGTCAATTCACATCACAGGGCAGGATGGCATAAGAGATCCATCAGAGGCCAAGATTGATAGTCTAAATTATGTAGATGTTTGTGTAGTCATTAATAGTGTGTTAGTTGTTGTTAGTGAAATCTATATCTATTATGTACCAGTGAAATCTCAAGTGGCTTGATGTTGATGATAGTCAAACCTCTTAACTGAGAGGACAGGGAACTTGATGCCTCTAACAGAGAAGATGGGAGCTCAATAAACATAGGTTTCTCGTTCTGCAGGTGCTCTTGGCTCAATTTGAAGAAATAAAGCAAGGGAAAATTCATGTATACATGTAATTTAACTCTCATGACATGGAAAAATCCATCCAAGAGTATAATTTCAGTAACTCTTTAAACTAATGCTTATTTGATTGTGCCCACCTCCAGATGCACAACATTTAGAGGGGAGTTATCTAGGATTAGGAGTAGTTTTTCTTGTTTGCACCTACTTTCGAATTTTCAGTATCAGATTGTTCTCTCTTTATGTATTATTATTAAATCCTAAACAATCAGATTTAATAATTACTCTACTTTGATTTATTTTCCATCTAAACAAAGTTCTAGGCCCAAACAATTTTAGGCTAGGAATAATCTTACTGTAATGTATGTTTATGTTGAATGAAACAATCTTAATGTAATATATCTTGATGTTGAATGAAAGGAATTCTAAGAACAAAAGAGAAAAGTGAGATGCTGAATAAAAGAAGAAGAACAAAAGTGAAATGCATTGACTAGCTAGTGCCCAAACAAGGGAGAAAATAAAAGAATAAAGCCATAACTGGCCTGGTTAGTTTGGGATCTTCTGCAAAACCAATTAACTAGATAGTTAAACAAAGATAAATCATAGAAGTTATCATTTCCTGTTCAATGTCATTACTTTCCAATATAATATCTCTAAGGTAATAGAGTACATGATAGAGTCATGTCCAGTGTCTCTCTTTCTGATCCTTCCCTTTGCCTCACTATAAGCAAGCTCATACCACAATGAGTCGTTGGATGTATTCCAAAACCAATAAAGTGTCATCCTCAATGGCTGCATGTGTTGTCCCGAAAGCTGCAGATTCTTCCCCAACTTGTCCAAGACTACCCTCCCTTCAGCATGTATACAAAAGTTCTCAAATGAAAGCTTGAAATCAGGAAAACAGATCTTTAACATTGATTAAGATATTGATTAAGAGATGTTCCACAAATCTTATCCTGACATTTGGTAAATCTCTATCTATTTCCTTAGATATATATGCATTCAATTGAATGATGTAGAGTTTGCACTAATTTATTGAACTGTGATTTCAACTTTAAAGGATTTCTGGATTAGATGAGGAGACGCGGATTTCATTTGTGAAGAGTTGGATATAGAACCATATAGAAGATGGAAGCAGAATATTGAAGAAACAAATTCTATTTGTAGAGTTTGGGAAATCCTCTAAAGACCCAGGATTTGGCATCGACCAGAGAAACAATTTATTTGATATGGCTTATAAACAAATATATGCTTCTACTAGTAGGTGGAGGAACCATGTTTTGGCAGCTAATGGCAGAAGGAATGAGCTCATATGGAGATGGGTGTGAGATTGTCTTGTCTCAGAGTCCTTCCACAACATCTAACACCAATATGATGCATGTTCGCTCAAGAGGATACACAAAGACTTTGTTTGTACAAATTAGTCCCCTTGATAATGACATGTGAGAAACTCTCTTCTCACTGAACTTTTCCAGTAGAGTTGGAGGGTTAGAGCTTGGTCCTACTCATAGGCAACAAAATGTAAAATTTAACTGTAGCATGATCCTTGTCGTTTCTTGATATTTTTCTGCCTTTCCAAAATTGTCAAAAAAACATTAATTAATGTTATATACTATTGCCTTACGACATTTCCATTGCATACAATTGCTAATTATAAATTCCTAAATAACTTTCTTTTCTTATATATATTTAAGGGAACATTGATGCAAAATCAAGATTTTTTTTGAAAGATTCTATAATCACTTTTTAAGAAATCAATAACTTGTTTTACTTATTAATCTTTCAACTCTGGATCTTTCGCAATTTCATTCACGAGCTAATAAAAATCATAGAACTTAAGTGTCCCCTATGTATGACTTTCCGCATGAACAAGGGATCAAGTCATACATAGGGGAAACCGGCCGATCGATATTAACAAGGATTCAAGAACATGCTGCAGATATTAACCATAACCGCTCCAAAACCTCAGCCTTAGCTGAACACTCTAGCAAAACCAATCACCACATTTGCATTGAAGACTCCTGTGTCATGGCCAAAATTGAGCATTACCACCACAGGAAATTCAGAGAAGCTATTGAAATAAGGAAACACCCTGATAACCTAAATCGCGATGACGGTTGGAAGATAAGCGACAACTGGATTCCCACAATAATAAAGGATTCCGCCACTTCCTAGTCCCCCGTTTCCATTCCCCTTTCATCCCTATGTCCGATCAGTTTCCCTTACCTTCTTAATGCAATATACCCTTCACCTCATCTAATTAATTTAATCTCCATATTAAAATTCTATATATATTAAATAAAATTTTTATATCATAACAATATCAAATTAATATATATATATATCATAATATATTAAATCAAACAAGATTCATATAAATAGGTATAAAAAAGAAATATACTAAGATTTTATATTCAAAACATGTAAGTAATTATAACAAAATCATAATACACATTAAATCAATAAATATACATCACAAAACAAAAACATAATATATATTAAATCAAAATATACATATATATCATAAAATAATAGATCAATACACCATACATTAATACATAAACACCAATACCAATCAATTTAGATATACAAGGTATAGAGAAATAATCATAACTCACAATACATATTAATCAATATACATATATATATTACTAATATATATAAAGAAATAAACATAACTCACAATACATATTAAATCAATATACATATTATTAATTTCCACAATGAAATTCTATATATATTAAATAAAATTTTTTATCATAACAATGTTAAATTAATTTGTATATATCATAATATATTAAATCAAACAATATACATATAAATAGGTACAAAAAGAAATACGCTAAGCTTTCACATTCAAAGCAATGTAGGTAATTAAAGCAAATATCATAATACACATTAAATCAATAAATATACATCACATTATAACAAAACAAAACATAATATTTATTAAATCAAAATATACATATATATATTACAAGATAATAAAACAAAGAATAATACACATTAAAATCAATATATTAAATCAAAACATAATATATAGGAAATCAAAATATATATATAGAACTTAATACATTAAATCAATTGTAATTAGTCCAATAAACAAAACTAATTATGTCAAAGCATAGCAAATATGAATAAACATTTATATACAAATCAACTAACATATCCATTCATAACGAAAAATCATGATTAAGTCATAAAAGATTTAAACATAATACAAATAAATAAAAGGATAAATAATAATATGAATAAAATATTCATAATTATAAAAAAATTTCATCCTAAGTCTAATTAATAAACCTCTCTTATCTAAATCTTGTCGGCCAAGCACTCTCCCTTATCTTCACCTATTTATTCACCATATCCCTTCTCTGACTTCTTCAATCATTCTCATCCTGATGATGAACCACAGAGGCGGGTTCGAAACGTCGATGCACTAAAACAACAGATGCGATGAATCCGGAAGACACAACCACATAGAATTCCAATCGCAGAAGTCTCAAAACCATAATTTTCGACCTGTAACATAATTGTTTAGTAACATAATTGTTTAGGAATGTAATAATTTCTCATAATAATTTCGGTTATATATAAATCATAACCCATCAAACATAACCCTTTATAAATTGTATAATAAAACATAACCGTATAGAAAATGATGAAATTAACATAAGGCATGTGAGGATTGTAAAAATATAGATGTCTCCTCAAAATTTGAGGAAAAGTGTAAGTAAAAAATTGAGGATAGTGATAGTGATATTAAGGTGAAAGGTTAGAATCCAAAATTTGGATAGTGATATTAAGCAAGTGAAATAGGGTGTTTTGAATATTTTTTCGACAACTTTATATGTGGACTTCACACAACACAACATATAATATAATAAAAAATAAATAAATAATATGTTCTGTAGAATTATTTTAAAAAATCAATAACTAACAACGAGCATAGTTTTAATTGTTTACTTATTAATATTTCATTATTTGAAAAAATCACTAAATAATATATTTTCACCTATATTTTGGCAAATAAAAGCTTCTCGTTAAAAACAATTTGAAATGTGAACAATGCTATAATAAATAAAGACATGACATTTCCATCCATATCATAATATAATTTAGAAAAATCAATTTATTTCCATTACAAACCAGGATCTAATTTGAGTTAATTTTAAAATAAAAAGTTAATTAAGTAACTAATTAACACATGTTTTTTTACTTTCAATTATATATACACCAATTAAGGGAATTATCTATATAGAAAATGTAGTGAATGATAGAAAGTTGTAATTTTGATTTTGATTTATATTTAGGGAATTTTGTAATGCAACATAATCATTGAAACACTTCAACAATTCTATATAAGTTAATCATGTTAAATCATTCAATTAGATTATGGAATGTCATAGTCAACCATAAGACTTTAGGATTGACACAATCAACTAGAATTAAACATAATTAAATATAATCAGTCATTTTTTACCATATTTACCATGGTAATTAATATTCAACAACAATGAACCATATTCTATGAAACCCAAAGTGATATAATCCTTAATAAATGTCATAGTGCAACCTAAGAATTGAGGTTCCTAATAATTTGACATATAGTTAACTGAAGATTAATGTCATAACAAATAAAACCTTATAATTGAAGATAAAAGGGATTATTAAAAATTCCTTGATGCACATCACACTATTATATAACCATTGAGGAACCCAACAATGTGACCTATAATTAGTGAAAGTGAAATTTGTATTGTAAAATAACCATTCAAGAACATTACAATTAAGCATCAACCTTGAGAAACATTACAATTAGATGTAATAGTTAATAAATTAGATGTAATAATTAATAAGCCACAAAATGTGACATAATATTTGATGAATGGAAAAATGTAAAATAACCCTTAATGAATTTCACAATGTCACATGACCATGGAAAAACATAACAAGTCAACAAATCACAATTAAGATGGACATCACAATATGTATAGCCATGTTATCAACCTCTTACAATCACAATATGACATAATATTTCAATGTGAATTATTGCGTGTTTAAACAAAGTAAAACATTATCAATTATTATAAGGAATGCTTTAAACATGTATCATTTCAAGTAATTGTATATAGCCTATGAGAAACATCAAAATCCAACATCACACTTGTGGAGTGTTGAATGTCATGATGTGACATAAGCATGGAGGGGCACATAAGCTTTCATAAGGAAACTATGAAGAATGTCACAATGGGACATAAATAGAAATTACCATTGTAATCTAGCATAACCCTACCAGACTATCTCACAAAAACATAATCCTTTAGGAATTCTACGACATAATGTAACCATTAATGAAATTGTGACGATGTAACCATATGTGATCATAGAAAGTCAACATAATATGACCAATATGAATAACATAGTAGACATAATAATATTATAAGCGTGTTAGTGTGACAACTTGAGAAAGTAACTATAACCATTGCAGAAAGTCACAATGTAATATAATAATCGATTTATGATGTGATGTGACATAAATTTTTATCAATGTAAAAGTGTAACATAACTCTTAATAAATTTCTCAATATAGCATGAGCATTCATGAACATACCATGTTGAGATAAGTTAATGAAAATGAATGTTGTAATGAGAGTGAAAATGAACCTATAAATTTTTAGAATTATTATTTAATTCAGTGAATATGGTTGGAGTTTGTTAAAGATGGTTTAGATATTCTCTTAATTGTTTTCTCAAGTTTGGAGTAAATCAGAAGCGACTATATAAGTTTATTGTATTTAGGTTTGTAAATGCAATAGAATTGAAAGTGTGAGAGCCTAAGTTTGGGATCTAAGACAATCAAATATATATGAGATTAAGAAAATCAAATATATATGAAATTAATTTCCATAAGATAATTTTTCCTATTGTTTGGGAACTAAGAAAATCAAATTTATATGAGATTAAAAAAATAAAATATATATGAGATTAATCTCTACGGGGTTATTTTTCTTTTTGTTTGGGATCTAAGAAAATCAAATATATATGAGATTAAGAAAATAAAATATATATGAGATTAATTTTTATAGGATTATTTTTCTTTTTGTGAATGATTTCTGGTGTGAGAGTATTAGTTAGATATGTATTATTTTGTGTGTCAGTATTGTTATTTTGTACATTGCATCCATTCCACTAGGTGCAGAGGAAAATATAGACCACAAAGAAAATACATTATTATAGTCATACAAATATAACCACAAATGTTGGAAGCTTCATATATTATTAAGATTCAGAGAAAATAATCACTACTTGTGTGAAGGAGAAATCAATGTTGTTATTTCCCTTTAAATCACAATTTGTTAACATGGGGAGTTGTCACGTGTGAGAAAAATTGTTTTCATAGACTTGTAGCAAGGGAGGATTTGTGTGGGTTGTAGCACACTGAGTTGTGCTATCAAATGACAAAGACCCACGATTTTAGGATCATTCAATAGAAGCATTGTGTCTTGTGAAACTGTGGTTACATTGAAACTAGAAATATTCATTGTTTTTTGTAATATACATTGTTGAGTGCATTCTTGTTGATGAGGATGCTTCAAAAGGGAGAAATCACTTTCCACAAGGCTATCAGTTTTAAGATTAGTATTTTCCTTTTCTTTGAACTCAAAATATGTAAGTGTTGAAAATTTTAATGGCTTTAATTTCAATACTTGGAAGGTGAAGATGCAACATAAGGATTTATGGAGTATAGTAAAGGGAACCAAAAAAACTTTCATATGCTAAGATATGAATTGAATGGAAGGAAAAGGAGGAAAGAGAAGCCTATAATTTGATTGTCTCTTGCAGATTCCAAACTACATATTATAGATTTAGAAAATTCATCTAAAGAAATAAGGGAGGAACTGACTAAGTTATTTAGAGAAAACATTGTAAATGAAAAGTTTTCCTTTAAGTTATAGTTGTCCAAATATAAAATGCTTGATGAGACAACCTTCTCTACTCATGTAAATTAATTAAAGTATCTTATAAGATAGTTGAAAAAAAATGACACTAAGATAGACGATGAAGATGAGAGGGAGCTTTTATTAAAAAACCTATCATCAAAGTATGACAATGTTATGTTTAATTTAAGTTAATTGTCCTCTCTAATGCTAGATGAACTGATAGGAGCACTCTTAAGAGAAGAAAAAAGATGAAAGAAGGAGACACAAAAATCAGTTCACAGAAATTATACTATTTTCTAAGCATACTATGAATAAAATAGGAACTAAATTGAATTCTTCTATTGCCAACAACCTTGACATAGATAAATCAATTATAAAATCTATGCCAAAGATCATTTAAGAAGATAATTAAAATAATAAAACAACGTAGCTGCTTTTGAAGACTCACTAGATGTCATCCTTGAGAACTCATCAAATTATAAGAGGGATAATAAGTTCAAAACAAATCTTCTCACACTTTTCTAGAATATAGCTATTAGTTATGTATGTTATTCTCATTTTTATTCTAAAAATAAATAAAGTAAAATAACTTAAGTTAGTGATTCTTGATGTGAGAGAACACATCGTTGGTTTGATTATGCCTATAATATGTTACAATTTGTGATTCTTGGAGCATTTGGTAGCCCATGAAAAACAGCAAGTGCTTATAAATTATGATCCTTTTGTGTTAGTAAGCTTGTGTAAAATAGGTCATTTTGTAATATTGATTGTATACCTTAAATATTTAGATTACTTTCCTATATAATTGATGAATATAATGCCCTATGTACTTCTATATATGGAAGTATGTCAATGGAATGATTCAATATCAATACTTCTTCCCTAGAAAAGCAATAGATGAAAGTATGTCAAACATTTCCAAGCCTACAAATATGTCATTAGTGATAAGAATCAATTGTATTTTAAATGGATCAAATGCTAGCCTAATGTCAAAGTTGGAGAAAGAGTGTAGCCTATGAGATGTCAAAGTTGATACAAGCATTGATGAAGTCTAGACTAGACAAAGAGACAATGTATTTTATGTCATTTTAGTATTATTCTTTGTGATGCAAGAATTAAGGGAGGACGTTCAAATTAATGCTTACATCTGAGTAGATTTGGTTTGGGTTTGTTGGAGATTGTTGAGATATTCTCTCAAAATCTCTCTCCATGTTTGGAATAAATTGGATCTAACAACACCTATATAAGTGTATTGTATCTAGGTCTATAAATATAATAGAATTGAAGGTGTTTTCTCTATGTGTGATTTTTTCCGATTAAATTCTTATGTTTCCATTTCTTTTACATAGATACATAATGTTGAATCTAAATAAATATCATATCCCTTCTCTCTCCATGTCTCCATGCAGATGGGGCATAGGTGTCGTGCTCGAGGGTGGATAAACTAAATGTTCTTCTATCCATATTGGATAAACTATTTCTTTTGTCATCACTCGTTGTGCTAACACAATTGGAAAGGGGCCCTTTATTATCAATGGAAAGGAGTAAATTATTACAATTTGTCAATTTGATGGTGATTATCTTTTAGATGAGAAAAAAAAATGACTTAGTATGACTTAAAATACCATAATACGAATGGTATTATGTACGCTTTTATTAGACTATTTTTCTTTAGACTAAAGTTGTATGCTTACTAAAATATAATAGTATCTTTTATGCGGACTCAAGTTGATAAGGTAGTGCAAAATACATTGAAATCATCCCATAATGGTGGTTGATTATTATTGATGAAAGTATATTAAACATAAACTTATGTATGTTTAAAGCTTTATGCTAGCTTGCTGATCTGGTCCAGGAGTGATGAAGGACCCTTCCAAGACCTCTTACTTTCATGATGTGTTAAATTGAGTTTTTAAAAGAACATTAATGAATACACCTGCATGTTGTAAACAAGAGGAACATGTCAATCATCAACAACATATAAACATAAGCGTTGATAACGGAGTTCATCTAGGGGGGACTACATCTCTGGGCCCCATGTCATGATGGTGTAGGCCACTGCATTAAGTGTTGTCAATAGTGATGATGTACAAAAGAGATGATGTTGTGATCATACAAGGAAGATTCCCTCACACAGGAGTGGCTCTAAGAGATGTTCAACTACAAGAACTCTCAGTCAAAAGACTCCTATCAGTATGACACAAAACTCATGCATGATGAGCATCCCGCCAACATGGCATAAAAGGGATCTCAAAGAAAACATGCATGATTACACATGAGTATCCCATCAACATACAACAAAGGGTCCTTCGTCACACCCGGACCTGGATCACTTATTTTCTTTTTAGTATTATTTTCTTTTTTCACTATAATTGAAAATATTATATTAAGAAATTTTCTTGTGATAGTGTAGTGTTCTATCAAGATACATATATTATAACATAATTTTAACATCAATACTTCTACAGTTTATATTTTAGTAGTCCAATATTTACAATATAACCTTGATATCAAACCAAATTTAACTTCCATATATTTCTAAGTTTGAATATTTTGGTACCCTTGTTCCTGAAAATCCACTAGCTCCATTGAAGGAGTTGTCGATCTTTGTTTATACGAAGAGTTCCAATTTCCAATGATGTTGACTTTTTTATAATTGGTTTTATATAGAGTTTCTATAGAGATTTGAATTGCAAAACATCGACCATTGTGAATTCATTCAATGTTTTCAAATGAGATCTAATTTGCTAAACTTTAAATATATTGGAAAGGAACTAAGATGATTATTGATTGAGAGATGGAATGGAGAAACACCTAAAATAAAACATACAAAACACCCATAATTCTATCTCCATATAAAGGATTAAGAAAAAAATACTCAAAATAAAAATTCGAGAATTTAGTCACAATCATATAAGGTATAAAATAAATAATCATAATTAAAAACAAAATAAAAAATGGATTTGTTTTAATTATAGTTATCCTAAACTGACATTTATTAAAAGAATACCTTACTATTTTAGGAGTTTGGGGAAGGGAACAAAACATATCAAACTAAATTGGAAATGTTTGAAGAACTTAGGAGCTTTTGGGAGCTTTAACTTCAAGGAAATGAGTACTTCAAAACAAGTTTATATCTGGAAAGTTTTATATTAATTATTTATTATTATGATTATTGGTGTTAACAAATATAACTTTCTAGTATATTTAAATTAGAATGTAAATATTTCTATTCTAATATCTTAGGAATCTATCTTAAAAACTTTTTTCTTATATATTTACTCAAATATAACATAAATTTTGAATTGTAGATAAACATTATTTGAAAATTATTTAAATAAGTTTTTATAACACTTGCTTTTATAGTACTACCCATATGTTAGGTGACATAGGATGTGATAAGGTCACTTCGACCTTTCCCAATGAATGAAATGATATGCCACTTAGTTGTTATTAAATGAGGTTAAGTGGTCATTGGTTGGTTTTTATGTTGTTTATGACATGTGGTGGGTTGAGTATTTTAAGGAAATGGTCCATATGTCGATGTTGTTTCTTGCATGAAGGATTGAATAGATGGTGAACATTAACCATGCTTCATCATTCTTGATGTTACCCTTGTATTTGACATTCATTTTCTTTAATCTTCATTAATCTATGGTTTTTTGCTAAAACTTTAAAATGTGCATTTGGATTTTTTCTCCTCCTCCCTTGGAATTTACTTGCACGCAACCTCCATATATCTATCTTCTCACATAATTCTATAGATATAACCACCATTTTCATTAGTGGGGGAAGGTTCTCCATGCCATTTCTCTTTATCTTCTCTTTGGCATGAGGGATTATCTCAAGTGAGATATTATACTTTGGAATTTGGTGGTTGTTATCATGGTTGAACAAAGCAAAAGCATTGAAGGGGAAGTGGTGGCCATAGAGGAATGGAGGGTTCCTGGGCTCGCTTACAAGCTTAAACATTTTCCTGGAATTTCACAAAATTTATTCTAGAACTAATTCAAATGGATATATCTACATTTCAAGTAGACATAATTGAGGAGTAAACCCATCTCTCAGACATTGAAGTCCTAACAAACATATTGGGCTAGGTTCTTACCTTAACCCATATCTTAGAAAGAAAAAACTAGTATTTTCTCACAATTGATTTACTTTGGAGGTTTAAAATGATGGTAGGGAGGGTTATGATGGACAACAATGAGGCTAAAGAAGAAATTATTGTTCTGTTAAATAAGGTTGTTGTAAACCAAAAACAATTGAGGCTCCACCTCAAAGAAATTGTGGAATAATAAGCTCTTACTCTAGGACCAAGTGGTAGTTATAGTCGAGGGAACACCAAAACCATGGAGGTAGATGTCTCCAATTCCACTTAGCTTTTTGACATAGATAATTTATTGATTCTTGTTTACCACTTTGACAAATCCTACTAGTCTGCTCTTGATCCATCATCCTCACCTTGTCTTGATCCCTAGTGTAATTCCAAAAGGTATCTAAATAGAAATCACCAACAATAAGCAATATCACTTATGGAAAATATCTGAAACCACAAAAATCCTTCTTATATTCTTCACAAGTAACCAAGATCAATCCCAAAGGCACTTGGGACTTGCACAAATTATCCTGACAACCCTGAGCTAGTGACCAGATACTCTGCGAGCATGCCCCCTGGTTCAATGGCTATGATCAATTCTAATTGATCCATGAAAAAAGTGGATTATAGGGGGTTCTAAACATATTGTCAACATAGTTGAGTGTTTGCGCTCGTGATTCCATATCGAAGTTTCACTTGATTAATAAAATGCTAGAGGATTCCTAGTGGAATCCTAAGACTCACATAAATTGCGTGGGGGCTCCCCCTGTGATGTGGGCAAGGAGGGTGTTGTTATCATAGTTCCACCATATTTCATAAGAGGTTCTTACTTCTTGGTTATTTTACGAAAAACCAATGGTACAACTCGATTCTCAGAACACTTGTGCCCCACGCAACCATCTCTAATTCCAGAAGAATGAAATTTTGTAACTCGATGTCAGGATTTAAACATGGACTGAAGAGTGTCACCACTCAACCTCCTGTTTAAGGACTCTCATCAAATAGTGTACAATTCTTGATCATTTATAGTGATGAGAATCTACACGTCCATGGTAAAGAATAGTTCCCAAATCATAATTCAACTAGTAAAGGATGACTTGGTTACACTTAACACATTACTAAATCATGAGAATAAATAAACATAAGTTTCACCAAAATGTAGGCAATCTTGAATAATGCACACAAATATCAATACCCAAATTCCTCCCTCTTGGACTCACTACGCCATATATTAGGCTTGGGTGTTTCATTCTCACAAAATATGCATAAGGACCATACATGAAACCAAAACACATACTCAAGGTCAATTATATTTAACACAATGACACTCGCCCCTTTGGACAAGGCACCAACACAGATTCGTCTAGAGGAATTTATTGCACATAAGATAACTAGAAAAACCTCAAATTAGGTTATAACTCACAAAATATATTTATATAAGTTCTACGTGAACTCTTTGGCTGAGCTCTCCAAGCTACCAAAAATATTCTCCTTGAACTTTGAATTGAGTTTTTACTGTATGTAGGATCCATAATTACATTTTAATCAAAGGAGCAATATCTTACATAAAAATATCAATTCATTGCAGGTATGTACCTAGTTCTCTCATCTGATGTCAATCCTTGGTTGGCATTGCTCTATTTCCTTTTCTTTTGTTACCATACCAGTTGATTCCTCCCCACATATTTGGGATCATACTCTATGGTTCCTACACCTAGAATACTTTGAGATCTAAGTCTTCTATCCCCATGCCAAAAACCACAAGAATAATGCTCAATTTTCTAAATTCTTAGATAGATCTAGAGCCCTAGGCTTGCCCTCACCTTCACTCTAACGACCAGTTCTTTTCTCTATCTTCTTTATATTTTCTTTCGCCTGTCATTCCTCAAACCCCAAAAAGGACCCCCTCCTTTTCCTCCTTATATCTCCTTATATTGAGGAGATTCATCCCTCCAAGTCTCCTCCCCACTGCCTCTTCATCAAATATTATGAAAGCTCAGTTAGTCGCCCACTAGAAGGATAAGGTTATTTATTGCCATGCAGTGGTGGTATTTGTTGTTAAGCGTTTGATATATTGTGTTGATGATTATGGGTGCCCTTTCATTTATCTTGAATATCGTCCTATTTAATGGGTACATTATTATGAGATAAGATCTTTCCTTTACACTGTTCTTATTTACGTTGCACACCTAGATGGAATTTTATGCCTTGGTTCCTCCTTAAATTTCTTTTCACCTTAATATAATTTAATATATGATAACTATATTTACTTACATGCACATTATGTAAATTATATTTTATAGTCTTTCATTTGTAGTATTTATGACATGTTCCATAGTGCACATTAGCATATCAGGTCAAGATACTATTTTGTGCCACTATACGTTTATACCTTTATGGTATATAAGCTTATATATAATTATATCAAGGTTTGGTTTATGCTATATATATGGATATATTATCTAAGGTTATATATTTATGTTATTATAGGTATATGTGTGTTATAAAGTTATGTGTGTGTGTGTGTGTGTGTGAAGTCATAGAGCTACATGTTATATGTAACTTACATGTATAACAAAAAACACTTTAACATATATAAGTTAATGTACAAGTAAATTTTATGCATGTATATACTGTGTAAACTTTAAATCAAGTTCAATATTGTATACATTAAGGCCATAAGAAGGCTTAGTATCATTTTATGGAAATTCCATACTTTGAAATATAGAGAAATTTTATCAAATCAATTCAGTTGACTTGCTTGATCAATTCACATGTAGGAATAATCATATTTTGATCGGCTAATATTTACATTCTATTTTGCTTAATATATTATACTTACATATCAGGATGGTGATAGACCTCTAAATTACTCACTTAATATATTCATTATATTCTTGGGAGTTAGGTATTAGTACTTTCACTAATTAATTCATTTACCTTATGCTTGGATTGTTATGAAACCAACTCACAAAAATATAGAAAAGATAGATCAACGACTTAGAAATCAACCTCTTCTAGGGGGGAACCTCCTTTACATTACACAAATGAACAATTCTTGGATGATACAAATGATCAAGCCTCCTTTATATATAATATAATCAAAGTCGACATAGAAATAATAATATAAGGGCACAAAAATAACAATAGTGGGCTTCTAAGGGGCACAATAATAACAATATGGGGACAATAGGGGCACAAAAATAACAATAAGGGCTACAATAACAATAGTAATGGTGGAATCACTAGTATTATAGGGACCTAACGTGCCCCTCTCCTTCAAAAAAGTGTTGTCCTCAATGCTTGAATAGTTCTGGGTTCTTTTTTTTTAAATTCTCATCCTCCCATGTGGAATCTTCCACGGGTAAGTTATTCCACTTGGTGAGATACTCTAAAATTGATCGCTTGCATAGCTGTCAAGTTCTTGTTTCTGTGACTGCTTCAGGTTCCAATATGATTATTCGTTCCTCATCAAATTTTGGAAATATTGTTTGAACTAGGAGTTTGTCACCTATAACTTTCTTTAAGCATGAAACATGGAAAACCAGGTGCACTCAGGAAGCTGAAAGAAGCTCTAATTTGTATGCCATAGTACCTATCTTTTGAAACACCTTGTACAGACCATAATACTTTGTTGATAATTTATTAGCCTTCTTAGCTTGCTTTAGGGACATATTTTTATATGGTTGTAGCCATAGGAATACCCAAGCACCTACATCAAAGCTTCTTTTGCTATGGTGTTGATTTGCCTATTGTTTCATTCTATTCTGCGCAAAAGTGAGGTTATCCTTTAAGGTTTGGAGAACTTGTTGTTGATGCTCGATGTGATCTTCCACTGCTTGAACCTTAGAATTTTCTCTTAAATATGATGTGATGGATGGTGGATGATATCCACAAAGTGCCATAAATGGGGTCATTCTTGTTGTAGTATGGAAGGAAGTGTTACACCACCATTCATCCAAAGGAAACCATTTGACCCATTATGTATGTTTATCAGATACAAAGCAACAAAGCTATCCTTCCAAACATCTATTTACTGTATCAGTTTTCCCATCAGATTGAGGATGATAAGATGAGCTATGAGCTAACAAAGTATTAAGACAAGAAAATATTTTTTTCCAAAAATTTCCAATGAAAATGGGATCTCCGTTGCTTACAATAATCTTTGGATTTGAATGTAGCTTTTGAATTGTTTCCATAAATGCAGTAGAAACTGCACTCGCTTTAAATGGATGAGATAATGCACAAAAGTGTGGATACTTGGTAAGTCTGTCAACTACCACCTTGATAACACCCTTTCCTTTGGACTTGGGTAAACCTATGATAAAATCCATTGAAACCTCTTCCCAATGTTGGCTTGGAATGGATAAAGGCTATAATAGACCTAGGGTCTTAATTGTTTCAACTTTATTTTGTTGGCAAACCAAACATTCCACCAAAGACTTTTGAATATCCAATTTAAGGCCCTCCCAAAATAATTTCTTCTTAACCTTGTGGTAAGGATTTAGGAATCCTAAGTGCCCTCCTAAGGGAGAGGTGTACAATTCCATAAGAATGTTTTGTTTGAGTTGGGAATTCTTACATAGGTATAAGAGATCTATGTACCATAACGAATCATTTTTCCAGCTAAATGTATCAGATGTACTAGGATCTTGTTGTAACTTTTGAATGAGTGATCACACTTGTTCGCCATTCTTGCATTCATCCCTTGCTTCATTTATCTAATCTGATTGGATAAGAAGAATGGTGCAAAGAAATGCTTCCACATCCTCATCCTTTCTTGAGAGTGCATCTTCGACAAAATTTTGCTTCCCTTTTTTGTAGATGATTTCAAAGTCATAACCCAACATCTTTGTGACCCATGTTTTCTTCTCTTTTGAAGATAATCTTTGTTCTAAAAAGTATTTAAGACTATCATGATCCGTTTTTACCTTAAAGTGTCTTCCCATTATGTAGGGTCACCATTTTTTAAGTGCATGTAGTATTTCCAACATTTCTTTCTCATAAATAGCTTTGTGTAAATACTTTCCTTTGATTGGATGACTTTCGAAAGCAATGGGTCTTTCTTCTTGCATTGAAATAACACCAATTCCATTTCCTGAAGCATCACATTCCACAATAAAGGTTTTTGTGAAGTCTAGCATATCTAAGACCGGTGCTTGGCACATTGCCTCTTTAAGATGTTCAAAGGACTTAGTTGCTTTTAGAGTCCATGAAAATGTACCTTTCTTCAATAATGTTGTTAGAGGTGCTACTATTCTCCCATAATTCTTAACAAACTTGCAATAATACCCTTTCAACCCGAGAAATCCCACATATGCTTTATGGATGTGGGGATTTTCCATTCCTTAATGGTTTTAATTTTTCTAAGGTCTACCTTAACACCTTCATGAGGTACAATATGACCCAGAGATTCGACCTCTTGTACTCCAAAGAAACATTTGGAGCTTTTTGCATATAATTATTTATCCTCCAATAGTTTGAGCAACCTATCAACATATTGAACATGATCTTTCCAAGACTTGTTGTAGATTAGTATATCATCAAAAACACTAACACAAATTTTCTAAGGGTGGGTTTGAAAATGGAATTCATTAAACCTTGAAATGTAGAAGGTACATTGGTAAGGCCAAAAGGCATGACCAAAAATTCATAATGACCCTCATGAGTTCTAAATGTTGTTTTTGGGATGTCTTCGGGATGTCCAACTTGGTGAAGTAAATTGATCCATGCAATTCATCCAATAATTCATCAATGACAGGAATGGGAAATTTATCTTTAGTGGTGAGTTTGTTGAGCTCCCTATAATCTGGACACATGCGCCATGATCCATCCTTCTTGTGCACCAATAATATTGTCCAGTAGAGAAAGAACTTTGACTAGGTTGAATTATACCAGCCTCTACCATTTCTGCAACCATACGTTCAATTTCACTCTTTTGGGCATAGGGGTATCTGTAAGGCCTGATGTTCGGAGGAACACTTCCTAGAATCAAATGAATAGCATGATCATGATCACGAATAGGTGGGAGACCTATGGGAGTCTCAAATACATTGGAATGATTGTTCAAGACTTTTTGAAGATCTGGGGAAATAGATGATTTCAATGTGGGAACCTCTAGCGAACATAATTGTGCAATTACACCTCATTGTTCTTTTTTTAGAAGCTTTATCATTTCATTAGAGTTGATTATCTTTCCCGATTTCCCTGTGATACCCCTTAATTCAACATCCTTTCCTTCTGAAGAAAATTTCATGAAAAGTTCTTGAAAATTAAAATCTATTGTACCCAAGGATTGTAGCCATTGGACTCCTGGTACAACATCACCACCACCCATTGGAATGGAAAGAATTGGGCTATTCAATACATATTCTCCCATGGATAACTTGATATTATGGAACTTTCCAAAGAAATTTATGGTTCCTCCACTTGCAATCATCACTTGACATTCTAGTTCTGGATATAGGAATAAATTTAATTCCTTGGCTATCTTAAAATGAATAAAATTATGGGTACTTCCAGAATCAATCAACACTATTACCTTTTTCTTGTTGATATGTCCTTCTATCTTGATAGTTTGAGGAGTAGTAATTCCAGCCAATGCATTACAAGATATGGTGGACTTCATTTCTTATTTCCATAGGGTTTGTTCCTCGAGTATATCCTCTTCTTTTGACATTTCTTGTTCCTTTTCTTCCTCCTCTTCATAATCTATGTAAAGTAATTTCTTCTCAGCACACTTATGCCCTTTAGTGTATTTGCTATCACAATTGTAGAAAAGCGCTTTTTCTCGTTTTTATTCCAATTGTTATGGTGTCAAACTTGTAGGTTGTGGAAGACTAGGGCCAACAACACTTCCATCTTCATAATTGTAAGTGGTAGGCTTCCTTGTTGCCATAATTTTTCTTTCCATTTTTCTTGTCAACCTGAATGCCTTCTCCAATGAATCAGGGTACCAAAGGTGAACCTCATGTTAGATGTTATCCTTTAAAGTCCCTATGAATACATCAATCCTATGCTCCTGTGGAATATCTTTTACCCTTATATTCAAGTTTTGGAAGTCCTCAGTGTGCTCCATCATTGGACCTTTTTGTTTGAGATTTATAAATTGGCTAAAGAAAATGTTGCTTTTTGTATCCTCATAATGTGCTATCATTTCATCCATAAAAATTTCCCAAGTGACAATTTTTTTATGAGAGAAAAGCCATCGATACCATACAAACTGATTTGGTTCCAAATATAAAGTTGCAATGCATACCTTTTGTGTGTTTTGCACATTATGAATAACGAAATATTGTTCCATTTGTAGTATCCATGTTAAGGGATCCTTGCCATCAAACTTCCTCATATCTATCTTTGGAACATGGTGGGTCTTCGCTCCCACGTTAGAATCTATGAAATCATGATTAACATTTATTTTATTCTCATCATGAGTTTACTTTACTACCCTTTTGCCATTATTAAGAATTTCTTGTAGAAACTTTGCCAAAAATGTCTTCAAATCTTCCATGTTGCCTTTAAGTTTTTCTTCTAAACCATCTGTCTTAGCTTCCATGCCTTTATTTAAACCATCCATCCTATCTTCCACATCATCCATCTTAGCTTCCACATCATTCATCTTAGCTTCTATGTCTTTCTTTAAACCATCCATCGTAGCTTCCACACCCTTTTTTAAACCATCCATCTTAGCTTCCATGTTTTTCTTTAAACCATCCATATTAGCTTCTCTTACTTTTTGTGAAAGTGAATTTTTTTGTACCTGGTCTCATAATTTTGATATATCATGTTGCATTTCTTCCTCTTCTTGATGAGTCACGCTAGATATTTTAGGTTGCTTACTAGGTGTTTCCATTTTCTTTCTTTGGATCATCAATTAATGATAATTATGCTTCACTATGCCCTTTGAATTCCTTCAAACTATTTTTTCGAACCAAACTTATGCAAAATTAAAAAAAAACTACACATCTTTTTTCACTTTGTAGGAGCTCAATATTGTATCTAATGTATCTCTCAAATTTCAGATCTCCAAGGTCTAAAATTGCTAACTATGGTAGCCCTCTAATTCCTCTTTGAAACGCCACAACTCTGATCGAAATTATATTCTCCAAGAAAGTGTTATACCCAATCTCCCAAGATGACCTGATTGTACACTTTTTCAGTAGACTGAAATTGTACGAAGTGCCACATGTCACTGTTTCAACCTTCGGACCTGAAAATAATGCACAAAAAACTACATTTTTTCCTCTTTCTATAATTTTTTAATGAAATTTCAATCTAATAAATAGAGAGAAAGTTATGATGATTTTTCCAAGGTCACCTGTTTGGGATGTAATTCGAGAGCCTACAAAAAACATAACTTCCTTGGATCATATCTCCGAAAATATAGCACGACAAGATCAGAAATTCAGACTCAAGGATCATCGAGATTTTGGGTCAAATGGGTTGTTTTGTAAACTTTTGAAATGTGGCAGAAAAAATTTATAGCAAAAATTCCATGATGACCTGCTTTGGAGAAGCAAAACCCTAGAATCCAAAGCTTTGATACCAAATGTTATGAAACCAGCTCACAAAAGGATAGAAAAGATAGATCAACAACTTATAAATAAGCCTCTTTGAAGGGGAAACCTTATTTACATTACACAAATGAAAAATTCTTGGATGATACAAATGAAAAAACCTCCTTTCTATATATAGGAGTCTAAGGGGTCACAATATAATCAAAGCCGACATACCAATAATAATGTAAGGGCACAAAAATAACAATAGTGGGCTTCTATGGGGCACAATAATAACTATATGGGGACAGTAGGGGCATAACAATAACAATAAAGGCTACAATGACAATAGTAATGGGGGAATCACTAGTATTATAGGGACTTTACATGGACATTCTTCATAATAAATTAGTATATATACTAGTGTAATGCATGCAATGCATAGATATGTAGCTATCATATGCATGCATCAAATGCATGTTAATATTCCTATTTTTCCCGTAGTTGGAGATGGATCATTATATACATCTCTCCTTTAGGAAGCCATGTCCAAAAGTTAGGGTTTATATAGTATATCAATAATTACATTAGTAATTAGTATAATCATGTAAGGACTGCATTTCATGACTGAATTCTCTTTTCCCGTGAAGAAAATTCGTAATTTTCATTAACAAAAGATTACATATTATAGATGCTTGAAGCATATGCAGAAATGTGGGCAGTGCCACTTACAATACAATACTCCAAAAGAAGTATCCAGAAAAGCCCTCAGACAAGGCAACAAACAAAAGGGTATGTAAGCCCCGGCAAATTTGCATCAACAATGCCCGAAAAATTTACCCCAAAAGGCCAATATTGAGCCTCTGAAAAACAAACCTGTAGAAGATACCCATATCAATAAAAAAAACAGAAAAAAAGAGCAAAGGTGCAGCACCCAGAAAAAGGTCCGGCACCAATGCACCACATGTAGATAAAAGCTCCTGTGGATAAATTAAGAGAACAATAGGCACTAGATTTGGCCACCCAAACAAGAAGGAGGCACAAAATGAGGAAGAGAGCAGCCAGGGTAGCCACTCCTTCCCCGCCCGCTCAAAACTCTCCTCCAGAAGCAGATGAAACTAGAGGTAGAACCACTGCCCCAAACATCCACAACAGCCTATAAAAACTCCATTGAAATCAGCCATTTGATGCGGCATGAAACAATGTTGAATCAGAACCCCCACGCCCCTGTTCCCTCAACACTCCAAATGGATAAGCCCGCGAGCTACCAAAACAACACCAACTGCCGCTACAAAGGAAATGCACCAACCAAGCTAGTCCTTTGCCTGCGAATCATGGACGAAGGAAGCCCTGCGGCATCGACGGTGGAAACCCTAGCCTCTGTGGCGTCTCTCCTTCCCCCGGCTCCGACCCTTCAGGAACTTCATGACTGAATTCTCATTTATAATGTGAGTAAAATATTAGAATTTTGTGTTTTAAACATCTATTGGTTTACAACTTAGTAGTCATACCCTGCCTCAAAAAAGTTCCTAAACTATTCTAGAATCATCCTATACTTCATAATCTCTTCCACTCCCATCTTCTCCGTCCTCTATTGCAATATGCCATGGCATCAACGATACTAACCTAACCATCCATAAAACCCCAAGGGTGGGAGCGTTAAATAAATCAACTTATCTTCCCTAGTAGGCATCTAGCAATCATCATCAAACATTTAGGGGAGCGTCTCGCATAGTCCTACTCATGAATCCATGTCTTGGAGCATAAATGGTGGGAAACACCTCCATCCCTCCTAGTATGACTAGGGCCAACACCCTATCATAGAATGTAATTGAATCTCAAATTTTCTTGGAGTTTTACTATCATGTGGTCAGTTTGATAATGATATTATCTGCAAAATATACACTTGTCTACATATTATAATATGTGCATCAATTTATTCAAAACCCAAATAATGATATCATCTGGAATATAAACACTTCACATTATAATATTTGCACCAATATACTCAAAATAAAAAATAACGATATCATATGCAATATAAACACTTATTTTTATATTTAATATACGCATCAATATACTTAAAACAAAAAATAATGATATCATTTGCAATATAAACACTTATCATATACATATAATTTATGCATATTTATTCTCCTTTAGATGAGTAAATATGCATAAATTAATAATATAATTGATTTTTGTTTATTACTATTACATCGATATTCATACTACCATGTAATGAGTTTATTTTGAAATTTAATTAAAAACAAGATATCAATCTTAAAAAAATTAATAATTATATTACTCTAAGTTTTAATTATAAAATTACTAATATTATGTTAATTTATAATTCTGTAAAAATATATATTTACTAATATTATATTAGTTTAATAATTCTATAAAAATATATATTAAAATTTGTTTGAAACTTACCATAATATAAATTTGTTATAACCAAAACTGTCAACTGGATTAATCAATATACAACACAGCTACTTGCCTAAACATTTCCCAGCCCAGTTGGAAGTATAGCTCGTAACATTTCTTAGTGTTTATAAATGGAATGGTATAAATTTTTTTTAAATGTTAATATATATATATATATATATATATATATATATATATATTTCTTTTTACTTATAATTCTTCTCAAAAGGAGACAAGAAAATCTATTCATCAACTCATTCTACCTTGAGATTACAGTCAAAGAGATTATATTTCTTAAAGTGAGTGTATTTTGATTTTATTAAATTTTATATAATATTTATGTATTATTAAATTTAAATTTAAATGATAATTACAATATTTTTATAATTAAGTTTGGGTGCTAAAAATGTTGTGAATTAAAGAGAATTAAAGAATAGGTGCTTATGAATATTACACGCCCTTTTCGATCTTTTTCGTAGTTTTGGCCCGCAAAGATAAGATCGAACACTCCATCTGGTGGTGGATATCCATAAATGAATGTTTAAAACCTAAAAATTACGGTAGTGATTAAATTTTGCTTTGAGAGAATTTTAGATTTCTTCTATGTTTATAGAAACACAAATGAGCAATCAATTGGGAAATGAAAGTTTTATATATATATTTATCTTTCTTTCTTTTTATTATATTTATTTTGAGTTGTGTATATTTTGTTTATGTTTTCATTAATTGTTTTTATTTATTTTATTTTTATTAGTTATTTTATTTATCAAATGGTCATGTTTTAATGAGGGTTTTCACTAGTTTTTATAATTTTTTATTCTTCTCTTTTAAAGTTTGATTTTGATTATTTATTTATTTATTAAAAAAAATAGTTAATTAATATAGCGGTTACTTATTAATATTTTTTTTTTTTAAATTAATAAACTAATATCACAGTTTAAATATTATTTTTCAAAAACTAGTTGTTTAATATAGCGGTTAGCTATTAATATTTTTAATAAATTAATGAAATAATATCATTATTTAAATATTTTTTCAAAAACCAGCCGTTTAATATAGTTGTTACATATTAATATTTTAATAAATTAATAAACTAATATCATTATTTAAATATTTTTTTCAAAAAACTAGCCGTTTGATATAGCTATTACTTAATAATATTTGTTTTTAATATATTAATAAATTAATATTATAATTTAAACATTATTATTCAAATATAGTTGTTACTTGAAATAATGTCTCTACATTGCTCTCTATTTAAGCCTTTGCCATGGTCTGCCTCTTCATCTGGACTTGATGATGAACCACACTTTTGGTTTGAAACACGTCAACCAAAAAATTCTCTCATGTGATTTATGTTGGCATTATGATATAGGTATGATACAGGTGTTGTCCTTGATGGCAACTCACTCAGATGACAGATCATAGTATAGCTAGAATGATCAAAGAGGTATATGCAGGTTCACTACGACAAGAATGCGTATACACGCGGGTTCACCATATACCAAGTCGCGTATACGTACACACACATGTTTACAAAAGGAAAGGGACGTACATGTTGGGAATCTAAGTTTTGGTCCATGGTATTTGGTCCGAAGTGTTGACCCCAGGTATTGGGTCCAAGGTATTGGCTCTACGTGGTTTTGGACCATGGTATTGAGAGAGGCCTAAACCTATATAAGGAGAAGATCATTAGGCCAAGAGGGAAGGTGAAAGGATTGAATATCTGATGAAGCATGAGATCTAGTATGCTAGTTATGGGTTTGTGATGCTTTGCTTGATTTGAATCAAGGATGCACCTATGCGGTTGATGATGGATGATGGATTGAGATCATAACATTTGGAATGAATTATCATTATGTCATTTGATCATAGATAGACTAGATCTGAATTATTGATGCATATTTTATTGTATAAATGTTATGATCTGGGTATGACTGATGTTTGGAATAGGTGCAAAGTTATGAGTAAATATTTGCAGACCTGTACGCGGGTTAGCTTTGGTAAAAGCACGTATACACACTGGTTTGGTTCATCATAGTAGCATATACATTGTGAGATATGGTATTTGAAGTTGTAGTTGGATTTGGTTGTTGTTCCAGAGTTCTGTGTTCTGGTGACTGTGTTTTGTTGACAGGATTTCAGTGATTCAGTGTTCGGTGATTCAGAAATGAATGATGCAAGTGTAGTTGATGGTTCTATTACAGTGGTGATTGATTTTGTGCTTCAATGTTGTTGATGGGTCCAGTATGAAAATTGGATGAAATGTGGCCTTCATATTATGGTGTTGTGATGAATCAAGAAGGTTGTAGCCTTTAGTTGCCCGGTGCCTACGTACTAGTAAACGGATCGGATAGTACAAGAGCTAGGGGGTTATAGCTCCCTTCCAATAGTAGCTGGAGAACGAGAGAAGGTTGTAGCCTTCTGCAGGTGGGTGCTTGCATACTGGTATGAGTCTGTGCCAGTACAAGATTGTAAACATGTTTTTCTTATTTTAAAGAAAACAACAGCAGGTGGTTTTTGTCCTGCATTGGGTTTCCACCTTATATCATGTTTTACTGCACATGTTTACTGTCCATATGGTTAATGAAGTTCTGATGCATTAATTAAAGATCAACATATAATGGATTAATTGAATCATAAGTTTACTGGATATACGCTATTTGCATTAAACACAGTTGTGTGTACACGCGAGTTCCCTTAACTGAAGTAGCGTATATGAATCTAAGTATGGAAATGAAAAAGTTAGTGATTTGCTAATACTGATTCATCCACCCCCCCTCTCAGTATTATTTCCAATAATTGGTATCAGAGTAGGTCCTTAAGAAGAGGCTTGATCTCTTGAAGGCAGATCGATCAGGATGAGTAATCAAGAAAGAGAGGGATCCATGAGACCACCAATCTTTGATGGGAGCAATTTTGTCTCCTGGAAGATAAGAACCACAACATATCTACAATCGCTTGAAACGGATGTTTGGGGAATCGTGGAAAGAGGATATACATATCCATCAACAATTCCTACAGATACAGCAGATAGAAAGCAATATGAAATTAATGCCACAACTGTTACTATCTTATTTGGAAGCTTGTCACAATCAGAATTTTTGAAGGTCAGGCAGTTCAAATCAACGAAAGAAATATGGGATAAAATCATTCTAAGCTACGAAGGAGATGATCAGGTAAAACGTGCTAAGCTTCAAACTCTCAGAATATGGTATGAAACTCTTAAGATGCATAGTAATGAAAGCAAAGCTAATTACTTCCTGTGTATAGATGAGATTGTCAATTGTATGAGGAATCTGTGTGAAGAAATTAAGGAAGTTGTCTTAGTTGAGAAAGTTTTGAGATCCTTGTCTGCTAAATTTGAATCCAAAGTGTCTGCCACAGCTTCACTATGACACAACTTCACGGAATCTTAACTTCTTTTGAGATGAGAAAAGGAGGATCATTAGATATGAGAGAAGCCACATTTAAAGTATCAACAACTGGAAAAGAAAAAATCAGTGAAACAGGATACATTTCAGAAGAAGAATATGAGGTAAATTTTTTCAAGAATCTTGAATGGGGATCTTGAAGGTTCAAAGGTAAGCTACCTTTCAAATGCTTTTCTTGTGGTAGAGTTGGTCACTACGCTACTAGATGCCCTCATAACAAAGGAAAGATGTCTGAAGAAGGTAATAGAAGTTATTATATGATAAAAGTAATGACTTATCTAATACTGATGAAGACATTAGACTTCTCATGGTATATGAAAATAAGGACGTAGAAATAGAAGAAGTTACTAGATTAAAAGAACAGCTAGAGACAGTAACCAGAGTAAGGGAGAAACTGCAGGATGTAGTAAAAGATCAAAGCATAACAATTCAGAGACTTGAATCTAAGATCCTCTCTCTAGAATAAGATCTTAAAGAAGCAAAGAAGCAGAATAAAGAAGCTCTTGAAGAACAAGAACTTGAAGTGCTCGAATTAGGGCAACAAGTGGAAGAAGGAAGAAAAGCTGAAGAAAACATAAGGAAGCAATATCTGGAAAAGGAAGAACAACATCAGGTTGAGGTAAATATTGTTATAGAAATATTTGGGCACTGCAACCCCAATCGTACATGTCCATAAACCAAGGGCTTCTAAGTCCCTAAAAGTTTTGTTTCATACCCTAAAGGAGCAACGTCAGCTGATTACATCATCTCCTAGAAGTTCTCCATGAAAAACTACTCAGAACTGGTCAGAGCAGGACCATACAGACTGCCCAGTGCTAAGGGTGTGATGCAACTCACCTACCACATGCAAAAAGTGTGATGCATACTATAAACCCCTTCTGTAGGGTGCAATGAGCGAGAGTAGGCAAATGGCACAAGTAGTTTGTTAGGTGGAGACCCCGAGAATCTTCTAGAAGCTGCTCATTTGACACTTGCCTCTCTGAGTTCGCCCAGGGATGAGTAAGAGATCTAAAATATCCAAATGGAACCAAGAACTATCAGTGAAATGTCACTAATCAAAATCCCAAAAGCTGACTCACTCTCCTGAAAACATCTATATATGGATCCCTCATCCAAGAGATCCAGGGGCTGGAATTTTGTAATTTGCAAGGAAGTGTTGTTGGTTTCTCTTTGAAGACATTGTTGGGTGATCCTTTTTTGTATGAGGTTAGGAGGGCTTTCATGCTGGGAGGATGGCATTGGGTCAGACCAAGTGGTTGTAATCCTCTCTTCTACTACTTCTATCAATAAAGCTATTTGAGTTTTCCTCCATATTCTTGTATATCTCTAAATATTGTGTTGATACATGCATTTGTATGGTCAATATATATCTGATCCTATGTTTTTTACAGTGATAGATCTCTATGCTTTGATGATATTATGTTGCTTTGATTCTACAGGTGCTCTCTGAAGCGGGACAAGTAAGGAAGGAGTGGCGAGATTCTGTCAAAGGGGAAAGGAAACAAGCAAGGAGCCAAGCAAAAGACAGAGGTTGGTATTCTCTAATTCTTTCTCATCTATCTCTCGTAAAGGAAAACACAAATGACTTTAGTTTGTTTGTTTCTAAGATAGCTACCCGTCTTAGTGGCACTAGCAGTTCTGAATAGACACTAGTTTTCCTGATAACAAAATGGCAACTCCGCTGGGGAGCGATTAGTTTGATTGCTTGTCTCTATTTGTTTGATTGATAAACCACAAACGGAGTCTGAAGTCAAGCCAGCTAGCCTTCGAACTGCATTTGATATGCAAGTGGAAAGTAGATCAATGTTGCTTCAGTCACTCTATGGGTTTGTTTATGAACTGAACAACTGACTTGCAAACATCCTAAAGGCCCTAGAGGTAGCTCAAGTAACCTCATTAGATCATCCCTATACTTTGTATCTACTGAGTATCATTAGCTCGGCCTAAATCCCTGAACTAAACTACAAATTGTGACCAAAAACCAAGTTAAAGTCTCGTTCCTGGTCCATCACATCCTCTCCTTTTGGTAGACTGGATGCACCGCAGCTTCCGTGTGCAGTAGGTGAGATGCATCTCTGTTTCCCTGTGTTACAGGTGCGATGATTAGGTAAGATTGTTTCTGCCTCTAGATTTTGGTTTTTCCTCACTGTCTTCAGTTTTATTCAGGAGTTTTGCTATCTATGATCAGTAGAACATTGTTGAAACCCCCTTCCTTTGCATCATTCAGCCTCCATTGTACAAAGACTTGTGAATGTTTTTATGTATTTTTCGCCATTCACAGTTCTCATTTACAAAATAGTAGCTTAATCGAATTATCGTCTTTTAATTTGAAAGTGTCGCAAGTGTCATTTTTAGTCAAAGAAAAGAATCCTTCTCTTTTTGATAGTCGATTACATTGTTACTCTTGTATTTGATCTTAATTTATAGTATTTCAAGTGTCGAAAGCAGTTTTCAATTCAAAATCGCAATGTGTCGTCTTGCCTTCATGTTGTTTTTTGAAAATAATATCGTTAGTACTGTTGCTTTGAAAGAAGAGATAATTCAGATTTGTATTTAGCATTCCTTTTGTCATCGACACATTAAGAAAGCGAAAAACAAATACATGCACGTGAATTTACATTTAGACTGCTTGTTGATTTTGATTTAGGACAATGCATCTAGTGTGTGCTCTCTGCTCTATGTTGAAAGGATTTCATTCCTCTTTCCTTAGTAGCTAGGATTTTCATTGCAAGAAAGAAGAGTAAATGACTGTGTATCATTTTAGATTGCATATTTAGAAGTTGTATATATACATCACGCGATGAACCTTAAAGGAAAACTTCTTAAGAAATATCAACTATAAAATAAATTCAATGAACATAAAGATGCTTTGGAACCTAATGCACAACATCTAGAATTCTAGGCTAGAGATGTTTTCCGGTGTCGTAAAGCCTGGCAACTATTGCTTTCATCGTAGTTTGGGTGATTCCTCCTCTTTGAGACGACAAGTGCCAGTACGGACTTGTGCTCCCACATACCGTCGAGTATATATTGGGAGACCATAATAGGCTATATCCTTTATCCTTAGGAAGTCGTATCTACCGCCCTATCAATCGCAATGCACTGAACACAACATTCGGGAAGATTGACTGCCATACCGTAAAAAGTATTCTGCAGTTTTGCGATTGGTTTGGTAATCCCTCTACCTAGATTTCCAGGGTAGTCACTTTCATTCCTTTTCAAACTCCTTAAAGGAAAAGGTCCATCTGAGCACTTGTCACTTCAGGCTCATGAAAAATCGAAGGCGACTAGAGTCATCTTTAGTTTTTTCTCGACTCCTAAAAAGTGAAAAATCCAGTTGTGTCAAAGCGTCTAAAATTTATTTTAAATAGAATAACGTCACTGTTCCCTTGTTGATCTTGGGTTGAGAAAATGGAGTCCACCAACCAAGGATTTCCCCTTGGGGGAAATCCTAGTCCTTTCTCCTCTTGGGGAGATGTTGGTGCACCTCATATGGCCACATTGTCCCTCCCAGGATTGACAATTAGCCTGCCAATATGGATTTTCTCGACCTCTGTCGTTCAAAGCACCGTGATTCCTGAGCAATCAAATCAGCAACTAGATGATACTAGAGTTACCCCCCAACCTTCTACTTCATTTGTTTCTCCCTCTCCTTCTTCCTCTTCGCTTGGTGAAGCTAGTAAAACTAAAAACCAAGTAATTGAGAAGAAGAAGAAAGGGAAGGAGAAGAAGAAGAAGGAGCCAACGACGAAAAGGGGGAAACCGTGCATCATCTAGCGAAAATCCACACACTGCACCATCCAAACCTAAATCCCCATGTGTCATCTGCAAAGGGGACCACTATCATCGATATTATCCTTGCATCCCACAAATCTTAAGGGACTGGTCTCCCCACTTGCACAATCTGGTGTCGTCAACCTTTGACGATCATGTTGAGAGCACACCGTCAACTAGTGAAAACGAAGTCACCGGACAGAAAGGAAAATCTAAATTTCCTTGTAGACTGTGTGAAGGCGATCATGCCCTCCACCATTGTCCCTTCCTGGATGAAGCTAAAATAATCTTGGATAACTGTCCTGCATCACCACAGTGACTTCCTCCTAGATACAAGAAACTCTTTCTGAGTCCATTGCTAGCTGAAAAAATCTGACTAACACACATTTGTTGTCGGTCGAAGCGCCTATCATTGAAGATGAACCCTCTGAGTCCACATCGGACCAAAGTCAACAGGTCGAGACGGCAGTCGACCCCATCTTGTCTTCAGAGGATTTACCTTCAGATGATATAGTCACCAAAGAGAATGAGAACGACACCGTTCAAATTCTTTTCGTAAGCACAGACTCCGATGAACATGGGGGAAATCTACCCGTTCCTTTACCGCAGGAAGGAAGTTCATCAGAGATGTATCCGGCCATTTATTCGATCCCACCTCCAAGCAACCTAGTCGTCTCCTTCGATTGGAATCTACTAGGCAGACCCCGTATACCGTCTAATGTTCCATTCCGAATTATAGTGCGAACTTGCAGAATGGTCATGGTTGGTACCATCATAGATGAAGGGGCTTCTGTGAGTATCATTTCCTCAACTTCTTGGAAAGCGCTTGGTTTGCCATCACTTTTGCCTGAGATGTGAAATCTAACAGGCTTTGACAAAGGAATTAGTCGACCGTTAGGGATCCTTCCGAATTTGCCTATAACTTTGAGAAGGAAAACCATTTATCTGAACGTAATGGTAGTCCAAGGACCTTTAGATTATAATCTACTCCTTGGGCGCGACTACATTTATAGCATGGGAGCTATTGTTTCCTCACTCTTTCGAGTGATGTGTTTTCCACATGAAGGCAGAGTGGTCCAGCTCGTAGACCAGCTTTCATTCCCTGGTTCACACATAGCTAATAGTCAAATTCCATCCCTAATAGGTATTTTTGCGCAAGCAATGTCTCATCAATCTCCAGTCTGTCCACCTGATGAGTGCGAGTGATTCGGTGGTTGTGACTGAAACCCAGGGGGCATGCACCCTGGTCTGTTTCAGCAGAAAAACTTCAGGTATAGGGTAGGTTTCCGTGGAGGATATATGACTAGTCTGACACACCTGTCCGTTTATGAAAATGGGATTAGATCAGAATAAGATACCTCTATCAGAAGGTATGCCTTTCTCGACAGAACAAATGTTTTGTCTGCAAATTGAAGGGTAACTTGGGAAACTCTACTTCGCTATACCTAGGGGCATGCAAACCTTTTTGCATGAAAGTGAAAAGTGATCATTTGTTTTGTTAGTTTGTAGGTTCTTAACCCGTTAAACTCGTAGGATTGGTCGTTCCTAGCTTACATAATAAAAGGAGTTAGAGCGAAATTTTGAATGGTGTAAGCTCCCTAAAAAATGAACCTATCAATGAGACATCCTTATTATACCACTGGCACGAGCAATTTTACACGAATTTCAAGCTCGTTAAAAAATAAAACTAGCAATGAGCATATGTTCCACCAGAGTTTAAACTCATTAAAAAATGAACCCACCTCCGGTAAATAACCATTGAGATCGAATTATTATCAGCTTTTGAGCCTTGGTCGTGTTCTTACCATCACCTCCACTCTTTTTTAGCCGATCATATGCCTCCATTTGATTGTTTACCCCTTTTTAGGAACAATTGTGATGAGTGATTCTGTTAGTCATCTTCTTAACACTGTTGTGATTAGAAAGTTCCAAACATTACCTGGAACTAGCTACTACCCAAATATATCACTCGTTCCTCAAAAAACAAGTCTCCTTTAAGCTCTTTTCATATGACTCATAAAATATGAAAATATTGCCGAGCAATTGGATTCTCCAGCTTGTTAAAGTGATTGGAAGTGCCATCCCTCCTCTAGATTTTAATCTTTTTGGACATGACGGATTATTACACAAAAAGATTGAGCGTTTGTCTTGTTCGACTCATTAAAGCTATCGAAAATTCATCCCTTTCACATTGTTTTATACTTTTTCAAACTTAAGGGATTATACCATGAAAAAGGAATATTGGAGTTTCCTTTTCGTTCCTTTTCAGACTCTCTAAAATTGAAAAGGACTGAGTTATCCTTGTCGTTAAACTCGTTAAAACAATAGCGACAAACTTGTCCATTCAGACAAGAGCGAGTGTCACTGTCACTAGGCTCATTAAAACATAGCGATGAGTTTGCCCCAAGGGAAAATTATAGAACAAGAATATGTTATCCTCCTCAAGCTTGAAAAAAATAAAGAGGTACTGGTCAGAAATGACTGGGAAAATTGGAAAGAAAACTTGAAGAAATTTTATTGGTAGCAGGTCACTCTTGAACATGACACTATCACTTCATCACCATGATTGAGTCAGGTTGGGTTATTCCATTCACCAGTCATATTACCATTGGTCCACCGTACCATCCACTTTTGGGGTTAACGCTACCAATCCATTTCAGTGTCGCCGATATTTTCAAGAGAAGTCGCTTAGAGAATTCACCTACCCAGCTTGTGTCTTATCTGCTGCAATACCTTCATGCTTCATTCTTTCATGACCGCCACCATGAACCTTGTATCATCAGATCGTTTTCACCTCTATAAAATCATTTGCTCTGTTCCGTGTCGTAGATGTGGGATTCATTAATGCCCTCCTACGACGGGTCACTTCTTGTCGACATGAGCTCATTATCCAAGAAGCCAACCTAGGAACAACCCTTTCAGTACTTTGAAGCTTGCATGCCTTAATGGCAAGTTTCTCACTTTCAGCGATAGGTTTACATCAATGGCCTTCGACCTAAAGATTTTACTTGGTGTTTGACATCAACTCATGTATTCACACCACGTGAATTGTACTACAATACCTTGAGGGTCATCATCATCATCGGTGATTCCTCTCACACCTGTTAACAGCTTACATCATTGGATGGTAATCAGGCGATGTCTTTCCATGTTCGACATCAGGACATCTTTTCACATGGACCGACTTGTACTTTCGGGAAAAGATTGAATGAGTTTTGAAGACCCTGGATCTAGTTTCATCCATCCGAGCTACGATATATTTAGGAAAATAAACACATAAAATGTACATCATTGCTGCACAGATAATCATCCAAACTAAGGGATGATGGCTCTACCAGAATCATCAGTCTGCACACAGACAGTTGTCTGTCCTATGTACATCAGAATGAATTTATCAAAGCTGAGCATGGGAATGCTCGCCTCAGCTATATCATGAAAATATTATGAAAATAATGTATGGAATTGTATCTTATTACAGGTCACCTTCCAGTTCGAAAAACCTCAGATCCTCATTATAAAGCATTTCACCTGACATCAAAAAGGATTTACGATCTCATGCTTTAGGGGGCAACTGTTATAGACATATTTGGGCACTTTAACCCCAATCATACATGTCCATAAACCAAGGGCTTTTAATTCCATAAAATTTTGGTTTCATACCCTAAAGGAGCAAGGTCAGCTGATTACATCATCTCCCAGAAGTTCTCCATGAAAAACTACTCAGAACTGGTCAAAGCAGAACCATACAGACTGCCCAATGCTAAGGGTACAATGCATCTCACCTGCCACATGCAAAAAGTGCGATGCATACTAGAAAACCATTTTGTAGGGTGCGATGAGTGAGAGCAAACAAATGGCACAAGCAGTTTGCTAGGTGGAGACACTGAGAATCTTCTAGAAGCTTCTCATTTGACACTTGCCTCTCTGAGTTCGCCCAGGGATGAGTAAGAGATCTAAAATCTCCAAATGGAACCAAGAACTATCAGTGAAATGACACTAATCAAAATCCCAGAAGTTGACTCACTCTCCTGAAAACATCTATATATGGATCCCTCATCCAAGAGATCCAGGGGCTAGAATTTTGTATTTTGCAAGGAAGTGTTGTTGGTTTCTCTTTGAAGACATTGTTGGGTGGTATTGCTTTGTATGAGGTGAACAGGGCTTTCATGCTGGGAGGATGGCGCTAGGTCAGGCCAAGTGGTTGTAATCCTCTCTTCTACTACTTCTATCAATAAAGCTATTTGAGTTTTCCTCCATATTCTCGTATATTTCTAAATATTGTGTTGATATATGCATTTGTATGGTCAATATATATCTGATCCTATGTTGTTTACAGTGATAGATCTCTATGCTTTGATGATATTATGCTGCTTTGATTCTACAGGTGCTCTCTGAAGCGGGACCAGTAAGGAAGGAGTGGCGAGATTCTGTCAAAGGGGAAAGGAAACAAGCAAGGAGCTAAGCGAAAGACTGAGGTTGGTATTCTCTGCTTCTTTCTCATCTATCTCTCGTAAAGGAAAACACAAGTGACTTTAGTTTGTTTGTTTCTAAGATAGCTACCCGTCTTAGTGGGACTAGCAATTCTAAATAGACACTAGTTTTCCCGATAACAAATATCTTAAAAGGTAAATTAGAAGAAAAGGATAAACTGTTATGATTTCAAGACAGTACTAAGATTTTGGATGATATTATTAGTAGTCAAAGATCCCCTGCTATCAAAATTGGTCTTGGTTTTTATGAAACTGTTGAAGGTAAATCTAGATCACAAGGTGAGGGAAGGAATTCTAATGAAAAATCTGAAATGATCAACAAGGAGATAAGTGGTCAACCCCAGCAGCAACTAAGGAAAGAAATTCTTCAAAGAAAATATTTTTTTCCTAACTATGGAAGTGATAAATGGTTATTCCCTCCGATGAGTAATGTTGAATATTATGAATGTCATAATCTTCGACATGTTGCAGCCAGATGTAGAAGAAGAATGGTTCAAGACCGTCACACAGAAATATCATCATGTTCCAAGTACTTTAAGGGATATTGTTTTGCTTGCAATATGTTTGGTCACAAAGCAATTGATTGCAATAGAAGGAATATGAAACATGTAAGATGTTATGCATGTAACAAGGTTGGACATAAAGTAAGGGAATGCAGGAGCAAAATTCGAACTCCAAAGTAAGAGGATCATACATCATCGCAATTCCAGGTATTGAAAAAGACAAAATTAGAGTTAGAAAGAGGTGGCATAACTCAGTTAGCAGATGTAACAGACACAGGGGAAACTGAAAGTGTATACCTTCAGTATTCCAATTTTCATACGCAGATATTATAAATAGAAGTCGCGTATATATGCGAGTTGGAGGCTTCAGAGTCGCGTATATGGAGCTCTGAAGAAAAAGCAGCAGAACAGGAAAAGAAGTCTGATATGGTGGTTGGCACAGGTTCAGGGGGAGCATATGCTTCAAATAATGCATAATTGTTGGCATTATGGTTAGAAGTCTTTGGTGATGATGCTTATTGATACATCTTGCTATTGATTGTTGATTGGCCAAGAGAATGGATTGCAGGTTACAGGTCTGGATGCTAGTGACAGATGCTTATGGTGCAGATCATATGGTGTATGATAGTTGATGATGACTATCATGGTCTTGTTTAGGTCATTGGTATTTGATAAAAATGTCATGTATTTCTTTTAAAGACCCATAAGTCATATGATGTAATTTGCAACCCTAGTTTGCATGGGAAGGATGATGTAATTATGTCTATTTAAGTCATGTATAAACATTTGGTATATCCCCACTTGGTTGGGTGGATGAGTCAAAATGGTGTATCCCCACTTGGCCAGGAGATTGATGTATGTATGATTAATTGGTGATAGGAAGGTCATACTCACTTAGTTGAGTTGTGGAGTTATGTTATTCTTTTGAAAAATAGCTTTGCAGATTTTGCATGTGCTCAGGGGGAGCATGGACAGATTGGTACATCTTGGCATGTACAAAGGGGGAGTTTGATCAAAATATGCTCAGAGGAAGCATGGATGGATTGGTACATCTCAGCATGTACAAAGAGCTCAATCATATATTTTAGCATGTACTCAGGGGGAGTATGGATAGCAAAATGCATATCAAGGGAGAGAATATCTTGGTCCGCCCTTTCCCCTTATTGTCAAAGGGGGATAGTGACTTGGTGTGGATGTTGCCATCAAGTCCAAAGGGGGAGATTGTTGGCATTATGATATAGGTATGATACAAGTGTTATCCTTGATGGCAACTTATTCAGATGATAGATCATAATACAACTAGAATGATCAGAGAGGTATACGCAGGTTCGTTGTGAAAAGAATGCGTATACAGGTGGGTTCACCATATACCAAGCCGTGTATACATACACATGCATGTTTACAGAAGGAAATGCGCGTACATGTTGGGAATCTAAGTTTTGGTCCATGGTATTTGGGTATTGGTCCATGGTATTTGGTCCGAAGTGTTGAGGCCAGGTATTGGGTCGAAGGTATTGGTTCTACGTGGTTTTGGACCATGGTATTGAGAGAGGCCTAAACCTATATAAGGAGAAGATCATTAGGCCAAGAGGGGAGGTGTGAAAGTGATGAATATCTAATGAAGTATGAGATCTAGTATGCTGGTTATGGGTTTGTGATGCCTTGCTTGATCTGAACCAAGGAGGCACCTATGCAGTTGATAAAGGTTGATGGACTAGGATCATGAAGACTAAAATGTAGTATCATTATATGCGAAGCTATAAGTAATTATTTTCAGATCTGTATGCAGGTTCTCTCTAGTGAAAGGGCGTATACATGTTGGTTCGACACAGTCAAGTAGCGTATATATCATGAGATTTGATGTTTGAGGTTGATGTTGATTCTAGTGGTTGTTGCAAAGTTCTAGGCTCTGCTTTGTGTTCTGGTGACTGGGTTTCAGTGATTCAGTTGTTGGGTGATTCAGAGTTAATGATTGTATTGCAGTAGTGATTGTTTTGTATTTATGGATATAGTATGAAAATTTATGAAATGTGGTCCCTGGAATAAAAGAGAAGGTTGTAGAATTCTGTAGGTCAACACCTACGTACTAGTACATAAGCTAGTACAAGAGCTAAGGGGGTTCTAGCTCCCTTCTAGGAAAAGCTAGAGAACGAGAGAAGGTTTTAGCCTTCTATAGGTAGAAGCCTGCGTACTGGTATAAGGCTACACCAGTACAAAATTTGTAAAAGAAGTTTCTGATTAAAAAAAGATTGAGAAGATTTCCGCAGGTGGTTTTCACCCACATTGGGTTTCCACCTTATATCATGGTGTTCATGCGCACTTCTTATGTGTGATGATCTGTTTTGTTTTACTGCACCTGTTTACTGTTTATATGGTTAGTAATGTTTTGATGCACTCATTAAAGATCAACTAACTGAATCATAACTTTATTGGATATGCGCTAGTTGCATTAAACACAGTTGCGTATACATGTGGGTTTCCTTAACTGAAGTAGCGTATATGAATCTGATAATGGAAATGAAAAGATTATTGATTTGCTAATATTGTTTCACCCCCCCCGCCCTCTCAGTATTATTTCCAACAATTTCTACCGAAAGACTTTGTTTAATTCATTATGGATCAAAGAAGCTTGAATACAGAAATAAATCGTTTGTCTACAAATCGATTTGATGCTACTGGTTTTTCAAATGAGATTTCATGATGAAGGACCCTCACCGATGGAGCCACCCTAAAATAACGACCTTAATGCTCACAGAATCATCATGCAACCATTGTGCTAGCAAGGTATAACTATTTCCCAATCTACAACAATGCTTTTCAATCTACTTTAAAACCAAACCTATAGCCTGCTCCATGCAAAATCTGATAATCAAATTTTTAATTATTATTATTATTAAATTAATATAGGGTTAAAATCATAATTTTGAATTATATAATTTATCAAATTTAATTTAAATATTTTAAGATTTTTTTAAATATTTAATTTATTTATATAACCAAAAAATACAATTTTATCTATTATTATAATGTTAAATTAAAAAAAAAATTAATCAAATAATTATAATATTAAATTTAAAAAACAACTAAAACGTCAAATAATTAGATAATATAATTTTTTTTAAATTTGCCTCCAATATACTTCAAACCACATTGCATGAACAATTTCATTCCTTCCCTTAATTAAAAAAATAAATAGAAATAAAACTCTTGTAGTGATGGGCTACATCATATGCTACTATGCCCTTATGGTGTTGAGAAATAGAACAAAGTAAATATTTTATATATATTTGATTTTACATATATAAAATTTTATTTTCTTATGATGTTTTTATTATATATTTTTTAATTTCTTATTTGTAACACACGTAAAATTATTGTTATTATTATTTTTTTATTGTTATTATTATTATTATTATTTTAAAGTGAAAGAATTAAGTTATAAGGTTTATTTTAGAGTATGTTTTAATTTGTTAATTTGAGGTTCAAAATTTTTTAGAATTGCTTTGAAAAATCAGAAAATATATTTTAGAACTAAAATTTTGTGACTTATTTTTAACTTATAAGTAATGTTTTACATATCAAAACATTTCTAATAGCTTGAAAATCATTGTAAGGAGAATTTGTACACAAAAGTTATGCCTTCAACAAGTTAACATAGCCTACTAACATGATGACACTAAGCAATGACACTAATGACACTCGATGGGTGTACTTGTATCTGACGAGTTTTTCAAACATGGGTTTTCAAAAATTATTTAGAGAATCCAAAATATAAGCATTAAAATATTTTGGAAAGTCCAAAACCTAAACGTTAATTGAACTCATAGGCTACGATAAACCTTACCTCTAACTTTAAGTGAATATTAAGCTATAGTAAATATTGATCCACTATAAACCTAAGAGATTCCAATTTAGTAACAACATTTTCAACCAAATTTAATTGCATGGCTTTCCTTGTTCTTACTCATTCGATGGAGCCATTTTCCTTGTGAGTTCAACCATGCAAAACATAATGCACTTCCCATTAATTATATGGCCATCATCTATATAATTTATACATTAAAAAGAAAGGACGAAATCGAAACACCAAAGCAATTAATATATGGTTTACATAAAAATATATATGTAAGACCAAATTGAAAACACCGTTGGAAGTTTCTAACACCCAACACAATTAATGGTATCTTTTTATTCAAATGCGTACAACGCTAGCCCTCCTCTCCTTAATAGCAACATGGTTTGTTATATTTATTTGATTTTGTTATTGGTAAAGCTTTGTTGTAAATAATAAGTTATTGATTTAGTGTTTTTTCGTTCATTTATATGGGTCGTCCAAAACGTGAAACACAATTTCCTGTACTGTTTCAACGTAAAAGAAAACATCAACAATATGTACAACGTAGAAGTATTAAATGCCAACGGTAAAAAGGCTAAATAGAAAGAATTTTCCATTGTATAATTTCCTTTATCCGGTTAGTACGCCATTTTCTAATCGGGTTTGCCAGATTAGTATTTTTTTTGTTAAGGGGGAAGGGCATCCTTCTGAAGAAGCAACATATGCGATATGCATATCATCTGTACATCAGAATTGTAACCAACATCTGTTGCAAGCAGGCAACACAGCATACCAACGGAGCGGCGAAACACAATTTCACATTATACAGAAACTCGATGAAACTCATAGGCTGCAGTGCAGCGCGACCATACAACGGGATTCGATCACGGGTGAGGAGTGGGAAAGCCCAATGCCCCGACCACGTGAGTTGTGCGCTCAAGTCAAACGTAAAATGTGGTGTTACTGGTTGATGGAACCAGCCCTGTCCTATAGTCCGGATATGAATGTTGATTGATTAAATTATTAAATGTGTGATTTAAGGGGATATCCATCGGTGGTTTGATATTATATTGGTTTTATTTGATTGGTACATGTTGGCTGTGAGGGAGACACCTGTCTCTACCTCAGATTCCATCCTCCCGCCTTGTGTTATGTTATGGAACCCTAATTGCTCTGTTTACTCCATCATTTCCGCCTTTGCTTGTTCGCGTTGTGCTTTGGTGTTCACTTGGGTCTCTGCAAGGGTTTTTGTGGCATTCCTGTTTGTGCTTCCGACCTCAGCTCGGCTCTGTTAACTGGGCTCTGTTTATACTCTTCAACCACGGCTCTATTCTGCTAGCTGGGTTCTGTTGGTGTAATGGCATTGTCTGTATCCTTCTATCCGTCAATTAGCTCGAGGGTTTCGAGACTCGATTCTTTGTCATCTGCAAATGGGTTCCTCTGCCCTGAAGGTTTTGTGGGTGCTATCAATGGTTGCTATCTCCTGAGTGCATTTGTTCCTGTGTTGTTTTCTTCTCTCATCGTATTTTCTCCGTTGTTTAATTGGTTAATTGATTATGGTGTTTCAGGTCGCAGCCACCAGGTGACCCGACATTCGACCTCAACTCGTCGGCTACACAATGGTAAGTTCTCTTTCTCTGTTTTAGTTCTTCAGTTGGTTTTTCTGTTTGTGCTAAGGGACTTGCTCCTTTGTGAGCAGGGTTCCCTTGCTGGTTGGCGACCTGTCGAATCCTTCCTCCGGCTCGACACTGCTCCTCTGGTAAGCATAGGCTTACAAACCCTCGCTTTTCCTATCTCCGTTTCAGGGTTTAACTTCTTACAATTTTAACACCTGTATGTTGTCCTTTCAGGTGATTGTCGGGTGCTCCAGGTGTTGACTCCAGTTCTTGCTGCTGCTGGCCCAAACGGGTAGGATCTTTTCCTGTAGTCGCTTATCAGTAGTCTAGGGTTTTGAGGGTGTGAGCTTCGGCTCCCCTGTCAATCGTTTCTGTATCGACTTTTCCGTCAGTTGTATTGTGTGGGTGCTCTCTGCCTATAAGCGGTTGGACTTGTATGTGGTCGCGACTCTTAACTTGCCAGTCAGGGTTTTTAAGTCACGGTTCAGTTTTGGCATTTACAATTTGTATGTAGGGTTTCTATGCTGGGGTTTTCGAACCCGGTTCCTCTATTGAACATACAATGTATTTTGTTCTATCTTTGGGCTGTAAATGCTTTGGACATTCTGTGTATTGGCTTGAACATGATTGAAAAGGAAAGAAAAATAATGTATACAGTTTTATATGGTACCTATAGGTTTGTGTAGCCTCTTTGCTGTGAATGTAGTCAAGGATGCTTTGAAACCCTCCTTCGATAACTGTAGTTTCCTTTTCAAATGCTTTGTGTAATTTTAAGAATTGTATTTATTTGCTGCAAGTTTGCATTCGGTTCTCCAACTGGTTTGTTCGTCCTTCTGTTTGGTGCTGGTGCTTTCACGAGACCTCGTTTGCTTTCTGGTTCTGATATTGCCACTGTCTGTTAAAAAAAATTCACTTAGCTATTTCTTTGTTGCTGTTAGGAACACACTCAATTTAGTTTTTAAACAGAAATTCATTTAACTCAAATGCTGCAATGGATTCAGATGTTCACAGAAAATTTTAATATTTCTATTCTTCTTCGGTTATGATGGAAAATCAATCCTACAATGTTTCATGTTTTTTCTTTTTGTAAGATCTGTTGAACAGTTTCAGAAACTGTCAATCAGTTACATGTAGTTACATTGAATAATTGTTGATTCCCTTTCATCTAAATTCTATAATTAATTTAAAACAGTAACTAAAAAGAAATTAAAATGAAAGTAAAACATATCTTGCTGTTAAGTCCTAAATGCTAGAAACTAAGGAAAATTAAAAGACTCAGGTACAATGACCTGTAAACCTGTCAACCTGTGAGACAAACACTTTCGTTTTGTTCACCCTGAGCTGGATGCTCCTACATCAGGCTCCCGGGGTAACAAAAATTCATGGCTCCGTTCCATGAGCTCCTCGACAGAATATCCTGCACACTGTATCTGTGCCGCGTCAAGCCACGAACTGTCCTCAATGGGACAGTTCTTCCACTTGACAAGGTACTAAAGGTACTCTTTTCTGCGAGTCCGCTTGGCCACCTGTGTGTCGAGAATTCTCTCGATCTCAAGGGGCTGAGCCGAAGGCATTTACCTCATCCAAGAACCACTTTCCATCTGGGTGTCCCTTTCTGGCCATGCTGAACTGTCGTCTTCAGGACTGGCAGTGTATGGAAACAGATCCACGACATTGAAGATAGGCGATATGCCTATTCCTAGGGGCAGCTGTAATTCATAGGCATTTGCAGAGAATTTACGCAGAATTTTGCAAGGGCCAATTTTTTTAAACTTCAATTTATTGTACTCACCCTTAGGGAACCTTTCTCTGCGTAGATGTGCGAGAACTTCATCCCCCACATTAAATTGTACCTCCCACCATTTCAGATCTGCTTGCTGTTTATACCTCTGACTGTTGTCCTACAACTTAGACTTTACCTGCTCATGTAGGTCATTCATCGCTTTGGCGAAATCTTCCCCATCAGCACTCCTTCTTTCCAGTTGTCCCAGATCTCGTAACTCGTGCACTCTGCGAGGATGCATGCCGTACAAGATCTAAAAAGGACTGTACCCCGTGCTTCAATTCGGCGAATCGTTGTAAGAAAATTCCGCCTAGGCAAGTACACGGTCCCACATCCGTGAATTTTCTCCAATTAAGCTCCGTAGCAGGTTTCCCAAGCTCTTGTTCACCACCTCCATCTGCCCGTCAGTCTGTGGGTGATAAGCGGAGCTGAAGTTCAACTGTGTGTCCAACTTCTTCCACAGGGTGCGCCAGAAATGTCCTATGAACTTCACATCCCTGTCGGAAACAATGGACTTAGGCAAGCCGTGCAGTCTGACAATCTCCATGAAAAACAAGTGTGCTACGTGAGTGGCATCACTGGTTTTTCTACAAGGAATGAAATGTGCCATTTTTGAGAACCAGTCCACTACCACCATCACAGAGTCATAACCGCATTGTGTTCTTGGCAGACCCAAGACAAAGTCCAAGCTAACTGAGTCCCACGGTCTACTCGGAATAGGCAGTGGTGTGTAGAGTCTCGTATTCTGACTGTGTCCTTTCGCCAACTGACACACTTTACACCTAGTTACAAATCGTTGCACATCCCTTCGCATCTTCAGCGAGTAATAAAAGTGACTGAGCTGATTTAAGGTCTTATCAATGACAAAATGTCCGGCTAGACCTCTGTTGTGCTTCTCCTAGTTGATGTTCTCCCTCATCGAACAGTCGGGAATACATAGTTGTCCTCCTTTAAACAGCAGCTTCTCCTGTAAGTTATAGTCGAGCCATGGACTATTATTCCTCAACAAAGGGTTCTAGCAGGCTTCATTAGCCTCCTTGAAATCCACATCTATCTGATACAAGTCTTTCAGGTGTTCAAACCCAGCACTTGTATCGTGCTCTCTTGTAGGAGCAAAGCTCTCCTGCTCAACGCATATGTTACCTTGCTGACCTGTCCACTAATATGCTTCAGTACAAACGTGAAGCTTTGCAAGTACTCAACCCACTTTTCATTCTTGTGGTTCAATTTATGCTACTGCATAATGTACTGCAATGAAAAATTATCAGAGAACAAAACAAATTCATTACCTAGCAAATAGTGTCTCCAATGATTCAATGCTTGGACGAAAGCATAGAACTCCTTGTCATAAGATGAGTACTTCTACCTACTTTCATTCAATTTTTCACTGAAATAAGCAACAGGTTTGTCTTCCTGGCTAAGTACGGCCCCAATGGCTGTACCACTGGCATCACAATGAACTTGGAACAGTTTGTTAAAATTAGGCAACCTCAAAATTGGCCTTTCAGTGATCTTCTTCTTCAAGATCTGGAAGCTTTTCTCTGCCGCTTCAGTCCAACAGAAAGGTTGACTTTCCTTTTTGATTGTGTCCAAAATAGGTTCAGAGATCTCACTAAAATTCCTTATGAAGTTGCTATATAAACTTTCCAACCCATGAAAACTACGAACTTCGAACAGACTTTTTGGGGATGGCCAGCTAATGATAGCTGCAACTTTCTTTGGGTCCATTTTCAGCTCATTTTCTGCAATCACAAAACCCAAATAAACTAATTCCCTCTGAAAAAAGAATATTTTTTCAAGTTTATTAGCAACTTGTTTTGCTGCAATTTCTCCAACACACTTTGAACATGTCGAAAATGTTCTTTAGTCTTACTGAAAATCAGTGTATCATCAAGATATACAATCACGAACTTCCCAATGAACTCTTTCAGCATTTTGTTCATCAGGCACATAAAGGTACTAGGGGCGTTACTTAACCCGAATGGCATCACCAGCCACTCATACAATCCTTTATTAGTTTTGAAAGTTGATTTCCATTCATCCCCTTCTCTAATTTTGATCTAGTGGTATCCACTCTTCAAACCGATTTTCGAGAAATACGTTGCTTCACTTAAGCAGTCCATCATGTCATCCATTCGTGGCAATGGGAACTTGTACCTGATGGTAATCTTATTGATGGCTCTCGAATCTATGCACATTCACCACTCTCCTCCTTTCTTGGGAGCTAAAACTGTCGGAACTACAAAAGTACTTAAACTCTCCCTTATCAACCCCTTGTCCAGCTTTTCTTATACCTGTTTTCTAATCTCCTTGTTGTCCTTAGGACTCATTCGGTATGCTGCCTTGTTTGGTAAACTAGCTCCGTGTATAAAGTCTATGTGATGACTGATACTTCTCTTAGGAGGTAATTTATCTGGAAAATCATCCACTAAAATGTTGTTGAACGCCTGCAACATGTCCTGGATTTCTTCAGGAAAATATACAATTTCAGTGTGTAACAACATTGTTTTTGATCTCCTTACAACAACATATTTTATCTCATTGTTTTCAATCTGTTTCAAAAATTCCTTTCCTCCCACTAGCAATGTTTTGACTCCACTAGTTTTTGCTGTCTCTTCATCCTTGATGGGTACAAGCATGTGCTTAATCCCATCCTTGACAAACTTGTAACAATTTATCTTTCCATCATGCACTGCCTTTTTGTCATACTGCCATGGTCTTCCTAGCAGTATGTGACACACGTCCATAGGCATAATATCACAGATAACCTTGTCCCTGTATTTGCCAATATGGAACTCAACCTCACACTCTTCATCAATGAACAGTTGATGTCCTTTCTGTAGAAATTTCACCTGTAGAACAAACAAATATTGCAATGTCCTAAAGAATAATTCTTGTTCTACTTCTACAAAACATTAAGCGGAAGCATAATCGAATTCATGAGAAACATCAAGTAGAAACATGCATAACTGATCAAGAGAAATAATCACACATAACACAAGATATATCCAGGGGAAAGCACCATCATAAAACCCCAACCATGTATTTTCAATCAAGTGGAGATCCTCAACGACATACAAAAAGAATCAACTCTCAAGCTATCCAGTTGTCAATGAACTATGAAGATATGAAGATATTATGATCTTCAATCAGAAGATGAAAATCATGGACTACCTATGCCTCATTATATAGGATGAAATTTGGCCTGATCATACCTGTTGTCACCTCAGGTCCAACTACGTAGTCATAGAGAAAACAGATGCCTTTCTTATGAAAGCAATACTTACTAGAAATATCGCAGCATCTGATAGTATAGTGTCCCTCATTTGATCTCAACTGGGTCTTAGTCTGAACTTCCATGCATCAATTATTTATGAGTGAATCCTCAGTTATATAAAATAATAGTTGTCACATGCATGCAAGCATTAACAAACTATATTTTATTATTTTAACAACTTGTTAAAATAATCTAACTAGATTTGACTAGTTAGAACTAAGTCAACTGATTCTCTCATTATAGAACTCGTACTTATTCCCTCAATCAGTGGAGGAATTTAAGGATAAATTCCTCAATCAGTGGGACAACTCATGTGCATGGTCACAAAGACTTCAAATTCGAATTTCCTTAACTAATTAACTCAGCTGAATTAATTAATTAATATGTCCAACTTTTGTTAAGACCAAAAATTATTTTACTTTCTATAGATAGAATAGTGACTGTTGTAAATAGGAAGGGACCCAGAAATGCTATTTTTAGAGCTTTCTATTTTGAGCAGTTTCACCTCTCACCCAATGTGGCCAATGACCTCACTGGCCAAACTGCTATTTTTAGCACATTCTAAATTTAACATTTCTTGTTGCACATTTTTCAACACTCCCTCTCAACAAGAAAGGCTTCCTCTCGAACCCGATCCTGTAACTCTGGAATGTTCTGCATGCAACACATCTACCTGGTCCACTTGCTCCAACAACACTTGGAATAAAAACACTCCCAACTAACCACTCTGTTGGGCTAGGAACATACTCTGATGCTGAAGCTCTACCTGTTGTTGAAAAGTGCTCCCTCTCTAACATCTGCGCTATTGCAACATCTCCATGCATCTTGCACCATTGCACACCTCTCTGTGCCACCTAGCATTGTGCAAAACACTTGTGCTTCTTGCATTGCTGCAGCCTGCTAGCTATGCACTGTCTTGGGATTCCTTGCACTGTCGCTCTCTCTGTCGCTCCATCCACATCTATCTCTACCCAATCAATCAGTGCCTGCTACTCCACATCAGGGCTCCCATAGGAAGGTCTCATCCAAGAGGTTAGGTACCTCAAGGATCCCGCCCCGCCTCCTTGGGATGATCAATCTATATCGCCCCATCTCCTACCTGGAGGTATGGCTGCAGGTGATCCCTCAGCCTACCTAGCTCGAAGTTTCCCCCTACTAGAGGTCTTTGCAAGAGTAGATGTCTCTATTCGATCTCCACTCAGCTTCCGCTGTTGTGGCTACTCCAAAACCTCCTGAAATTGTTGCACCAATCGTGGCTCCTCCACAATCGTCTAAGAGTTCTTTTGGTGCTGCATGTTGAGAGTTAATATACCCTCCCTCTCAACCACCAAGTCTCCATCAGTTGCCTTGATACTCAAGGCTTTGTATGCATCTTGAACCTCAAGAGAATATAGGTTCTTGACACGTGAACCAATCTGCTTCACCTGTCTAGTGATGATGTGTCTAAGGAAAACCTTTCCCTTTCTGAAGACTACATCATAGCCTCTATCTTCCAGCATCGCGATCGACACCAAGTTTCTCTTTAGTCCTGGTACATACTTGACATCGGTCAAGGTAAGGCGAGCTCCATGCTCCCTCTGAAAAATAACCGTGCCTACACCTGAGACACTATACTGCTCATCATTACCCATCGCTATGAGTATCTAGAGATCTTTCTCCTCCAAAGTACTGAACAAACTCTTGTCACTGGTCATGTGGAAGGAAGCTTCACTGTCAAGAAACCAATCACTTGCCACAATGGATGAAACCATGCATGCGAAGAGTGTGAAATCCAACTCAAACTATGAAGCAAGGGCCTCACCTTCAGATCCTTCCCCAGGTCCCTTCTTGGATTTCCTCTGTGGACAATTTGCAGCATAATGGCTCACCTCATGACAACGAAAGCATCACACTTTCGATTTGTCAACCTTCATCCCGTCATTGGAAGAACTGGATTCGGAAAGAGAAACCTTCTCCTTTCCCTTCTTCACCTTACTCGCTAAGGCACAATTCTCCTCATCATGCATGGATGAAGAACGGTCTTTGGTGCTCCGTCTGATCTTCTCCTACATCAAATCCGACCATAGTATTTCCCAATCTGGTAGTTTCTCCCTTCCATTCACTGAGTCCTGGTAGCTATGCCAGCTCTTAGGAAGGCCAAGGACTGCTAGACTCACCATATCCTCATCCGATGTCATGACCCCTACACTTGCAAGCTCATCCCTGCATGTGATGAGCTTGGTCATATACATATAGATCGTCTCATCCCTTTCACACTTGATCTTTCTAATTTTTTTCTTCAGTGCCAACTTCCTCTGATCACTGCTATTCTGATATAAATCTTTCAATTTTTTTCACATTGCATGCAGAGTCTCCTTCCCATGGAGGCTCGAGATAATGTGATCTTGCACTCCCTCCAAGAGAATTCTCCTAGCTCTAGCCACACACTTCCTCCATTCCACCTGCTCAGTCTTGTCAGTAGGCTTAGGGATTTCTTGATCAATGAAATCCTTAAGACCATTATCTTACAAAACTACCTCCATGCGATCCTTCCAAGCTATATAGTTTGAGCTGCCATCAAGGGCATACTCAAGCCTCAAACCATAGAATGCCATTGATCAAATAGATGTGATAAGAATTGATATCTATATCCCGAGTAATAAACTTCGAATTTCTCCTGCTAGTATATTGTTCTTGCTTGATCACCTGTGCTCTGATACCATGTAGAAATTTCACCTATAGAACAAACCGATATATGCAATGTCCTAAAGCATAATACTTATTCTACTTCTACAAAACCTTAAGCGGAAGCATAATCGAATTCATGAACAACATCAAGTAGAAACTGGCATAACTAATCAAGAGAAATAATCACACATAACACACGATATATCCAGGAGAAAGCACTAGCATAAAACCCCAACCATGTATTATCAATCAAGTGGAGATCCTCAACAACATACTAAAAGAATCAGCGCTCAAGCTATCCAGTTCTCAATGAACTATGAAGATATGAAGATATGATGATCTTCAATCAGAAGATGAAAATCATGGACTACCTAGGCCTCATTATATAGGATGAAATTTGGCCTGATCATATCTGTTGTCACCTCAGGTCCAACTACGCAGTCATAGAGAAAATAGATGCCTTGTT